>CM039426.1:14458868-14801368 GCA_022379115.2 Bauhinia variegata | reverse complement strand
CTGCATTGATTCACGGAAATCAACATCCGGTTATATTTTCATGCTAGCTGGTGGAGCTATATCTTGGAGAAGTGCAAAGCAGACTTTAACTGCCACTTCCACTATGGAGGCTGAGTTCGTATCTTGTTTTGAGGCTACCTCGCATGGTGTATGGTTGAAGAGTTTCATGTCTGGGCTTAGAGTTGTGGACTCTATTTCTAAGCCATTGAGGTTGTACTGTGACAACTCAGCTGCGGTATTTATGGCTAAAAACAACAAAAGCGGTAGTCGAAGTAAGCATATTGACATAAAGTATTTAGCCTTAAGAGAACGTGTTAAGGAAAAGAAAGTGGTCATTGAGCACGTTAGCACTGAGTTGATGATTGCTGATCCTTTGACTAAAGGCATGCCACCCAGAAAATTTAAGGATCATGTAGTACGAATGGGACTTGGGTCCATGATGTAATTTTCGTTGTAAGAACGATGTTGTTTTAATGAAACTCTATTTATGATGTTTTCTCATTTCGGTTTTGTGCACATATTGACTTATTATTTTGAGAAATATCTTTTGATTTTGACCTAGAATAAACATATGGTTTATTCATTAAGTTTGAGGGCTAGTGTTGAAAGACTTTATATATTGTAATGCATGGAAGATAATACTCACTATAAGAGAACTTATCGCCATGATTCATATATTTTGTTTTTCTATATGGTGAGTGTTGAATTATATGGACCAAGTGGGAGAATGTTGGAGTTCCACGATGAGGTCCCCGATATTCCCGTTGGAACTCCTTCAGAAAGTGGTTCATGTTGTGACCAAGCTTCTCCCACTTCCAGCATCATTCCATAACGTTCCCACGACTCCACACACTTGCTGATTTTCAGCCACGTCTCAACTCCTCCATGATGGGCAGAGGAGTATAAAAGGCGTGCTCCTCCTCTCTGTTGGTCACCAATCCGACTCCTCACTTCAGAAACAAACACCATCGAGTTTGAGAGAGTGAAGGCTTGGAAGAGAAACAGAGACACCAAGAAGAAGCGTTTTGCAATGGCTGGAGGTAGACTCTCTTGATCCGCTTCCGCATTATGTTTGAATATGCTTGTTATGTTCATTAGCATGTTTGAACATTAAAGAAAATTGTTTTACAGAAATGTGGTAAAACTTGAATAGTTATACAGAAAAATTCCGGGAGGTCGAGTTTAAGAGTGTGTTTTTTGACTCGTTGATAATGGGTGACAGTTAGAGAAATGTTTGGCTCATGTTTAAATGTGTATGGCTTCAAATGTGTGCAGTAAGAGTACACAACTAAATGTTCATGGTGCAAGAGACATTTGTTCCTTTTGGTTCTCATTGACAAATTTAAGTTCTTAACACCTTAGCTGATTATTGTTGCTCTCTCGTTTGGTCTGTTTTAACTCATTTTTCTTTTGCATATAAGACAGCCAAACAGTTTCTGGCATTTTTCCCATTTTGATGAATTTAGGGTCATGAAATTGTGATTTTGTTTGTGATATCTAGTAGTCCTATAATTCTTATGTTGTAATATCAAATTGTGAATCATGGAATTAATATTTCACTGCTGGAAGAATTCAAGACACAAGTCAGAAGCTTCTTTAGAATTCCATATGAAGAAAAGAAGAAGCTTTGGCAGCAACAAGATAACCATGAAGGGTTTGACCAACTCTTTGTGGTATCTGAAGAGCATAAGTTAGTCTGGTCAGACATGTTTTACATTACAACCCTTCCACCAAGACTAAGACATCACAAAGCTCCCTCCAAAGCTCAGGTTATTAATCTTTTGTAATTTCGACGTTGAAATTTGGAGATTTTACTTGAGAAGTATGAGACAAAGCCTATATACTTCACAGGCTGTGACAGATTTATGGGGCTAGGGTACACTTTTGCTGTTTCAGATTTTTTTTTTTTAACAAATTTATTGGTAATTTTTTAAGTTTATATAACTGATCTTGCCTAGTGAGATAGGACTTGTTGTTGCTGTATTGCATAAGTAGTTTTGAGTGCCCCACTTTTGTAGCTTAGCCCTTCTAGAATCGACTTTGGCTCTTATAGATTTGAGTCACTACTTATTGAATAATTTGAAAGATCTGATAAATGTTTCACTTTATTCCTAAGAAGTATGAGAGAAAGCCTATAGTCACAAGCAACATTAGATTTATGGGGCTTGGGAGCACTGCTCCCCATTTCAAAATTTCTTAACAAGTTACTTTGGTAATTTATGAGAACCTCTCCACTTTTGTGGTTTTGCTCTCCTAGTCATTTTCTTTGGCCACCTCTTAAGATATTTCTGCATTTGTCACTGCTTGCATAGAATAATTTGGAAGATCTGATAAATGTTTCACTTTCTACCATATTATGAAGGGAGACTTTAGAAACTTACACATTGGAGCTGAAAAAATTGGCAATGACAATTTTAGATAACATGGCCAAAGCTTTAAAGATGGATGTTGAGGAAATAAGAGAGCTGTTTACTGACGGAGTTTAGTCACTGAGGATGAATTACTATCCTCCTTGCCCTGAACCAGACAAGGTCATTGGATTCAGTCCTCATTCTGAGGCTGATGCCCTGACGATTCTGCTTTAGCTAGATGAGACTGAAGGGCTCCAAATCCAGAAGGAAGGGAAATGGATTCCTGTTAAACCTCTTCTGAATGCTTTTGTAGCCAAGGTTGGTGACATTATGGAGGTAATAATTTCTGCTTTTGCTTAGTCTTAGAGTTTTACTGATGGATCTGAACTGACTTCTATAATCAAATTTAAGAAAGAATATGCGGCTTGGTCTGCAAAGGAATCATGGAAAAACAGATAGAAATGGAACGTCAAACAACAATGCCTGTGAAGCTAGGAAGCATTGAATACAGTAATGTAAGCTTAGATAGAATTCATTGTCTTCAGCGAACTTTTAAATCTTGAATAATCTATTTGTCTTGATCGCTACATAGGCTGAAATGTTCACTCAAAATTTATCTGGGAAAGGGGTTGGCTTGGGCCTCAATCATTTTTACATTGGCGCAAAGGTTTGAATCCCTCAACTCTATCAAAGTATTGGATCCCTCACTAAAAGATCACACCAAATGGCTTGCTTCTAGTGTTGATATTATTTTACTAAAGACACATGAAGTTTCAAAGAAGTAACAATTTAGCTGCATTTTGCGTTGATCCATGTTTCTATAATATTCAAGCTGAATAACTTAAGGGGCAGATCCTAGAAGCCAAATAATTGCCATGAATTCATTGTAGGTGAAGTTTCTCAAGGATTGATTCTCTTATTATTTCAGGACTATAAACACAGTTATAATTAATTGAAATCTCAGAAACCGAACCATGATATTTGTAATCTCAATCATAACTAAACATGAAAACTCACATTGCTGTAATATTTATCAACAGTTTAGGGAAGCAACTGGTATCTACCCTTCTAAAGCATTTTAAAGACTAAATACTAGTAGACTAAAAGGCCCTATATGATTCCAATTTTTTTTTTTTAAAAAACAAGGAGGCATTCTGAGTTATCTGTATTTAGCTTCGCTCTATGCCTAAAGAGAAACTTATAGACATATTCTAGTGCAGCTTTCCTCTTTAAATTCCGAAAGTCCTTCACTGAAAACTTCAGCTTGAGGCCTTGATTATAACTAGTGTGTGCCACAGTGGGTTCCACTTTTATGGTGTGTTTGATAAGTTTCAAATTTTCATTCGTACTAATCCACATTCCCACCAATGTTTTTCATGGAATGGGACAATATCTTGTGTTTCACATCATGCTTCATTTCATGTCCTAAAGCTTTGGATAGATTGAGAAAATAAATTTTAGATTTTTGATTAGCTTTTATATTTAAAGAAAGTGATCAATAAAAAATTTTAGGGACAAGGAATAAGATAAGATGTAGGGTAGAGGTTATTATCTCGTTCCTTGCATATTTATATTTTTGTGCTTGGTGTGCACTTAATATACTTGGGAATGTGACACCGCTGCATGTTGCCGGTTTCCTGTGGTAACCAGCAACCGCCAGCATTCCAATGCTATGGAATCAAACATTTCCACCACTCTAGATGGGAGTATTTTGGTGAGAATAGAGCTTAAAATCTATTCCCGAGCATACAAGATTCCCACGTCACATTATTGAAAATGTGACGTAGGGAGGGGTTACAGGTACCATAGTCTACCAAGTTTCTAATTTTGCCTTAGTATTACCTATTAATTATACGTTTGAGCCTCCAAAATTTTCTTAATTAGCATATATTATATGCTTTTAATCTTGGCCTTTGGTACTCAAATCTTGGCTCTACCCTTGTACCCAAAAATACCTACGACATAAAATAGATTACATCCAACTATGACAAACAGAACATTCAGAATTCATGCTGGACCACATCCATGTGCAGCCATGAATGTGGAATTTGGACTATGCAAATCAACTAAAGTACTTTCTCTGGTGGCTGATCACGTTGCTGATACATTTACTTGACTTTGCAGATTGTAAGCAATGACATTTATCAAACCTTGATTTCATGAGAATACAAAAATGAGTAAAACCACTTAGTTCAATTAATATCAGATTCTAAAATATGCAGTGGTTCAATCTCTTGGCTATAGCAAGCACACAACAAGAAGCATGGAGAAGTTCTCATACTAAAATATATTCTTCTTTGTTTACACTAGGTATAGAAAGTGATAAGAAATTCTCATTCTCTCCTGCATTTTTCTTGGACAATCAGATTTTGACTGAAAACATCTGTCGTTGTCTACCATATAGAAAGTACTGAGATTAGATTTGTTTCTTCATGATCTATATTATGTGTAGGATTACTCTTCGTATCATTTAAACGTCTTCTCAATCTTAAGAGAAAGAATGGGATTATCTTTATAGACAAATGGGACGGACATATAAGAATTCTTGTATACAATATTATAATAGAATTAAAAAGCTTATTTTGATCCCTGAAATTCATATGATGATCATTGTTATGTATATGACATAAAAATGAAACATAATTGAAGATTAATTTACTATGAAACGGTTATTGAAAGGGTAGACCATGTATTACTCATTACAACAAGAGAGTTCAATAGGAAGGCCATAGATCTTTAGAAATACCATGAGACAAATCGATCATTTATGTCATCAAGACATCTGAATCAAGCATCTCTGCATGCTTTATTGAAGAAAATCATCATATAAACTCCCATTTCCTTCTGATGTTCTTTCATCAATCTCCCTTTGGAGGTCCACAAATAGTTCTGTGGGAAAAGAGAAAAGTTTCTTAGAGTAAAGGAAAAAGTTGAAAAATATCTTGTAGTTTTCATATGTTGTGACTATTTAATCATGTTTTATGTAGTTTCTTCTTGTTAACAGTTAGGAATTTAGCATTAACCGGTGAGTTTTCAATGATATTACCATGCATGACACACTCTGTTAAATGAAATAAGAAATAGTATTTATATAGTCCTCCCATACTTGCATGTTGTAAATAGCCATAAACCAGATAAACATAGTTTGCTTATTGCCATATATATATATATATATATATATATATATGACTACTTACGAAAGGTATAAAAACAAAATCAGAGATTTGACTATGACAGATTAAAAAAAATAAAGGACAATTATAAAAAGGGGTCAATTGAATATTAGAGTGAATCAAAAATTGAAAAAAAATGTGTTACTCACCGCACTTGCAAGGTAAAGTTGAATGACCTTTACGAACACCATGAGATAAATTGATCTTTGATGTGATCAAGAAATCTGAAATAAGCATGTCTGCATGCCTTGTTGAAGAAAATCATGCCACAAATTCCCCAAAATCCAACGGCAAATCCAACTCCCATGCTGGTGTAAAAATAGGATAGTAGTTCTGATTGATTGTCATCTTTTCCATAGTGGTTTGCCTCATAAATTCTCTCTTGTTGTGTGCAATTCTTAGTAAGAGGAGGCCCACAAAGTTTAGGGTTCCCGACATAGCTAAGAGCACTAAAACTTTGAAGTTGAGTTGCTGATGGGATTTGGCCAGAGAGATTATTGTATGATAGATTCAAATAACTAAGAAAAGACAAACCAAATATGACTTGGGGAATCTCATCTGATAATTGGTTTTTTGATAGATCTAGCGATTCCAATTGTTTCATGCTGCCAATCTCTTTAGGTATCCTTCCCACCAAATGATTATGAGACAGGTTCAAGATGTTTAATTGGACAAGACCAAATAAATATGGAGGAATTGATCCAAATAGGTTATTACTTGAAATATCAACAAGACGCACGTATGGAAAATTTTGTTGGTATTCCAACCCATGCTGTCCACCAATTTCCGAACTGATTTTCTTTTGACATGAAAGAGATATTATGTAGGCATTGTGGTATTGGTCCAAACAGTAGATTGTCTGCAAGATCCAATATAATGAGAGAAGAAATTTGGCATATCTTTGATGGAATATTGCCTGTAAATTGATTGGATCTCAGTCTAATAGCTCCCATGTTCTGACCCATCCAACTTGGTATGCTTCCTGACAATTTATTTTTCCCTAGATCAAGGACTACCAAATTTGTGCAATTTCGCAGCGATAGTGGTATGTCTCCGAAAAGGTTATTCCTAGATAAATGCAGTGCTTCAAGCACAAACAATGAGCCCAATGAATGAGGAATTTTACCTGTGAAGTTGTTACTTTCCAAATTTATGTAGGTCAAATATTGCCAATTCATCCAACAATCAGAGAGTTCTCTAGATAAGAGATTATGTGATATATCCAGAAATGTTAAAGAATACACACTTCCATTTATGGTATCACATAATAGAGAAGAGGTGGATCCTAAGAAAGAGTTATTTCCTATTAGCAAATAGGAAACTTGTGTTGTCAAACGCGGCAGCCCACCACTAATTTTATTATATAATAGATCTATGTAAGATGTTTTTAAGATCCGATTTGATATATCTCCACTGATTGAGTTATTGGACAGATCAACAACATTAGTGATATTTAACACAAAGCTCCAAAAGTTGTCTTGATGATCTATGGAAGAAATTCCGTTATTAGAAATGTCTAGATAAATCAAAGACTTTTGTGCATATATCCATGTCGGAAATTTGGGTCCCAAAGAGCAAGACCTCAAATGAAGTTCTTGGAGTTGAAATGGAGGAACCCATTGGGATGCCAATTGAAACTGAAATGCTGATGAGCTCAAGTCTAATATCTTCAAATTTGGGAGCTTGCTAAAATGAATTTCAGAGAGCACCCCTGCCATGGAATTGCCTCCAACCTTTAGAGTCTCCAGGTTTGAGAGCTGCCATATATTTTCTGGAACACTGCCATTCAATTGGTTATGGCTAACATCTAAGCTAATCAAGGATGATATATTTCCTAAACTATGAGAAATGGGACCCTGAAATGAATTGTATGAAAGATCCAGTTCTTGGAGATGTTTGAATTGGCCAAGCCATTCAGGGATAGTTCCGTTTAGTTTATTCCCCTCAAAATCTAAAGACTTCAAATTTGGCAAGTTTAAGAGGGATGAATTTATATGGCTGAGACTACAAGTGGCCAGTCGTAAGTGTACAACAGAAGGAAACTTTATTGTCAAAGTGTGAAGCCAACCAATTGCAGTAGAAAGATTAGATCCACTCAAATCAAGGTATGTCAGGGAAGGAAAATAAGAAAGCCATCTAAGATTGTCCATTTGAAGATAATAATTATATGATAAATCAAGAACCATAAGTGATGTGAAATTTGCATATTGAATGGATGGAATTTCATGCTTAAGTTTACAGAAACTCAATCGCAACTCTGTAACTGAGGGGAGCATAGTTGCTAGAGATTGGAACCAATCAGTAACATTAGAAAGATCAATATCACTCAAATCAAGATTCTTGAGGGAAGGAAAATGAGAAAGCCATCTAAGATTGTCCATTTGAAGATAATAATTATATGATAAATCAAGAACTGTGAGTGAGGTAAAATTTGCATCCTGAATGGATGGAATTTGATGCCTAAGTTCACAGAAACTCAACCGCAACTCTGTAACTGCAGGGAGCATAGTTGTTATAGACTCAAGCCAATTAGTTACGATTGAAAGATTACTGAAACTCAAATCAAGGTATTTTAGAGAAGGAACCAGAGAAAGCCATCTAAGATTGTCCATTTGAAGATAAAGATTATATGAGCAATCAAGATGACGGAGATCAGAAGAATGAGGAGTTGTAACTTGTGATAAGTTTTGATTTCTCTGCCCATCATGTTCTGAATAATGGATACTAGTGAAGATGTTGTCACTCAAGTCCAAATAATTCAGAAATTCAAGTTCAAGCACACAAAGGTTGATTTCACCTGTCAATGGTTCAGCAGTGTAATTGGGATCAATGGATGAACGGGTGAGATTGAGTTTTGTGAATCTTCCCATAGTGTTGTGGCATTGGACTCCGATCCATCTGCAGCAATCTTCTTCGGTGGACCAAGATGAAAGCAGGTCTGAAGGATCTACGATGGTTTTCTTAAAGTGCAAGAGAAGCTGACGATCCTTAGCGCTACAAGCAGCAACGTTGGAATTTGTGGTACATAGACTGGTTGCACAAGAAGCATAGCAGAAATATTATAGTTGGTGGTGTGCACTTAACCATCATAAATTGGTAATGGGGGACAAAACAAAGCTTTGATCACAAAAGCTCAAACGTCTATGTTTAAATACTTGTTCGCCTTTCCCCTTTTTCTGGGAAAATCAGAGGGAACACAAGTCTGCTTCTCCCGTCCCTTTTTTGTTGAATTAATCCGTAAATCACGTTTTATATATTATCTTTGACTTTTTGTCGGTGGTGGAGAAAAATCTAATTAAAAAGAAGAAGAAAATTTAATTGAGTCCAACAGAGAGAGAAAAATGGAGATTAAAAAAAACAAGACAAGAAACATTAGCTAAAGTTTATGCCTTTGTAGACATTGAATCTATTTAATAGTTGTGTAGAGAACATGTTGTCATGATTTTGAGATTAGTTAAAAAGAAATTAATTAATATAACATGTAATGTTCTGATTTTATATTTTGATCACTCCCAAAAATATAAAATAGAAAATTGTATCCCTCCAAAATTAGTCTACCAGTGATAAAAAAAAAACTAGAAATGTTGTAACGACGTAATACAATTCAAAATTAGATGGAGATATTGGGAGAACTCTAGAATTTTTTTTCTTAAATAAAAGAATTCTTACTCTGTTTAATTGAAGATGTTTTGATTTAAAATTAAAAAAAAAAAAAGAAATTTCTTGACAGACAAATTGTAGTATCAATGGACATTTTACTATAAAAAAAATAGAAAATTACATAAAATATATCTAAAAAAATTTCTTGAAAATTGGGGATGATGGCTAAAACTATTATTTCTGGAGGGATTTTATGCATGAAAACAGGGCCGATCGGCTAAGAATATGTTTGACTATGTATATATATATATATATATATATATATATATATATAGGCACTTCTAAGAGAATAGGAACATTTATATATGTGCAATTTTTTATGAGAACAACAGTGCCACTTTTATTTAAACATAACTGTTTTATTTTTTATGAAGTTTTTAAGATAACTCAAAAATTTAACCCAACCAAATGTATAAATAAGTGAACA
Organism: Bauhinia variegata; assembly: GCA_022379115.2. Classification (NCBI taxonomy): domain Eukaryota; kingdom Viridiplantae; phylum Streptophyta; class Magnoliopsida; order Fabales; family Fabaceae; genus Bauhinia; species Bauhinia variegata. Next base: position 14,791,757 of record CM039426.1, on the reverse strand, counting down.
TTTGATAATAATTCAAAAATGATATTAGTAAAAGATAAGTGTAAATATATGCAACGTTGACTCCAAAAGCAAGAAAAGGGAGGGGCAACCCATGATAATGGGTTGTTAAATTTGCAACGGAAGCAACTTTTCATTTAAATATAATTAGCGAGAATGAAGCATTCCTCCTAAAATTTGGGTCAATAAAACTCATTCAACATTTGATAACTAATTCAATTTTAAAACGTAAAATTGTTTGGTGGAGGTTTAAAAGTTATTTTTATTTAATACGTTTTTTCCATGCAAAAATTTTGTTAATTTGAAATGAGAATAAAATATAAATATATCTATTAATAAGTACAGAAATTTTAATTTAATTAAAAAATTAAGAGTAAAAAATTTTGCTTTTTAATTTAAAATTGTTAAAAATAATTTAACCCAGAGATTAAAATAAAAAAATTACTCACAAAAATATGAGACAGAAAATTTTATTCCTCTAAAATTAATATGCCAGACATATGATATTTAAAAAATTATTAAATTTAAAATTGTAATTTCTAAATTTTAAAAAAATTAGTATACAAAAATATAATTTTAAATTTGTTAAATTTTCTAAATGTGGCGTGTGTTATTTCTGGTCACTGGTTATAAAAATAAAAATGAGAGAGCTTATTCCACGTTGAATAGGATTGTCTAACTTTAGCATTGTTTCTTCTGCTTCAGCTAATTAATCAATATGGATGCTACTCACATTTGTTTATGCATACTCTTGTGAATATTTTCTTTTTTATAATTATTTATGAAGATAAAATTATAAATAAAAATAAATAAAATAAAATAAAATAGATAAGAAATTTAAAAAATTAACGTGCGCAGTTAGACATAGTTTTATGGTCTACATGGCTGTGCTCAGTCGAAATATAAAATTTCACCAAAAACCAAAGGCTTATCTGGTTTGGAATTCATAAAACCAATCATGTTTTTAAAAACATATTGATTTAGATTTGGCATTAAAAAATAATTCATATATAAGAAAATGACAACAAAACAAAATATCTATAGCAAATCATTGAACCAATTTTTACCAATATATATGATATAAAAGGAATGATAAAAAAGAAAATCCACAAATTGCTTCTTAAACTCTCAATTTTGATAAGTATTTTGTCTTAGAGATGTTTAATGTTGCAAAATTAGAACCAAAATATGTTTTTTTAGCTCTATAGCATTCTTAAGTTAGAAAAATATCAAATTTGAAAGCTGTTGAACTATAAATATACTATTAAGAAAACTATGATATTCCAAAGATTTTCAAAATTTAATTGATGTCAAAACAATTTTTTTTAAAAAAATAGAGGAAACAAATGTCTAATAATTACAAAATATTAAACAACATTTGAATACTTAAAGGGGTTTCCGTGTTTGCAAAGGCAACTAAGAGAGTTAATGTCGAAGGCCTAGTAGATGTGCAAGGTATGTGGTTCTATGTGGGATTGGAGATTGGTGGAATGTAATAGGGATAGCCTCACGGAATATGGATGCAGTTAGGAGTCTACGAAGAGACTAAGCCAAGTCTTCGAAGGAGATGCACGCCTTCTATTTGCGTACTAAAGACTCATGTAAGACCCATGACAGTATCGACTTTTTTCTTTTGTTTGGTTTTTAAGGGCTAGTTTTTGCTCATTGTTGTTACAATATATGATAATAAAAATAACTGAAACAAAATTGTTACTATAAAAAGGTTATTAGAAGGGGAAATTATCTATCAAAGAGTAACAAAAAAGATGATTACACCAACTATTACTCACTACAACATTAACACAACTTCCTTAACTATTACTATAAAATGGTTACTGAAGGACATGTGATCTTTAGAAATGCTATGAGATAAATCAATTTTTTATGGGATTAAGACAAATGAAATAAGCATGTTTGCATGTCTTATTGAAGAAAATCATCACAAAAACTGCAAAACCTGTCGCAAATTAATCCAGCTCCTGTTTCCTTTTGATGTCTGTTACTCTGTTTCATCAATTTCCTTTTGGAGTGCACACTTTTTAGTAAGAAGAGGTCCACAAATAGATCTAGGAAAAAACAAAAAAAAGCTTTATTAGAGTAAAGGAAAAAAGTTGAAAAATATTTTGCAGTTTGCACATGTCAAGTTATAAGTGCTTTTGTCTATGCATTTCCTTTTTCACAGAAAAAAAAAAAAGTAATTTAATGTTATTCCTAATGACTGGTGAGTTTTCTATATTATTACCAAAAACATGACACACTCGTTAAATAAAATAAGAAATAGTATTTATATAGTTTATCCATATTTGCATGGTATAAATAATAAGAAAGCTAGATAAACACGGTTCCTTATATATTGATATATATAACTACTTTCAAGAGTTATATAAAAACAAAATCAAAGATTTAACTATAATAGATTGACAAAAGAACAAAACTATAATAAGGGGTAAATTAAATATGTGAGTGCAACAAAAAATTTTAAAAAAATTGTGTTAGTCACCGCACCTGGAAGGTGGATTTGAATGAATTTTACGAACACCATAAGATAAATTGATTTTTTATGTGATCCAGAAATCTGAAATAAGCATGTCTGCATGCCTTATTGAAGAAAATCATGCCACAAACTCCCCAAAATCCAACGGCAAATCCAACTCCCATGCCGAAGTAAAAATAGGCCAGCAGTTTTGATTGATTGTCATCTTCTCCAATGTGGTTTGCTTCATTAATTCCCTCTTGTTGTGTGCAATTCTTAGTAAGAGGAGGCCCGCAAAGTTCAGAGTTCCCGACATAACTAAGAGCACTAAAACCTTGAAGTTGAGTTGCCAATGGGATTTTGCCAGAGAGGTTATTGTATGACAGATTCAAGTAACTGAGGAAAGACAAACTAGCTAAGCCTTGGGGAAACTCCCCCGATAATTGGTTTCCAGATAGATCTAGTGATTCCAATTGTGTCATGCTCCCAATCTCTTGAGGTATCCTTCCCAACAAATGATTATGAGACAAATTCAAGATGTTTAATTGGGAAAGACCAAATAGTTCAAGAGGAATTGCTCCAGATAGGTTGTTACTTGAAAGATCAATAAGACGCACAAATTGCAAATTTTCTTGGTATTCCCTCTCTTGGCCTTTGTTAAGAACTATAACACTGTATACATAGAAATTATCTGGATAGAAAGCCATAGGACCAAAATAGAGTGAAATCTCTTTTGACATATTATGTAAGCACCGTGGTATTTGTCCGAATAATCTATTTTCTGCAAGATCTAATATTATGAGAGAAGAAATTTGGCATATCTTTGATGGAATATTGCCCGTAAATTGATTGGTTCTCAACCTGATAATTGCCATGCCTTGACCTATCCAACTTGGTATGCTTCCAGACAAATTATTTTCTCCTAGATCAAGCAATACCAAATTCTTGCAGTTTTGAAATGATACAGGTACATCTCCATAAAAATTATTCCTCTGTAGGCACAATGCCTTAAGCAGAGATAATGAGCCCATTGAATGGGGAATTTTACCTGTAAGGCTGTTACCTCCCAAATTTATGTAAGATAGTTTTTGCCAATTCATCCAACAATCAGAGAGTTCTCCAGATAAGAGATTATATGACATATCCAGATATTTCAAAAAAAACACACTTCCATTTATGGTATCACATAATAGAGAGGAAGTGGATCCTGAGAAAGAGTTATTTCCTATTAGCAAATAGGAAACTTGTGTTGTCAAATGTGGCAGCCCACCACTGATTTTATTAGATGATAGATCTATGAAATGTGTTTTCAAGATCCGATTTGATATATCTCCACTGATTGAGTTATTGGATAGATCAACAAATTTAGTAATGTTTAAGACAAGGCTCCAGAAATTGTCTTGATGATCTATGGATGAAATTCCTGTGCTGGAAATGTCTAGATTTGTCAAAAACCTCTGTGTATGTACCCATGTCGGAAATTTGGGTCCCAACAAGCAAGACTTCAAATAAAGTTCTTGGAGTTGAAATGGAGGAACCCACTGGGATCGGATTTGGAACTGAAATGCTGATGGGGTCATGTCTAATACCCTCAAATTTGAGAGCTTGCTAAAATGAATTTCAGAGAGCACCCCTGCCATGGAATTGCCTGCGACATTTAGAGTCTCCAGGTTTGAGAGTTGCCCCAGACTTTCTGGAAGACTGCCATTCAATTGGTTATGGCTAACATCTAAGTGACTCAAGGATGATATATTTCCCAAAATAGGAGGAATGGGACCCTGAAATGAATTGTATGAAAGAACAAGTTCTTGGAGATGTTTGAATTGGCCGAGCCATTCAGGGATAGTTCCATTTAGTTCATTCATCATAAAATCTAAAGATTTCAAATTTGGCAGGTTTAAGAGGGATGAATTTATATGGCTGAGACTACACCTGGTCAGTCGTAAGTATACAACAGAAGGAGTCTTTATTGTCAAAGTGTGAAGCCAGTCAATTGCAGTAGAAAGATTAGATCCACTCAAATCAAGGTATGTCAGGGAAGGAAAATAAGAAAGCCATCTAAGATTGTCCATTTGAAGAAAATAATTATATGATAAATCAAGAACCGTGAGTGAGGTGAAATTTGCATACTGAATGGATGGAATTTGATGCCTAAGTCCACAGTCACTCAATTGCAACTCTGTAACTGAGGGGAGCATAGTTGCTAGAGATTGGAACCAATCAGTAACATGAGAAAGATCAATATCACCCAAATCAAGATTCTTTAGGGAAGGGAAATGAGAAAGCCATCTAAGATTGTCCATTTGAAGATAATAATTATATGATAAATCAAGAACTATGAGTGAGGTGAAATTTGAATGCTGAATGGATGCCATTTGATGCCTAAGTTCACAGAAACTCAATCGCAACTCTGCAACTGCAGGGAGCATAGTTGTTATAGACTCAAGCCAATTAGTTATGATAGAAAGATTACTGCTGCTCAAATCAAGGTATTTTAGAGAAGGAACCAGAGCAAGCCATCTAAGATTGTCCATTTGAAGATAATCATTATGTGAGAAATCAAGATGACGGAGGACAGAAGAATAAGGAGTTGTAACTTGTGAGAAGTTTTGATTTCTCTGCCCATCATGCTCTGAATAATGAATACTAGTGAAGTTGTTGTCACTCAAGTCCAAATAATTCAGAAATTCAAGTTCAAGCACACAAAGGTTGATTTCACCTGTCAATCCTTTGATTTCATCTTTGAATAGTTCTGCAACATAATCGGGATCAATGGATGAACGGGTGAGATTGAGTTTTGTGACTCTTCCCGTAGTGTTGTGGCATTGGACTCCGATCCATCTGCAGCAATCTTCTTCGGTGGACCAAGATGAAAGCAGGTCAAAAGGATCTATGATGCTTTTCTTAAAGTGCAAGAGAAGCTGACGATCCTTAGCGCTACAAGCAGCAACGTTGGAATTTGTGGTACATAGACTTTGGTTGCACAAGAAGCATAGCAGAAATATTATAGTTGGTGGTGTGCACTTAACCATCATAAATTGGTAATGAGGGACAAAACAAAGCTTTGATCACAAAAGCTCAAACGTCTATGTTTAAATACTTGCCCGCCAAGGGAAAGGTTTAAAAATTATTTTTATTTAATATGTTTTTGCACGCAAAAGTCCTGTTAATTTGAAGTGAGAATAAAATATAAATGTATCTATTAATAAGTACAGTAATTTTAATTTAATTAAAAAAGTGAGAGTAAAAATTTGTTCTCTTTAATTAAAAATTGTTAAAAAATAATTCAACCCAAAAATTAAAATTAAAAGAAATTACTCACAAAAATATGAGACAAAAAATTTTATTCCTCTAAAATTAATATGCCAGACATATGATATTTAAAATATTAATAAATTTAAAATTTTAATTTCTAAATTTTAAAAAAACTACTATACAAAAATAAATTTTAAAATTTGTTAAATTTTATAAATGTTATTTCTGGTCACAGGTAACTATTTTTTATAAAAATAAAAATGAGAGAGCTTATTCCACGTTGAATAGGATTGTCTAACTATGAATTGGATTGAAAAAGACAGAAATAAAATTGAGAAATTTCATTGGTTTTTTTTCATTTTCTCAGAAAATCAAAGAGCCTATTTTTTATAAAAATAAAAATGAGAGGACTTATTCCACGTTGAATAGGATTGTCTAACTATGAATTGGATTGAAAAAGACAGAAATAAGTGTTAAGAAATTTCATTGGTTTTTTTTTTTTTTTCATTTTCTCAGTAAATCAAAGAGCCTATTTTTTATAAAAATAAAAATGAGAGAGCTTATTCCACGTTGAATAGGATTGTCTAACTGTGAATTGGATTGAAAAAGACAGAAATAAATGTTAAGATATTTCATTGGTTTTTTTTTTTTTTTTTCATTAGCTTATTCCACGTTGAATAGCATTCAATTTCTCCAACCACAGTAGACCTTTTTTTTTTTTTTTTTTCTCAATTCGAATGTTCTAATCATATGGTTGGGCCTTTAGCATTGTTTCTTCTGTTTCAGCTAATTAATCAATATGGATGCTACGCACATTTGTTTATGTATACTCTTGTGAATATTTTCTTTTTTATAATTATTTATGAAGATAAAATTATAAATAAAAATACATAAAATAAAATAAAATAGATAAAAAATGTAAAAAATTAACGTGCGCAGTTAGACATAATTTGATGGTCTACACGACTGTGCTCAGTCTCAATCTAAAATTTTATTATTAAGTATTTTTATATTAAAAATTTTATTATTATACTTATAATTTTATTCGAATCTAACTGAATTAATAAAAATTTTATATGATATCAGATATGGATAAATGAGAAAAAAAATAACAACATTTTATTTCCACACTTATTTTCTCATAAATGTGATATGACTTGATTGCCAGGATAATTCTAAGAAGGCCTTCACAAGTCATGGGGTCCAGAAAGTAACAAACACTTGTGTTTTTCGTGCATCGCCACTCTTTTTTGACTCCTTTGCCAGCACTCGATTGACCAGAAAAGTAGTAGGCACATCTTTTACGTCTAGAATAGAGAGTCATATTTCATTCTATTCTATGTTTCATAATTTTCTTTAATCTGTATATTCCACAATTTTTAATTACTTAAGAAAAATAAAACTAAAATTTATGATTGCTTACATTTTTTTACTCATGATTATTCCTACCCTGTCTTGAGAGTTCAACCAATTTAAATGAATTTCAGTTATACTTTTTTTATAAATTTAAATTTTTTATTTTATAAAAATCTTTTTATCAATAAGCCGTCGGTATTAAGCAAAAATATTTAAAATAAAAAACGAGTGGAATATAAGACAAAAGAATATTATTGTGCACAAATAGGCATAACATTTGTTTCTTTTGATTCTGCCAATTAATCAATATGGATGCATGGCCATATAGTTAGGAATCTGCATGTACAATATTAATAGAGTAAAAAATTATATGGATTCCTGCAAATTTTTTTTTTCGAAACTTTAATCTTATTAGAATTCATATTATTCTTAATGTATAATTTTTTAAATGCCAATAAAAATTGATTTTATTAATAAGAATTCAAGCCATATCTCATAAAGATGTGATATTCAAGTATCACTACTGATTTAAAGATTTCATTTGTGATTAGTTAATTTTTTTCAAAAACAAAAAAAGATTAGTAGTAGATGTTAGGAAATTGGAATTTGCGTTGGTCTCTTTTTCTGCATTTTTCTTGGAAAATCATAGAGCACGCATGTCATTTTTTCTAAACAACTTAGACCGTAGACTTTTCTCTCAATGTCTACCACATAGTAGTACAAACGTTGTAATCATAAGACTGAACCTTCATTAATATGTGGTGTTGAATGATTTAAATATCTTTTTAATTAACATTGTATGGCCAGAAAAAGTCTTTCTTAAAATCGCCTTAAAATTAAAGTTAGAAAGAGATATTTATTAAATTATTTTGAAAATAAACTCTGAAAAGAAATAATAAAATTTATTTTTAAAGGCAAAGAGATGCATAATCACAAGAATTCTTGATCCAAAATGTCTAAGATAACTTGGACTTGTGCTATTTTTTAAAAAAAAATTTGTGAGAAAGAATATACTTAATCCATCTTTCATGTGAAATATATAGCTTAAGAGGGTCTAAAATGTTTAATGCAATTTTGACTTACACATCTATCATTATATATCCAATTTATATATTTTCTTTTTAAGCGATGTAAGACTTTTCTCTTTCTTGTTTTTTTTTTTTTTTAACAGAAAGATAAAGTTGAGTCTATGTCATATTAAATAAGATTATCTAACTATATAAATTTAATTGAGAAAAATAGGAGTAGATGTGCGGAAATTTCTTTGGTCACTCTTTCTGCATTTTTCTTGGAAAACCAGATGGCCCATGTCATCTTCTCCAGCTAACTTAGACTAAGACTTCTGTCTCAATGTCTACCACATAATGCAGCTAAAGTTGTAATCAGATAAGGGTCTTCTTAGTCAACAATATATGGCCAATAGTAAAATCTCACTCAGCAACACCTTAAAATTTAAGTTTTGTACATTGAATGAATTTTATTCCAGAGGTTCTGCTAGAAAAAATATGATCTGTATTAAGTAATTCTATTTACATTGACTTATCTTTATTTACATTATATAAACTTAGATAAAATTCTCTGTTTTTATCAAACTTTGAAGTCTTTCACAAGAAAGAACTTTTTTCAGTAATCAATTTGTCTGGGAAAGGGCTTTCTTTTGGCCTCAATCATTTTTTTCCCCGTCTCTTTTGGTTACTTCGGTGTTTGGTATAAGTTTTAAACGCATTCCCATCCACCTTCTTCAAAGTGTTACATTTCTGTGCACCTAACATACTTGGGAATATGGGACCGCTGCACGTTGCTGGTGGTGCCACCGTTCAGTAATGCTATAGGAATCCGACATTTCCACCTCTCCACGTCGGAGTATATTGGCGAGTAGAGCGTAAAATCTATTCCAGAGAATCTTACATTTCTAACTATGGTTTATTTGCTGAGATTGGAATGAATTTAGAAGTTGGGAATTTTTTTTTATGCCTTGTTCTAAACTTTATTTTATAATTTTGATATTAGTCAACTAAAATTTAATTAATGTAATTTGTAATATTATGATATTATACTTCGACTACTTCCAATAACATGAGACATAAAATTTTATCCCTTTAAAATTAGCGTACCAGACACATGGCATTAAAAAAGTAATAAATTCAAGATTATAATTTCTAAATTTTAAAAAAATTAGCGTATAGAGATCAAATTTTAAATTTTTTATTTTTTATAAACATCACGTGTCTTATTTCTAGTCATTGTTGTACTAATTTTTATAAAAATAAAAATGATAGAGCATGTGCCACGCTAAATAGGATAATTTAATTATAAAATATAAAATGAGAAAGACAGAAGTAGATGGTAGAAAATTTTATTAGCTTCTCTTTTTGCATTTTTCTTAGAGAATCAGAAAGTATACGTGCCATCTTCTCCGGCCAACATAGTCTCAATATAAAATTTTATTATTAAGTATTTTTATATTAAAAATAATTCTTTATTTCATATTTAAACATATTAAATTTTATGTTTAGATTTAAAATAATAAAAATATAATTATGTTAAAATTTAATAAAAAAACTTTATTACACTTATAATTTCATTCACCTTAAATTGAGTTAATTAAAATTTTATATGATATCAGATGTAAACTGAGTCCGTTTGAATTGATTTTTTTTTTCTCTAAAAGTACTTTCAGAGGAACAAAAGCATCTATATATGTGTAGTTTATTTTTTAATGAGAACAACAGTGTCACTTTTATCTAGATACAATTATTTTATATTTTATGAAGTTTTTAAGATATTTCAAAAATTTAACCCAGCCAATGAATAAATAAGCGAACATTATTAATTTAATAGCAATTCCAAATCTATATAAACAGAAAATAAAGTAGAGGCAATGTCATATTGAATAAGATTATCTAACTTGATAAATTCTTTAAATTGAACTAAGAAAGACAAAAGTAGATATTTTGAAATTGGAACTCTCGTTGGTCCCTCTTTTTGCAATTTTCTCGGAAATCAAAAAGTATGTAATTTTCTCTCAATCTATCACAAAATAGTACAAATGTTGTAACCATAAGATTGGACATTTGATTAATATTTGGTGTTGAATGACTTAAAGGTCTTCTCAATCAACATTGTATAGCTAGAAAGAAAGTTCCACTCCAAATTGCTTTAAAATTGAAGTTAAAAAGTGATTTTTATTAAGTTATTTTCAAGATAACTCTTAAAAAAATAATTAAATTATCTTTAAAGACAAATAGATGCATAACCATAAGAATTCTTGATCCAACATGCCTAAGGTAACTTGGATTTGCAATCTTTTTTGAAATTTTGTAAGGAAGTGTATACTTAATCCCTTTTTGATGTGGACTATATAACTTGGGAGCACATTTGTCTAAAATGCTTAATGCAATTTGGATTTACACATCTCTCGTGATATATCCAATTTATGTTCATCTTCTTTAGGTGATGTAACACTTTTCTCTTACTTCTCTATTTTTTAATAAAAGATATAGTAAAGCCTATATTATATTAAATAAGATTATTTAACTCTAAAAATTAGATTGAGAAAGATAGAAATAGACCTTTTAAACATTTATTTGGTCTCTCTTTTTACATTTTTTCTTGGAAAATCATAGAGCATGCTGTCTTCTCCAGCTAACTTAAACTGTAAACTTTGTAATTATATAAGGGTCTTCTTATTCAACAATGCATGGCCAAAAATAAAGTCTCATTTGGCAACGCCTTAAAATTGAAGTTAAAAGAAACTCTTATAAAAGAATCTTGAACACAAACCCTTTAAAGACAAATGGATGAATAGCCATATGCATGACCAAAAATATAGTTTTATTTGACAACAACTTAAAATTGAAGTTACAAGAAACCCTTATAAAGGAATCTTGAACACAAACCCTTTAAAGACAAATGGATGAATAGCCATATAACTAGCCATTCTTAAATAAAATATAAATAGAATGAAAATTATTTGAATTCCTTTTTTTAAGAAAAAGAAAAATGAGTCATTAATATCACTAGAATTCATATTTTTCTTAATGTACAATTTATGGATTGTTTATAGATTATAATTGGGAAGTGCGCAACAAACTTCTCCAATCATGTGTTATTTTAAAATATACACTCTTTATTAAGGGAAGTGTCTTTAATAACACCCATTACATCTATATACCGTATTATTGAATTGTACAAATATTAATTAGCATTTTGTAAAAAATACTATTTACAAGCAAGGGGCATATATAGCAGTTGTGAACTGAGGGGAGAACAGAATTTCTGTAGCCACACATATCAATTCAAATTGGGTCCATTACAAAGTCTAAGTAGTCCAGAAAAACCAAAATTGTTTACGAGGCTTGCCGTAAAATAAGGTTCAAAAGGATATTTTTCACCTAAATTTCATGTAATGTGTTACCTTATTGCCATGAGCATATAAATTGGGCATTTTCTTTTGTAACAATTCTTGGTGAAACCCCAAAAAAGAATGGATTTTCCTAATTCTATTATCAATGATCATCCAATGATGCAATAATTTTATTTAGCAATTGTTCATCTTCTCATTACGTCCCTTAGTGTGTGTTTCGGTTAGTTTATTTAAAAAAAAAAAAAACTACTTGTCTACTTATGTTAGACATATATATTAACTTAAAAAGTAATTTTATATCATTTTCCTTTTCATATCAATTTCTTCCTTTCAGCTATCGTAGATTAGGTGCTTAATTGTCTACCCTCACCAAAAGACACTTCATTATCGTGATTAGTTAATTTTTTCTTAAAAAAAAAATTAGTCGTACACGTTTGGAAATTGGAATTTGCATTGGTCTCTCTTTATGCATTTTTCTTGGAAAATCATAGAGCACGCATGTCATCTTTTCTAAACGACTTAGACTGTAGACTTTTCTCTCAATGTCTACCACATAGTAGTACAATTGTTGTAGTCATAAAATTGGATCTTTATTAATATTTGGTGTTGAATGATTTGAATGTCTTCTCAATTAACATTGTATAGCCAAAAAGTCTTACCTGAAAATGCCTTAAAATTGAAGTTAGAAAAAGAACTTTATTAAATTATTTTGAAAATAGACCCTTAAAAGCAATAATGAAATTATTTTTAAAGACAAACGAATGCATAACTATAAGAATTTTTAATCCAAAAAGTCTTACATCACTTAATCCATCTTTCATGTGAAATTAAGAGTGCTTTGGTAAAAAATGCTTAACGTAATTTTAACTTACATATTTATCATTTTGCATCCAATTTATATTTTTCTTCTTTAAGTGATGTAAGACTTTTCTCTTTCTTTTTTTTTTTCTTTTTTAACAAAAAGATATAATTGAGTCTATATTACGTTGAATAAGATTATTTAACTTTATAAATTTGATTGAGAAAGATAAAAATAGATGTTTGGAAATTTCTTTGGTCACTCTTTCTGCATTTTTCTTGGAAAACCAGACAGCCCATGTCATCTTCTCCAGCTGACTTTGACTAAGACTTCTGTCTCAAAGTTTATCACATAATGTAGCTAAAGTTGTAATCATATAAGGGTCTTCTTAGTCAACAGTATATGGCCAATAGTAATATCTCACTTAGCAACACCTTGTAATTTAAGTTTCTTTGCTTGTAATTTAAGTTAAAAGAAACCTTTACTAAAGAATCTTGAAGACAAGCCCTTGAAAGACAAAGAAATAAATAACCGTATAATTGTCTACCTTCGGCAATGGATTCTTCATTATCATGATTAGTGAATATTTTTCCCAAAAAAAATATTAGCTAAATTTGATCATTAATTGAATGTACGATATTTTGTTTATATTAACTTTTTTTCTGATATTTTATTTTGTTTATTCCCTCATCCGTTTTTGTTACTATTTTTTCAGATAAACATATTAAGCTGTTGTATATTTGTTTCTCTAGGGTGTGAATGGATGATTTTGCAAGTCTTTTCTTTTTCTTTCTTGTACTAAGTTGATACATTTGCGGAGATTTATTTTAACATTCCTAATTTTTCATTCCACACTCAACCAACAGGGGTTTGAGGTGTGAAAAGAAAAATGGTGGTGTCAAAAGAAACGGCCAATGGCATATTATAGCATTGAACACAGGCTGTGCTAAATTCAACACAAGAGAGGCTCTTTGTAGCTGCATTCCATATCTCTTAAGTTTAGACAGAGTTCGGCCCTGCAGATAGCATATTGGCCCTCATAATCCCAGAGTTTTCAAGCAAGTATCACTAAAGAAGTGTTTCAAGGAATTTTTTGAGAAACTTGTTACTAGGTAGTTTGTACCCACCTTCTCCCTGTTACCTCACTTAAACAAAACTTTTTTTAAACACACACACACAAAAGAAAAAACCTTTTTTCTCGGATAAATAAATATCTGATACAAAACGTGGAGTGGTTCTATCTCTTTGCTGTAGCATGCACAACTAGATGATTGGAGAAGTTCTCACCACCAAACATTCACTCTGCTTTCAAATCATTAAGAGCAAACAATGATATAGTATATATCAATGAATTTTTATTCCAGAGATTCTAGTACAAAAAATACGATCTGTCTTGAGTAATGCTACTTATATTGACTTATCCTCATTTACATTATGTAAGCTTAGATAAAATTCTGTCTTCGTCAAACTTTGAAGTCTTCCACAAGGAAGAACTTCTCCGAGTAATCAATTTGTCTTGATCAAGTACCTAGGCTGAAAAGTTTACCCAAAATTTCCTGGGAAAAGGGCTTTCTTTTGGCCTCAATCATTTTTTTTTGTTTTTTGTTCTCTCTTTTGGTTACTTTGGTGCAAAGTTTGAATCCCTGATCTTAGTAGCCTGCTTTTAGCATCAATATTATTTCACTAAAGACAGGAAGTTTCTCATAAGTAACATTTTTACCATCTTTCGTGTGTACAGCTGTTTCCTCTTTAAATTCTGGGAAAGTCTTCCATTGGAAACTTACAATAACAGCTAAAGTCTTTGACTAACTAATGTGAGCCACAATGGAATTCCACTTTGATGGGGTGTCTGGTTTAAGTTTTAAACGCATTCCCATCCACCTTCCTCAAAGTGTTACATTTCTGTGCACCTAACATACTTGGGAATATGGCAGCGCTGCACGTTGCTGGTGGTGCCACTGTTCAGTGATAACCTGCTACCGCCACCCACTGGGGAGTATTTTAGCGAGTAGAGCTTAAAATCTATTCCTGAGAATCTTACATTTCTAAGCATGGTTTTCAACTCTTGTGCCAAATAGAGAGAAAAAAATGGAGTTTTTTTTTTTGAAAAACTGAAGCCGGTTTATTTGCTGAGATTGGAATGAATTTAAAGGTTTGACAAGAAAAATTTTTCTGTTTTATTTCTTCTCCTAAACTTTATTTTATGATTTTAAAATTAGTCAAAATAAAATTTAATTAATATAACTTGTAGTATTATAATATTATAATTTGACCACTCTCAATAACATGAGACAGAATTTTATCCCTTTAAAATTAGTGTATTGGGCATATGACATTAAAAAATTAATAAATTCAAAATTGCAATTTCTAAATTTTAAAAACTTAGTGTACATAGATAAAATTTTAAATTTTTTTATTTCTTTTAAACATCACATGTCTTATTTCTAGTTATTGGTATACTAATTTTTATGGAGATGAAAATTGTAGAGCCTGTGCCACGCTGGATAGGATAATCTAATTATAAAATATGAAGTGAAAAAGACAAAAGTAGATACTAAGAAATTTCATCAGTTTTTCTTTCCACATTTTTTTAAAGAATAAAAAAAAAAGAAAAAGTATACGTGCCATCTTCTCCAGCCAACATAGACGGTAGACCATTTTTTTTTTCTCTCTCTCTGTTTCTCTCAATATCTACAACAGATTAGTGCAAATGTTCTAATCGTGTGATTGGACCTTTAGCATTTGTTTCTTCTGTTTCAGCCAATTAATCAATATGGATGCATGGCCATATAACTAGGAATCTGCACGTATAATATTAAATTATTAACAAGTAAAAAATTATATGGATTCCTGCAACTTTTTTTTTCCGAGACTTTTTATCTTGTTATAATTCATAGTTTTCTTAATGTCTAATTTTTGAAATATCAGTAATGATTGATCCAATTGATAAATATTCAAGTTGTATTTTATAAGAATGTGATTTCAAGTATCACAACTGATTTAAGATATCTGTTTGGGAGTGATATGCAAATTCCTTTGTACATATCAATCTTGAATTTGTGCTCCCTTTAGTAAACATTGGACCCACCTCATCTAAAACTTCTTCCCTACTAAAACATAATTTATGAAATGTTCATAAATAATGATTATATATATCCTGATTGAATTATCAAAAGATCATCAAGTAAGGAAATAATTTTATTTAACAAAAATAAGGATAAATAATTTTATTTAGCAGTGGTTCGTCTACTCATTATATGCCTTAGGGTTGATTTCATTTGCTTGAAAACAAAGGACAACACAACACCAAAAATATTGTTTTTGGTTTGATTTTATAGATGTTTGACATAGTAAACAAAAATTTATTTAAGGTAGTGGATAAATCTTTCAATTCTTATCCCTTACTAAACTATAGGACAAAAAATTATCCACAATACAAAACTCTATAAAGGTATTACAATATATTTTATATTGTTTTGTCTAATATTTATGCTTATTATAAGATGGATAACATAATTTTTTATCTTGTGAGTCTACAAACAAACAATGGAGAAGACAATACATTATGCTCTTATATGATAGGAGAATATCATCAAATAATTGATTTCTTGATAGATTTAGTGATTCTAAAAATTTCATATTTTCAATCTCTTATATGGTATGGGACAAATTCAATATGTTTAATTGGAAAATATCAAATAGTTCTGGAGGAATAGGTTTTGAGAGGTTATTACTTGAAAGGTCAACTAGACGTACCTAATGTAAATTTCCTTTGCATTCTAACTCTTGACCTTCGTCTATTCTCTCTTTCTACATTTTTCTTGAAAAATTAGAGTCCACTACTTATCTTCTTCAGCTTACATAGACTGAAGACTTCTTCTGTCATTACCTACAACAGAATAATAGGAAGGTTGTAACTCTAGAATTCAAAAAAAGAAAAAAAGAATTGTTACTCTGTTTAATTGAAGATGTTTTGATTTTTTTTAAAAAAAGAAATTTCATGAAAGACTAATTGTAGTATTAATGGACATTTTAGTATAAAAAAAATAATAGAAAGATGACATGAAATATATCTAAAAAATATCTTGCAAATTGGGAATGATGGCCAAAATTATTATTTTTGGCGGAATTTTATGTGTGAAAACAGGGCCAATCAACTGAGTGTATGTTTGAATTATTATTTATTTATTTATTTTTCTAAAAAACACTTCCAAAAGAACGAAAGCATTTATATATGTATAATTTTTTTATGAGAACAACAAAAGTTAACTAACTTTGGGCACACTTCCTCAGGCTCATTTGTGTATTTTGTCTCTTGTGTTTTGTAAAGATTCTTAATGGATACTAGAAAACCAACTTGTGTGTTGAAAGTTGCTAGAAAGTTCTTTGGTTTAACCTAAAGCCTACACATCTTGTAAGAGATTGCTGGAGCTTGCAAACCATATTAAAGATAATGAGGAACTCTTTATAAAGTGTTAGTGAATATAAATTATTATTATTTGCGACCGATCATTGTTATATTTTTCTCTTATTTTTTTCCTTTCAGCACATATTTATCTCTAATTATTTGTTTTAACACATCATTGAACAATATTATGTTTCATAACTTTGATTTTTTTTTTAAATATAAAATCAAGCTTAACACATTCTTAATTCTGTATCATATATATAAATTTTATTTTACGAAAGTTTTTTAAGTGTTTTATTCACCCCTTTAAGGCATATATTACGCTTTTAAAATTTGACAAATTTAAGATCACCACATAAGAACCTGCATGTTCATTACAAGGGTACATTTTGTATAAATTGGATTCATTAATATTTGGCACTAGGACTATATCAATATCATGTATAAATTAAGTGTCACGATATAATTTTTTAAGGATAAAACGCTATAATGAAGAATGAAATAATTTTATTTTTTAAAAATTATTTTTAAAATCACCACTAATTATTTAAGAATTAAGATATAATTAAAATTTTATTATTTTAAAATTTATCTTTTATTAGAAATGCATTAGAATACAAGATGAGTTCAGAAGTCAGTTATGCATGAAGAAAATGTTAAACACCCTACAACATTCATCAAAGACAATTACCAAATTAGTTATACAAAATTATATTTTATTTATTACTAAAATAAATACTTTAATCTCTAATAAAGTGACGAAAAAATAAATATATATGCATGAATTTTCTAAATAAACCTAAGGTGCTTCCATCCTTCAAGACATATACACCATCCCTCTAGATAGGGCTTATTCTCACTTAGGTCAGATAGTGCAAGCTCAATCTTATAAAAAATTAGATCATCTACTCTTACATGATAAGTAAAAGGCCTCAAAACTCTAAAAATCCAAATGTACCTTAATATATATGTATGCTAATTACAATTTAAAATTTAAGAGCAAAATATGAGAAAAACTATATGGGAAAATGGCATAAAAATAATTTTTTTTGTACTCACGGAACTTCTCACACCCCAACTTTCCC
Source organism: Bauhinia variegata (assembly GCA_022379115.2). NCBI lineage: Eukaryota > Viridiplantae > Streptophyta > Magnoliopsida > Fabales > Fabaceae > Bauhinia > Bauhinia variegata. The sequence goes on along the minus strand of CM039426.1, from coordinate 14,774,018 downwards.
TTTTAACACCCCTCAGCACATACCATTATTTTCTTCTCACACCCCACCTTTCTCTTTTCTTAACAGCCCTTGGCCCATTACACCCCGCCACCCTCATTGTTATTTTTCCTGTTCATAATCCCATCATTTCCTTTGGTACCCCCTTGGCAGAAACAAATGAAAATGCCATTCTAGCATGGATGAAAATTGATTTGAGGTGGTAACCAAAGAAGCACGATACTCAAACAATTGGTAAAGTCAATTTTAACAGTGAAATGTGATAGTATTTGATGCCTCAACCATTGTCAATTCATATCCAAGGATTCAAAAGCAAATGAATGTTGCTGGACAAATGTACTGAGAAACACATATCAAGACACGGAGAGGAACTAAGACTAGGCAAGTACAAAGGTTAAACACTAAGGAAAAAAAGCTAAGGAATAAAAGATGGAAAAAGGGACGGCAAGCACCTATACAAATGGATAGCTAGCAGTGCTTAACAACTCTTAGGACCAAGTTAATTTTCATAGTAAATATGGACAAATTAGTCGGATACAAAAGCAACATATAAAGAAACTCTGCCCGACAGGTCGTTCATACATTCTTGTTAAGCATTAAGCCAAGAGAATTTCAACAAGATCATTCACAAAATTCACATCTCCAACTATTAATCTCAAGCAGGAACCCATATATCAACACCACAAGTCACAAAAAGGCATGCACATTCCAAAAGCAAACAATATTTGTTCCAATAAAGAATCTCCAATATTTTAAATAAAATCAAACCATCAGGAAGTAAAATACCACATCAAACACCCTCCAGCAGGTCAAATACTTCCTTAAAATGAGATGATCCACTCAACAGGTTCCAAGAACATGATTCTCAAAGGAAACAAAGAGCACATCCACAATGGTCAAAGATTCATACGATTGGCAAGAAATTCATTGTCACTACAGAATTCGGAAACCAAAAATTAGAGAATAGAGACCAGGAAATTCATGAAAACTAAAAACACAAATGATGCGTTCAAATTCACACTCCAATTAATCAAAATCCTTGACTCTTAAACCACAAAAGAACCAACTGAATAACAGAATTCCCAACAAAACATGCCAGAAAGATTCCACAGAGAAAGTATCATCACTAACAGTGAGCAAAGCTAACAAAAATTCATTTAAATGGGACAAAATTACTCAAGACATGAACAAAACATCTATCATAATCCATAACAGTCCATTCCAAATCCGAAATAGCACTCAGAGAGCTTAATTCAACCTTCCAAAACTAACAAGGTGACAAAGACCACAGCATAATCAAATCATCCATCACCTAGCTATCACAATAGAGATACCGAGAATCACCACAACAGAAATAGGACCTCAAAGACCCATCCAGAACAAACCTCATAAATCAAACATCAACTCATCACTAATTAAACAATTTAAACCAAAGAATTGAATAGCAACTTAAACTAATGTGTCCAAAGAAATAACAACTGGAATAGCAAATCCACACTATAAACCATAAAATTTAAATAGTGAAGTTTAAACATAGCACAAATAATGGAACAATCATCAGAACCCCAACACTCAATAGGAATAGCAATGGCAACAGAAATACAAAGTCATCAAGGCGAACCAATATCAACAACCTTTAAATACACAAGATCCAGAACAATTCATGGAGGTAAAAAATGAAACATTATACCTGAAGCTACTACCAATACAGAGGCTGATGACTAAAACGATGGAAGCTACCGTGGTAAGGCAGTGTTCCTCCTTTCCTTCCTTCAAAATTCACTCCAACTCAGTGCTCTGCTTCCCTGTCACAGCACCTAGCTCTCGATTCTTTTTTCCTCTTCGATTTTCCTCAATTCCTCTCTGCCTTCAAGCTCTCGATCTCCCTATCGCTCTTTGTTTTCCTTTCACTCCCTTTCTATCGCTCTCAAGCTCTCACCCTCACTCACTTGGTGCCCCCGCTTGCCGTTCTCCGCTCGCGCTCATACGTTTTTCTTTCTCTCCTAATTCCCTCCACGATCCAGACCCTTCTTCTTTTTTCTTTTTTTCTTCTCTTTCCTTCCTTTTTCCTTTTTTTATTTTTTTCTGCTGCGGCCCCTTTTCCCTTTTTCTTTCTTTTTTTTTTTTTTAAAAAATCAGAAAATAAAATACAATAAAATAAAAATATTTGAACTATATTAGAAATTCACAGTTATCCGGTTTGTTTTTTATATTATCACCATGAAATAAGAAATAATATTTCTATATAGTTTCCCCATACTTGTATTGTGTAAATAATAAGAAAGATAAACACAGTTTACAGAGCCTGTGTATACGAATTTTAGTTCTCTCCTTTTTATATATATGACTTACAAAATATATAAAATCAAAGATTTGACTATGATTCGGTTATAGGAAGGGAGAATTTGAATATCAGAATGTCACAAAAAATTAAAAAAAATTATGTATTACTCACCACACTTGCAACATCGAGTTAAATAAAAGGTTTTGATATTTAGGAAAACCATGAAATTAATCTTTTGCGTGATCAAGAAAGCTAAAGTAATCATATCCAAATGCCCAATTAAAGAAAATCATAGCACAAATTCCCTAAAAGCTTATAGCAAATCCAACTCATGCTAATATAAAAATAAGACAGTATTTTTGATTGATTGTCATTTTCTTCGTTGTGTTTTGCTTCATCAATTCCCTCTTTCTGCATGCACTTCTTAGTAAGGGAGGTCCACAAAGTTCAAGATTCCCAACAAAGCTAAGTGCACTAAAACTTTGAAGCTGAGTTGTTGATGGGATTTTTCCAATAAGATAATTGTATGACAGATTCATGTAATTGAGAAAATAAAAATTAGATAATGGTTTTAGACCAAGGTTTGATATGCCTCTACTGATTGAGTTATTGGATAGATCAACAAGACCAGAGATATTATTTGACATAAAGTTCTAGAATTTGTCATGATGATCTATAGTTGAAATTCCTAAACTTGAAATATCTAGATCTATCAAAGAATTTTGTGTCTATAGCCAGGTGGGAAAGTTGGGACCCAACAAGAAAGATCTCAAATAGACTTTTTACAGTTGAAATGGAGAAGCCCACTGGGATCCCAAATGATACAGAAATGCTGATGAGCTCAAGTCTAGTACCTTCAGATTTGAGAGCTTGGAAAAATGAATTTCAGAGAGCACCCCTTCCAAGGAATTTCTTGCAACATTCAGAGTCTCTACATTTGACAGTTGTCCAATACTTTCTGGAAGACTACCACTCAAGTATTTGTGGCTAAGATCTAAGAGAGTCAAAGATGATGTTTCCCAAAATAGGAGGAACTGAACCTTGGAATGAATTATACGAAAGATCAAGTTCTTTAAGATGTTTGAATTGGCCAAGACAATCAGGCATTGTTCCATTTAGATCATTCCCAGCAAGAAGTAAAGACTTCAAATTCGGTAGGTTTAAGAAGGTATCTAGTATTTGACTATGAAAATAATTCCATCCAAGGTTAAGATAAGAAAGGTTATTACTGAGATTAGACATCGAATTTGGTATTTTAGAGTGAAAATAATTGTCAGAAAGATCAAGCAATATGAGCAAATCGGTTATGGTAAAAAGATTATTAGTTCTAAAATCAAGGTGTTTTAAAGAAGGAACACAAGAAAACCATTGTCTATTTTAAGATTATAATTTGATGAAAAATCAAGATGATAAAGGGTAGAGGGATGAGGATGTATAACTAGTGATAAGTTTCTATTAATCTGACTCTCGTGGTGGTGGATTATGAATGGTCAAATAATTCAGAAATTCAAGTTCAAGCACACAAAGGTTGATTTCACCTGTCAAAGGCTTTCCAGTATAATAGGGATCAATGTATGAACGCGTGAGATTGAGTTTTGTGACTCTTCTTGTGATGTTGTGGCATTGGACTCCATTCCATCTACAACAATCTTCTTCGTTAGACCAAGACAAAAGCAAATCTGAAGGATCAACAAGGCTTTTCTTAAACTGCAAGAGAACCTCTCGATCTCTCACATTACAAGAAACAACGTTGGAATCTCTGCTACAAAAGCTTTGGTTGAGTAAACCCCCACACAGAAACCATAGCAGAAATAGTACAGTCTGTGAAGTGCACCAAATCATGATAAATTGGTAGTAGGGGAAGAAACGAAATCCAAAGGGTTCAATCACTGAAGCGCAGTACTGCGTGTTCTTGCATTTTTATCAAAAGAACTAAGGTTTAAATACATCTTTCCCAATATTTATCCCCTTTATTTAATGGTAGTCCAGTCAAACACTGCCACTATAAAAAAAACTGCATGAATGTACAAGGAAATTTCATAGAGATGAATTAAGTTTTTATTTAAGTTGAGAAAATCCTTATCGAAGAGAATGAGGAAAGTAGCTAATGGCAATTCAGGGCCAATGAGTTGGCATAGTTGTCAGATCAAATTAAACTCGAAATTGAATCATTTTCAATTAGTTACGTAGTGCAATAACAACTGTTAGATCAGTTGTTGATAAGATATTGTAGTTCAATCAAACAACTATCAATACGTTATGTAATCTGGGTCTATTAAACTCTTAAAGACTAATACCATAAATTATCACATATGTAATTATATTTTTTCTTTTATAAACATTTAATTGAACCCACATTAGAGTATTTTATTGATATTATTATTTGTATAATTTCGATTTTTTATACTTTAAATTCAAGCGTGAACATCTGTTATAGAAAAATAATAATAAAAAAATTAACCAACATGGGAATCAATCTACAAATCATCTCAAAAAATAATCTTAGTCAGCAACAGAGATAAATTTATTCTTTTTTTTAAGTTGAAAGAAACCTTATTAAAGCATATCCAATATTGACCCAAAAGGAAAGAGAATAAAATAAAGTGGCAAATGGCATTGGCCATTCAGGAGTCAGGGGTTGGTACTTCTGTAAGAAAGCTTCAGAAGTGCTCAATGACAAAAGATAAGAACTATCATTTTCTTGCTCTTTAATTGAAACCAAGGTTTGAATGCTTGGTTCCCAATTATACTTCTTTTTTTTTATCTTTCTTAATGACAGAGTCCAATCAAACAATCTGCTGCCAAGAAAATCTGATTGAATGTCAATATATATGTAATATATAATTGTGAGGAAATTGTTGGATAGCTAGGTTATTTACGTCATTCTCTATTTATTTATTTATTTATTATTATTATTAGAGGTAGTTAACTTCTCATTTATATTTTTTAAATAGTTATTTTTTAAAATTAAGGTATTATATTCTATATTTTACCTTTTATTGTTATTTTTATTTTAAAAGTATTTTATCTTATTATTTTTTAAAATTAGTTATCTTTTAAAATCAATTTTTTATTTTTATTTTAAATGTAATTAACCTTGGAATTATATTTTAAAAAAATCAAATTTTAAAATTAATTTTTTAATATATCTTATGATAAACAAAATTATTTTTACCATATACTATTTCCATTTAAAAATGTAAATATACTTTATCAAAAAATGTAAATTAATTATATATTATAAAAATTATTTAATTTTTAGAATTACCTTTTTTTTTTACTAATAAGTTTTTTTTCATAATTTCAACTAAATAAAGTAAAATTATGTTAAACAAACATATAAACTTAGCATGGATTAATAACTAGTATTTCATTAATAAGAACATTGTCTTTATATATTCGAAAATAGTAGTTACACACTCAATTTTATGCACTTTTATGCATGTTTATATTATTTTAATTATGTTATAGAAACAAAATTATAAAAGAATATGAAAAAAGTGTAAGAAAGATTGTTTAAAAAAAAAAAAAATTGTCATGTAACATATATATATGCTCAACTCTCGACATAATCTTCTTAAAACGAATTTGACCGGATACTTCTAGATGTTGTGGATTAAGCTTTTATTTTGGGTCATAACATGGTCTAGGGTAAGCTGAAAGAGAGTAAACATATGCTAAGGTAATGATCTTGCATATTTTTTTTTTCTTTTTTTGGTAAGACTATAAGTCTATGAATTGAATTTTAAGATTTAACTTGGCTGTTTTAAGACTCAAGTAGCGCTTAAAATAATATTTATAAATTACTCATCAACTAAATCTTTGTACTGAAAGCAAAATTTGAAGCCATTATTTTTTGGATAGAAATATGATTTCGCAGATTTTACCCAAAAAAATTGTACTCAAATTTTAAATAAGCACTTATTATTTAAATTTTTAATCAAATCTTAAACATCTTAAATATTACCTAAACCTCTCATCATAACTTGATGAAATTCTTTTGGTTATATGAGATAATCAATTCCAAACCTAAAAGTCTCATTATTAGATTACATCTATTGATGTTTCGCCTTTCATGGTTTAAGTAATGTAAATATAAAAATCAACAACCATTAATAACAAATAAAGCATATTAATAAAAAAAAAAAAATGAAGCATGTACTTGGTTGTCGCGTCACCCCCAAAATTATTTAATATTACCTTTTTGCCATGGCGCTATAAAATCTTAATTTTGTTTGGAAGTTTTAGAGGCGATGAATGGAAAGAAAATGGAAGGGGTAAAACAGAAGGAGAGTTATCTTCCCATCTTTGGAATTTAAGTTAAAAGAAAAAATGTGAAAATTATTTTTTCTTTGTTTGAGTGTTGAGTAGAAGGTGGTAGAATGAAATAAACTGTAAAAGCAGAGTTTCAATATTGTGCTTTTTAGAAGTTCAACTTTCTCCAATATATAGATACATTCAATAAATAAGGTCTTTAGTTAGGGTGATTTTGAGTTTTATATTTTTAGTTTCTAAATACAGCTAAAATGAGTTGTTTCCAAATTAAAAAATAGAGTTTTTTATTCATTTTTAAAATTACCTAGCTTAATTTTCTAAAATAAAAAAAAGTTAGATTTAGGCCCTCTTCAGATTAGTTATCAATTTTAAGTTTTAAATTTTAAATCCAAACTACATGTTTAGAGAGAAGGATGACAAAACTTTATTTGTTTATTTTTTTAAGAAGATACACTAACTTTCAACTAAATTTTTGTAACTAAAAACTAAATTGATATTTTTTTTAAAAAATAAAACCAAATGATTTTAAAAAAAGTGAAAAAAAGCTCATTTTTTAGTTTAGAAATACTTCATTTTAGTTGTATTTGAAAACTAAAAATGCAAACTCAAAACCACCCCAAACGAGGCGTTAGTTTTTAGGTTTAAATTGTAAAAACTTATTTGAAAATTAGTGTATCTTACTGGAAAGGAAATGAAGTCTCACCAACTTTCCTTCTAAGTATGTAACTTAATTTTAAAATTTAAAATATACAACTAATAACTAATCCAAGCATAGCATGAATAGAGATTGAAAATTTGGAAGTTACTTGAAATTACAAGAACCACTAACTCCAAGAGTGAAAGAAAGAAAATCCAAGATCCATGAAAAACTAGGAGTGAGAGGGAAGTGAGTGAGTGGGAAAAAAAATATAGTGTCAAAATATGGTTAAATAATAAATTTTAGTATTTTTTTAATTTAAATGGAGTTATGTTCCATTGTCTCTGTCCTAATTTGAAGGGGATGAATTTTGGAGATTTGAGAGGGAAACGATAGAAATGTCCCTTTTCCGTTACTAAATAAATCTCTCAAACGATGGAACATCATTTTGTTTCGTTCCATTATATCCTATTCTAGTTTCATCTAAACATTTTAGGTTTTCCTTTAAATAGTCAAATTTTTAAAAAGGAAATATTTAATTGATTTGTAAATGATAAGAAAAAAAAAATGTTACGGATTCAGGGTACATATACAATACCACCCTATATATCAAATATGTAATATTAAGATGTAACTTCTTATTTTATATATATATGTGTGTGTGTGTGAAATACAAACTATCTTGCCATTTTAAATATACAATTACTATGCTTGATTATATGTATCACATATTGTTAATGGACTTTATTAAAAATTAGAATCTCACCAAAAATATAGCTAATATTGTTAATCATTTCACATAAAACTAGATAAATGTTAATTTTGAGGTAACAACAAAGCATTACTTTAATAAAAATAAAGAAACTTCAAGCTAACCTCAAAAGAAATTTATTGGTTATCAGTTTGTCCCAAATTAGCCTTAGCTATATATAGAGGGCTATTAATTTGAGGTTGTTTATGTATAAATCGTACATGTCACCCAGACATTAGCTCTTCTTACAATTAGTGTACTAATGTCTTAGATAGCCTAGTACAGTATTCCATATTTATATAGTTTATCGATTTTCTCCTCGGTCTATCTCACTAAACTAGACCAAGTTTTATTATCTTCCAGTTTCTCTTCAATTTTCATCATACCCGCTTTCTTTAGCTTGCTGCTTCAGTGCATCGCCTTGCATTTTTTACTTGCGCTATGAGATGGAAGAAGAAGAAGAAGAGGCAGTCAACTTCGGGAAATCCATCATTGTGCCCATTGTTCAGGAGTTGACTAAACAATATCTCACCCAGATCCCACCTCACTATTTGCGACTCGAGCAAGAGGGCACCTCCCTTTTATCCCACGATTCGTTGGTTCCAGTTATTGACATTCACAAACTAGCTCGTGGTCATGGGGATTCAGTGGATTCTGAATTAGAGAAGTTGCATTCTGCTTGCAGAGATTGGGGTTTCTTTATGGTATTTTCTTTATTAATATTTTAATTGTAAATTTGTATTTGCAGTTGTTATTTATCTGGAAATGAAAAAAAAAATCTTTATATGGGTCTGTGTATTTTCTCTCTTCTCTTCTGTCGTTAAGATGATTAATATATATATTTATATTAAAAGAAGAGTGTTTCCACACAAACACTTATGATAATTCGTATCAGTTGGCTAGATGTCAGCTTTTGGCCCAAAACAGTATCAGTCATAGTGAGAGAAATGCTTGGTTTACATATGGAGAAATGTGGTAATACTTGAATTGTTATACAGAAAAATTCAGGGATGTCTAGCTTAAGAGTGTGCTTGAGTTTGACTCATGTTGATAATGGGTAACAGTTAGAGAAATGCTTGGCTCATGTTTAAATGTGTATGGCTTCAGTTGTGTTTGGTAAGAGTTCACAACTAAGTGCTCATGGTGCAAGAAATATTTGTTCCTTTTGGTTCTCATTGACAAATTTAAGTACTTAACAACTTAGCTGATTATTGTTGCTCTCTCGTTTGGTCTGTTTTAAGCCGTTTTCTTTTGCATATAAGATAGCCAAACAGTTTCTGGCATTGTGATTTTGTTTGTGATATCAGATTGTGAATCATGGAATTAGTATTTCACTACTGGAAGAATTCAGGACACAAGTCAGAAGCTTCTTTAGAATTCCATATGAAGAAAAGAAGAAGCTCTGGCAGCAACCAGATAACCATGAATGGTTCGGCCAACTCTTTGTGGTATCTGAAGAGCAGAAGTTAGACCGGTCAGACATGTTTTACAATATAACCCTTCCACCAAGACTGAGACAGTTGGATCTATTTGCAAAGCTCCCTCCAAAGTCCAGGTTATTAATCTTTTGCAATTTGGATGTTGAAATTCCGAGATTTTATTTGAGAAGTATGAGACAAAGGCTACAGACTTCACATGCAGTGACAGATTTATGGGGCTAGGGCTGTTTCAAATATATTTTTTTAACAAATTGATTGGTAATTTTAAAGTCCATGTAGCTAACTATACTTAATGAGATAAGGCTTGTTGTTGTTGTTGATGGGGTAAAGTTATATATTTTTACTCCTTAAAATTTCCCATGGCGTATCATAACATATCTTATTGACAAATTTCAGTAGTCAACAACTTAGCTTGTGATAGCTTATTCTGAAATCTGACCCCCCCCACAGTTGGATAAATCTAATTATTGTTGCTTTCACATTTGGTCTATTTAAACCCATCTTTTTTTTTTTTTTTTAATTATTTGTATATAAGATAGCCAATGTGAATCGTGGAAGTAGTATTTCAATGCTGAAGGAATTCAAGACACAAGTGAGAAGCTTCTTTGAAATTCCCTATGAAGAAAAGAAAAAGCTTTTCCACCAACTAGATAACCATGAATGGTTTAGCGAACTCTTTGTGGAATCTGAAAAGCTGAAGTTAGATTGGTCAGACATGTTTTCAACTATAACCCTTCCACCAAAACTGACAGTTGATCTATTGCAAGGCTCCCTCCAAAGCTCAGGTTATTAATCTTTTGCAATTTGGATATTTTACTTGAGAAGGATTAATGGGGCTAGGGTACAATTCCACTGTTTCAATTTTTTTTTAACAAATTGATTCGTGATTTTTAAATCTATGTAGCCGATCTCGTCAAGTGAGATAGAACTACTTATTGTATTACATGGGTAGTTTTCGAGTGTCCCCATTTTTGTAACTTTGTTATCCTGGAATCGTCTTTGGCTCTTATAGATTTGTTACTGGTTATAAAATAACTTGAAAGATCTGATAAATGTTTCACTTTATAGCTAAGAAGCAAGAGAGAAAGCCTGCAGTCATCAAGCAACAACAGATTTATGGGGCTAGGGAGCATTGCTCCACATTTCAAAAATTCTTAGCAAGTTGCTTTGGTTATTTATGGGAGCCTCTCCACTTTTGTGGTTTTGCTCTCCTAGTTGTCTTTGACCACCTGTTATGTCTGGATTTGTCACTGCTCATATAGAATACCTTGGAAGATCTGATAAATGTTTCACTTTATAGCTGAGAAGTACGACAAGTAACAACAGATTTATAGGGCTAGGAAGCATTGCTCCCCATTTCAAAAATTCTTAGCAAGTTGCTTTGGTTATTTATGGAAGCCTCTCCACTTTTGTTGTTTTGCTCTCCCAGTCATTGTCTTTGGCCACCTGTTATGTCTTGATTTGTCACTGCTCATATAGAATACCTTGAAAGATCTGATAAATGTTTTACTCTTTAAGATATTTTGAAGGGAGACTTTGGAAACGTACATATTGGAGCTGAAAAAGTTAGCAATGACAATTTTAGATGTCATGGCCAAAGCTTTAAAGATGGATGCTGAGGAAATGAGAAAGCTGTTTGCTGATGGAGTTCAGTCAGTGAGGATGAATTACTATCCTCCTTGCCCTGAACCAGACAAGTTCATCGAATTCAGTCCTCATTCTGATGCTGATGCGGTGACGATTTTGCTTCAGCTAGATGAGACTGAAGGGCTCCAAATCCGGAAGGAAGGGAAATGGATTCCTGTCAAACCACTTCCAAATGCTTTTGTAGCTAATGTTGGTGACATTATGGAGGTAATAACTTCTCTTTTTGCTCTTAATCTTAAAGTTTTGCTGATGGATTTGAATTGACGTCTGTAAGCAAATTTAAGAAACAAAATGCGGCTTGGTCTGCAAATGAATCATGGAAAAATAGATAGAAATGGAACATTAAACAACAATGCCAGTAAAGCTTAGAACTTGTAAGGGATAGATCCTAGAAGCCAAATAACTACCATGAATTCATTGTAGGTGAAGCTTCTCGGAAATTGAATCCATTACCATTTCAGGACTATAAAGCAGTTATAATTCATTGAAATCTCATGATATATGTAATCACAATCACAATTAAGCATGAACACTCGACGTTGCTGTAATATCAACGGTTCAGGAAAGCAGCTGATGTCTCCATTTCTAAAGTATTTTAAAGACTAGATAGATACTAGAAGACTAAAAGGCCCTATATATTTCTAATTTTTGTAAAAACAAGGAAGCATTTTGAATTATCAGTGATAAGTTTCAACCTATCCCTAAGAAGATATCCTTCCCTTAGGTTTCACCTTAAGTTTCACATCCTATCTCATTTTATGTCTCAAAAATTCTGATAGATCGAGAAATTAAAATTTAAAATTTTGACTAACTACTTTATTTTATATTTAAATAAAGTGATCAATTAAAAGTTCTGGGGACAAGGGATAGAACAAGGTGTGGAGTAAAAGATAGAACTCCAACTCTATAGGTGAACTTAATACTATTTTGCCACAAGTTTGGTTAATTTAAGGCAAATTTATAATATACATACATATATATATATATACACACACACACACACTCTCTAGGTATAGAAAGTTGATGATAGGAAATTCCCATTCTCTCCTGCAAGTTTCTTGGAAAATCCAAGAGCTCATATGTCATTTTTAAGCATATTTAGATTGAACGAGTTGAATAAGTCTAGGCTAGATATACAAGGGAATTGAAAGAGTTAGCCTAGAAAGAAGTCTTGACAACCTAAAACTCGTGAGATATATATAAGTGGCAATGACCCATTGACCAAATAGCTTTAGGTTTTAGGTTTAGACTTGTGTCAAGCTCATGATCTTTTGTAGGCAGGTTCAAAGTGTACTTCTCCCATGTTTAAAGTCCCTCCCGGTCCATAACAATTGGTATTAGAGTCGATGATTCAACTAGGGACCAGGGGTGAAGCTAGGATTCAACAAAGATGGGGGCCGAGATTAAAAGGTATATAAATATGAAAAAATAAATTGGTTCACCTAGTCAAACCAATTTAACCAAAAACCAAAGGTGTGTCTGGTTTGGAATTTATAAAAGCAATCATATTTTTAAAAACATATTGAATTAGATTTGGTATTAAAAAATAGTTTACATCTAAGAAAATGACAACAAAACAAAATATCTATAGCAAATCATTGAACCAATTTTTATCAATATATATAATATAAAAGGAATGATAAAAAAAAAATCCACAAATTGCTTCTTAAACTCTCAATTTTGATAAGTATTTTGTCTTAGAGATGTTTTGTGTTGCAAAATGAGAACCATAATATGTTTTTTCAAATAGCAAAATCTTATATCTATCTATTTTTGAAAGCTTAATTTTTTTGGTCAATATATTGACATAGGTATAAAAATGGATTTTTTTTTAGCTGTATGGCATTCTCAAGTTAGAAAAATACAAATTTGAAAGCTATTGAACTATAAATATATTATTAAGGAAACTACGACATTCTAAAGATTCTCTTGAATTTAATTGATGTGAAAATAAATTTGTTAAAAAAGATTAGTGGAACCAAATATCTAATAACTACATAATATTAAAACAACATTTGAAAACTTAGGGGTCATGGCCCCTGCTGGCCTCCCTTGGTTCCGTCTTTGCAAAGACAACTAAGAGAGTTAATGTCGAAGGCCTAGTAGATGTGCAAGGTATGTGATTCGTATGTGGGATTGGGGATTGGTGGAATCTTGTAGGGATAGCCTCATAGAGTGTGGATGCAGTTAGGAGTCTACCAAGAGACTAAGCCGAAGTCTTCGAAGGAGATGCACGCCTTCTACTTGGGTGCTAAAGGCGAGCCCATATGACTAAGATGAGACTCATGACAATATTGAATTTTTTCTTTGTTTGGTTTTTAAGCTCTAGTTTTTGTTCATTGTTGTTATATAAATGACAATTAAAAAAAAAAAAAAAACTGAAACAAAATTGTTACTATAAAATGGTTATTAGAAGGGGAAATTATCTATCAAAGAGTAACAAAAAAGATGATTACACCAACTATTACTCACTACAGCATTAACATAACTTCCTTAACTATTACTATAAAATGGCTATTAAAGGACATGTGATCTTTAGAAATACTATGAGATAAATCAATTTTTTTTATGGGATTAAGACACATGAAATAAGCATGTTTGCATGTCTTACTGAAGAAAATCATCACAAAAACTCCCCAAAAACTTGTTGCAAATTAATCCAACTCCTGTTTCCTTTTGATGTCTGTTACTCTGTTTCATCAATTTCCTTTTGGAGAGCACACTTTCATTAAGAGGAGGTCCACAAGTAGATCTAAAGAAAAAAAAAAAAAGAAGGTTTATTAGAGTGAAGGAAAAAAGTTGAAAAATATTTTGCAGTTTGCATATGTCAAGTTATAAGTACCTTTGTCTATGCATTTCCCTTTTCACAGAAATAAAAAGTACTTTAATGTTATTCTTGATGACCGGTGAGTTTTCTATATTAATTACAAAAAACATGACACACTCGTTAAATGAAATAAGAAATAGTATTTATACAATTTATCCATACTTGCATTGTATAAATAATAAGAAAGCTAGATAGACACGTTTCCCTTATATATTGATATATATGACTACTTTCAAGAGTTATATGAAAACAAAATCGAACATTTAACTATAATAGATTAAAAAAAGAACAAAACTATAATAAGGGGTAAATTAAATATAAGAGTGCAACAAAAAGTCTTTTAAAAAAATTGTGTTACTAACCGCACTTGTAAGGTAAATTTGAATGACCTTTACGAACACCATGAGATAAATTGATTTTTTATGTGATCAAGAAATCTGAAATAGGCATGTCCGCATGCCCTATTGAAGAAAATCATGCCACGAACTCCCCAAAATCCAACGGCAAATCCAACTCCCATGCCGGTGTAAAAATAGGACAATAGTTCTGATTGATTGTCATCTTCCCGAATGTGTTTTGATTCATAAATTCCCTCTTGCGTGCAATTCTTATAAGAGGAGGGCCGCAAAGTTCAGGGTTCTCGACATAACTAAGAGCACTAAAACTTTGAAGTTGAGTTGCCAATGGGATTTTACCAGAGAGGTTATTGTATGACAGATTCAGGTAACTAAGAAAAGATAAACTAGCTAAGCCTTGCGGAATCTCACCTGATAATTGGTTTCTATATAGATCTAGTGATTCCAATTTTTTCATGCTCCCAATCTCTTGAGATATCCTTTCCAACAAATGATTATGAGACAAATTCAAGATATTTAATTGGGAAAGACCAAATAGTTCAAGAGGAATTGTTCCAGATAGGTTGTTACTTGACAGGTCAATAAGACGCACAAATTCCAAATTTTCTTGGTATTCCCTCTCTTGGCCTTTGTTAAGAATAATAACACTGTATTATACAAAATATATGAATTGAAACATGTAAACCGAAGATTGAACGAACTTTCTTTTGACTTAAACGAAATGTTATGTAGGCACCGTGGTATTGGTCCAAATAACCTATTTTCTGCAAGATCTAACATTATGAGAGAAGAAATTTGGCATATCTCTGCTGGAATATTGCCTGTAAATTGATTGGCTCTCAACCTGATAACTGCCGTGACTTGACCAATCCAACTTGGTATGCTTCCAGACAAATTATTTTTCCCCAGATCGAGCAGTACCAAATTCTTGCAGTTTTGCAATGACACACGTACATCTCCTTAAGCAGAGATAGTGAATTCATTGAATGAGGAATTTTACCTGTAAGGTTGTTGCCTCCCAAATTTATGTAAGATAGTCGTTGCCAATTCATCCAACAATCAGAGAGTTTTCCAGATAAGAGATTATGTGACATATCTAGATATATCAAAAAATACACACTTCCCTTTATCTCTATCACATAATAGAGAGGAGGTGGATCCTGAGAAAGAGTTATTTCCTACTAGCAAATAGGAAACTTGTGTTGTCAAACATGGCAGCCCACCACTATTTTATTATATGATAGATCTATGACATATGTTTTTAAGATCCTTTTTGATATATCTCCACTGATTGAGTTATTGGATAGATCAACAAATTCAGTAATGTTTAAGACAAGGCTCCAGAAATTGTCTTGATGATCTATGGATGAAATTCCCTTGCTAGAAATGTCTAGATCTGTCAAAGACTTTTGTGTGTATATCCATGTTGAAAATTTGGGTCCCAAAGAGCAAGACCTCAAATAAAGTTGTTGGAGTTGAAATGGAGGAACCCACTGGGATCCCAAGTGAAATTGAAATGCTGATGAGCTCAAGTCTAATACCTTCAAATTTGAGAGCTTGCTAAAATGAATTTCAGAGAGCACCCCTGCCATGGAATTGCCTCCAACACTCAGAGTCTCCAGGTTTGAGAGTTGCCACAGACTTTCTGGAAGACTGCCATTCATTTGGTTGTCGCCAACTTCTAAGTAAATCAAGGATGGTATATTTCCCAAAGTAGGAGGAATGGGACCTTGCAATGAATTGTTTGAAAGATCAAGTTCTTGGAGATGTTTGAATTGGCCAAGCCATTCAGGGATAGTTCCATTTAGTTCATTCCCATGAAGATCTAAACACTTCAAATTTGATAGATTTAGGAGTGACGGATTTATATGGCTGACACTACAAATGGCTAGGTGTAAGTGTACAATAGAAGGAAACTTTTTTGTCAAAGTGTGAAGCCAATCAGTTGTGTTCGAAAGATTTGTTCTAGTCAAATCGAGATATGTCAAGAAAGGGGCATGAGGAAGCCATCTAAGATTTTTCATTTGAAAATAAAATTTTTTCGATAAATCAAGTGCTATTAGTGAGGTGAAATTTGCATACTGAATTGATGGAATTTGATGCATAAGTTTACAGGAATGCAATCGCAACTCTGTAATTGAGGGGAGCATAATTGTTAGAGATTGGAACCAATCAATAACATTGGAAAGATCAATATCACTCAAATCAAGATACTTTAGGGAAGGAAAATGAGAAAGCCATCTAAGATTTTCCATTTGAAGATAAGTATTATATGATAGATCAAGAACCTTGAGTGAGGTAAAATTTGCATACTGGATCGATGGAATTTGATGTCTAGGTTCACAGAAATGCAATCGCAACTCTGTAATTGAGGGGAGTGTAGTTGTTATAGACTCAAACCAATTAGTTATGATAGAAAGATTACTGAAACTCAAATCAAGGTATTTTAGAGAAGGAACCAGAGAAAGCCATCTAAGATTGTCCATGTGAAGACAATAATTATATGAGAAATTAAGATGATGGAGGACAGAAAAATGAGGAGTTGTAACTCGTGATAAGTTTTGATTTCTCTGCCGATCATGCTCTGAATAATGGATAGTAGTGAAGTTGTATAAGCTCAAGTCCAAATAATTTAGAAATTCAAGTCAAGCACAAAAAGGTTGATTTCACCTGTCAATCTTTTTGCGGTGTAATTGGGATCAGTGGATGAACGGGTGAGATTGAGTTTTATGACTCTTACCGTAGTGTTGTGGCATTAGACTCCTCTCCATCTACAGCAATCTTCTTGGGTAGACCAAGATGAAAGCAGCTCTGAAGGATCTACGATGCTTTTCTTAAAGTGCAAGAGAAGCTGACGATCCTTAGCGCTACAAGCAGCAACGTTGGAATTTGTGGTACATAGACTATGGTTGCACAAGAAGCATAGCAGAAATATTATAGTTGGTGGTGTGCACTTATCCATTATAAATTGGTAATGAGGGACAAAACAAAGCCTTGATCACAAAAGCTCAAACGTCTATGTTTAAATACTTTTTCGCCAATGCCATTTACCCTTTTTTCAAACGTGTTCAAAAAATTTCTTTGATTAAATGGACATTAGACTAATTTATTCCTTTACACATTTCACTCTCATGTCCCATTTTTTTTCCGAAAATCAAAGAGAACAGAGAAAATATAATTTAGTCAAACAGAGAGAGAAAAATAGAGATTAAAAAAAAAAAGAAGGCAAGAAATAAAAAAAAAATGAGACGCGGATTTCTCCATTTTTAGTAGAAAACATTTGCTAAAGTTTATGCCTTTGTAGATATTGTATCTATTTAATAGTTGTGCAGAGAATATGTTATCACGATTTTGAGATTAGTTAAGAAAAATTAATTAATATAATTTGTAATATTATGTAATTATATTTTGATTTTTCCCAAAAATATAGAATAAAAAATTTTATCCCTCCAAAATTAGTGTACTAGTGAAAAAAAAAAAAGAACTAGGAAGGTTGTAACCATGTAATACATAAAATATATCTAAAAAATATCTTGAAAATTTGGGATGATGGCCAAAATTATTATTTCCGGAGAGATTTTATGCATGAAACTGGGCCAATCGGGTAAGAGCATGCTATATATATAAGCACTTCTAAGAAAATAAAAGCATTTATATATGAAGTTTTTAATGAGAACAGCAGTGTCACTTTTATCTAAATATAGCTGTCTTATTTTTTTAAGAAGTTTTTAAGATAACTCAAAAATTTAACCCAGCCAAATGAATAAATAAGTAAACATTTATTAATTTGATAATAATTCAAAAATTATATTAGTAAACATTTATTAAATAAGTGAACATTTCAGTCACTTAGTGGAAAGAAAGCTAATGGAAGCATAATATATACAAGGTGTCCAAAAGCAAGAAATGGAGAGAAAGGAGTGGCAATCCTAGATAATGGGTTGTTAAATTTGCAACATAAGCAACTTTTCCTTTAAACGTAATTAGAGAGAATGAGGCATTATTCGTGAAAATTTGGCTCAATAAAACTAATTCAACATTTGAGAATTATTTTAGTTTTAAAATTTAAATTGTTTGGTGAAGATTTAAAAATTATTTTTATCTAATTTTTGCACACAAAAGTTTTATTAGTTTGAAAAGGAAAATAAAATATAAACGTATTTATTGATAAGTATAGAAATTTTAATTTAATTAAAAAAGTAAGAGAGTAAAAAATTTTGCTCTTTAATTAGAAAATTTTAAAAATAATTGAACCCAAAAGTCAAAAATTGAAAGAAATTACTTAGAAAGCAACTCCAAAAGTATAGTTTACTATATATATATATATATATATATATATATAGTAGCTTTAGTAGAAAGAAAGCTCTCCAAAGCATAAAATATAAACAAGGTTGACTCCAAAAGCAAGAAAATGAAGAGAAAGGAGTGGCAACTCAGGATAATGGGTTGATAAATTTGCAACATAAGCTAATTTAAAATTATATTTAGAGAAAATGAAGCATTTATAGTGGAATTTGGTATGATAAAACCCACTAAACTTTTAAGAAATGATTTAACCTAATTTAAGTTTTTGGATGAAATTTTAGAAATCATTTTAGATTTAGTATGCTTCTGTACATGGTTAAGAGTCCTTTTAGTTTAAAATTTAAACAAAATTATATTCTATCAACAATATATATTGAAATTTTGTTTTAACTAAAAAATTGAGTATGAAACAATCTGACCCAAAAATTGAAAGAAGTTACTCAGAAAGCCACAGTTGGTGGGATTTCACTTTTAGACGACAACAAACACGCTAAATTAACTCTTATTTTTAGTGGAATGAAAACTTATCTAAGTATATAATAAAAAGACCTTGACTCCAAAAGCAAGAGAAAGGGAGTAGTAGTGGCAACGAAGATAATGGGTTGTTAAATTTGCAACATAACCTACTTTGTGTTTAATTATATTTTTATAAGAGTTTTTAATTATTTTTTATTACACAAAGGATTCAAACCCCAATCATTCTCTAAATAAGAGTTTTTGATTATATTAGAGATTACAGAAAAGGAAGCACCCAACATAGATTTGGTAAAAGAAACTATTTTTTTTCGAAGATAAACGTGTGACCAAGAATTTTAACTTGTGGAGGGAGAGAAGATCAAACCCAGATGCCAAAGCAGAAATATTAGGAATGAACCAACTCAGTCAAACTCTATTTGGCATATATTAATTCTATTAATCTAATCTATAACATGTCATTTTATGTTATATAGTATATGTCTCGCCTAAATATGCGAGGAACATGCATAAAAAACTCGCATGCAAATATTCCGAGAGTGCAGTATTGAAAATTTACTTTAAATCTTTTGAAAATTGATATAAAATAGATACAATACCAGAAAATTCTACAAAAACAATGCTTAATTGGTTAATCTCAGCTTAATTCTTCATGATTGAATATAGAATGAAATTATATGTTGAAGATAGAGTAATTGAGGTCAAATAGCTAATTTCTAACTTGGTTTCATTTTTATCCATTTATTGTTTCTTTTAAGCTTATTAGATACTTATTTCATTCATGAGTTATTATGTGGGGTTAGAATTGTTCCTTGATCAAATTTTAGATGATTTTCTAATAGAAAACCTCAAGTTTATACATGAGTTATTAGGTAATTTCAGCTAAATTCTTCGCAACTTAGTATAGGATGCAAGTATAGGTGGAGGATAAATAATTGAGGTAAAATAGCTAATTACTATGTTGATTGCATTTTTATCCATTCATTGTTTCATTTGGTTTCACTTTTATATTTGTGTTATGTTTATATGTTATTTAAATTACTCTCTTATTTTATTCATTCAAAACCCTTAATTATTTTTTTATTGAAAATTGATTAAGATGTACTCATTTGATTCTTTGAAAATGAGACCCAAGTTGAATTTAATTGTGAGACTAGAAATTAATTTGAAAGCCCGTTAAAGTAACGACTCTATATGGATCTTTTTCAAGTGTAGGTGCACTCAATTTCTCCCATCATAATTCACATCACCATAATTCATTGTTCAATAATCCACATATAAAAAAATATAATTACCTTGGCAAATTTCTTGACTATGTCATGATAGAGGTACAAATTTATTACCATTTGAATTTAAGAAAGACCATTTTCTAATAACTTGATTTAAAAGGAACCAACAAATATTTTAGCGACCTAAAATTAATATTTGCGTTTGGATTTTAAGGGAAGCTATAAAGGTCAGTCAGCATAGATTGTGTTGACGTTTGCTGGATTTGCTCTTCAATTCAATTTTCACATTAATATTTGTCATGCCACCATATCTCTCTGCTATGCCAAAAAAAAGCTATTATTTCTTCTTAACTTTTATCCAACGCCACCCCATTCCATTTTCAAAAGAAACACCTTTTGTTTTGGGACCAGGCAGCACTGGTTCAGAAAAACTCAGGCTTCAAAGCCAGTTAGCCACACCCTCACCATTGACCTCGAACCATCATTATCAGTATTATAGTATGAGTTTTATCAGATATATTTAATGTTGACTCCAAAAGCAAGAAAATGGAGAGAAAGGAGTGGCAACCCAAGATAATGGGTTGTTAAATTTGCAACATAAGCAACTTTTCCTTTAAACATAATTAGAGAGAATTCGTGAAATTTGACTCAATAAAACTCATTCAACATTTGAGAACTAACTCAATTTTAAAATTGTTTGGTGAAGGTTTAAAAATTATTTTTATCTAATATGTTTTTGCATACAAAAATCTTATTAATTTAAAAGGAGAATAAAATATAAACGTATTTACGAATAAGTGCAGAAATTTTAATTAATTAGAAAATGAGAGAGTAGAAAATTTTGTTCTTTAATTAAAAACTGTTAAAAGTTAATTGAACCCAAAATTTAAAATTGAAAGAAATTACTTAGAAAGTAACTGCAAAAATATAATTTAATATATATATATATATATATCAAAGCATAATATATATACAAGGTTGACTCCAAAAGCAAGGATAATGGGTTGATAAATTTGAAACATAAAGCTATTTTTTTAAAAAAATTATATTTAGAGAGAAGGAAGTATTTACGGTGGAATTTGTCATGATAAAACCCACTAAACCTTTAAGAAAGGATATAACTTAAAACTTTAAGTTTTTAGATGAAATTTTAGAAATCATTTTATATTTAGTATGCTTTTGTACATGGTTTAAAGTCTTCGTAGTTTGAAATTTAAACAAAATTCTATTCTATCAACAATATATATTGAAATTTCATTTTAATTAAAAAATTGAGAGTATGAAACAAGTTAACCCAAAAATTGAAAGAAGATACTCAGAAAGCCACACCACGGATGGTGGGATTTGACTTTAGACTACAACAAACAAGTCAAATTAACACTTATTTTTAGTGGAATGAAAGCTTATCAAAGTATATAATAAAAGGACTTTGACCGCAAAAGCAAGAGAAAGAGAGCAGTAGGGGCAACGAGGATAATGGGTTGTTAAATTTGCAACATAAGCAACTTTTTCTTTAAACATAATTAGAGAGAATGAAGCATTTTTCGTGAAAACTGGGTCAATAAAATTCATTCAACATTTGAGAATTAATTCAATTTTAAAACATAAATTGTTTGGTGAAAGTTTAAAAATTATTTTTATTTAATACGCTTTTGCAGACAAAAGTCTTGTTAGTTTGAAATGAGAATAAAATATAAACATATCTAATAATAAGTACAGAAATTTTAATTTAATTAAAAACCTGTTAAAAGTTAATTGAACCCAAAAATTAAAATTGAAAGAAATTACTTCGAAAGCAACTCTAAAATTTTTAATATATATATATATATATATATATATATATATGTATGCATGTATTAGTTATAGTAGAAAGAAAGCTTATCAAAGCATAAAATATATACAAGGTTGACTCCAAAAGCGAGAAAATGAAAAGAAAGGAGCGGGAACTCAGGATAATGGGTTGATAAATTTACAACATAAGCTAATAGGAAGCATTTATGGTGGAATTTGGCATGATCAAACACACTAAACTTTGAAGAAAGGATTTAACCTAAAATTATTAAGTTGTTAGATGAAATTTTAGAAATCATTTTATATTTAATATGCTTCTATACATGATTAAAAGTCCATTTAAGTTTGAAATTTAAAGAAAATTCTATTCTATCAATAATATATATTAAAATTTCATTTTAATTAAAAAGTTGAGAGCATCAGGTAATTTAATCCAAAAATTGAAAGAAGTTACTCAGAAAACCACCCTATGGTTGGTGGGATTTGAATTTTAGACAACAACAAACAAGATAAATTAACTTTTTTATTTTTAGTGGAATGAAAGCTTATCAAAATATATAATAAAAGGACCTTGACCCCAAAAGCAAGAGAAAGAGAGTAGTAGTGGCAACGAGGATAATGGGTTGTTAAATTTGCAACATAAGCAACTTTTTCTTTAAACATAATTAGAGAGAATGAAGCATTTTTCGTGAAAATTGGGTCAATAAAATTCAATCAACATTTGAGAATTAGTACAATTTTAAAACATAAATTGTTTGGTGTAAGTTGAAAAATTATTTTTATTTAATACGTTTTTGCAGACAAAAGTCTTGTTAGTTTGAAATGAGAATAAAGTATAAACATATCTAATAATAAGTACAGAAATTTTAATTTAATTAAAAAACTGTTAAAAGTTAATTGAACCCAAAAATAAAATTTGAAAGAAATTACTTAGAAAGCAACTCTAAAATTTTATATATATATGTATGTATGTGTGTATTAGTTTTAGTAGAAAGAAAGCTTATCAAAGCATAAAATATATACAAGGTTGACTCCAAAAGCAAGAAAATGAAGAGAAAGCAGCGGGAACTCAGGATAATGGGTTGATAAATTTGCAACATAAGCTAAATAGGAAGCATTTATGGTGGAATTTGGCATGATCAAACTCACTAAACTTTTAAGAAAGGATTTAACCTAAAATTATTAAGTTGTTAGATGAAATTTTAGAAATCATTTTATATTTAATATGCTTCTATACATGATTAAAAGTTCATTTAAGTTTGAAATTTAAAGAAAATTCTATTCTATCAATAATATATATTAAAATTTCATTTTAATTAAAAAGTTGAGAGCATCAGGTAATTTAATCCAAAAATTGAAAGAAGTTACTCAGAAAACCACCCTATGGTTGGTGAGATTTGAATTTTAGACAGCAACAAACAAGATAAATTAACTTTTTTTTTTTAGTGGAATGAAAGCTTATCAAAGTATATAATAAAAGGACCTTCACCCAAAAGCAAGAGAAAGAGAGTAGTAGTGGCAACGAGGATAATGGGTTGTTAAATTTGCAACATAACCTACTCTGTTTTTAATTATATTTTTTATAAGTTTTTTTTTTTTTTTTGGTTACTTGAAGGAATCAAACCCCAAATATTCTCTGAATAAGAGTGTTTAATTATATTAGAGTTTATAGAAAAGGAAGCACTTAACAAAGATTTGGTAAAAGACACTATGTTTTTGTCGAAGATAAGTATGTGGCCAAGAATTTTAACTTGCAGAAGGAGAAAAGATCAAACCCACATGCCTAAGCAGCAATATTAGAGATGAACTAACTCAATCAAACTCTACTCCACAACTACTAATTTTATTAGTCTAATCTATAACATGTCATTTTATGTTTTAACATGACCTAATTAATACTTATCCTCACAAATTAGTAGCAAAACAGCCATAAACATAACATCATAATTTTCTCACAGGCAAAGCATCACGATTGAGATTATATAGTATATATCTCGCCTAAATATGCGAGAAACATGCATAAAAAACTTGCACGCAAATATTCCGAGAGTGCAGTATTGACAATTTACTATAAGTTTTTTGAAAATTGATATAAAATAGATAAAATAACCAGAAAATTCTACTAAAACAATGGTTAATCAGTTAATGTCAGCTTAATTCTTTATGATTAAATATAGAATGCAATTATATGTTGAAGATAGAGTAATTGAGTTCGGATAACTAATTTGTAAGTTGGTTTCATTTTAATCCATTTATTGTTTCATTTAAGCTTATTGAATACCTATTTCATTTATGAGTTATTGTCTGGGGTAAGAATAATTCTTTTGGCCAAATTCTAGATGATGTTCTAATGGAGAACCTCAAATTTATACATGGGTTAATGGGTAATCTTAGCTTAATTCTTCATAACTTAATATAGGGTGCAAGTATAGGTGGAGAATAAATTGAGGTAAGATAGCTAATTACTATGTTGATTGCATTTTTATACATCTGTTGTTTTATTTGGTTTAACTTTTATGTTTGTGTTATGTTTATATGTTATTTAAATTACTTTTTTATTTTATTAGTTCAAAATCCTTAATTTTTTTATCTGAAATTAATTCTCATTTGATTCTTTGAAAATTAGACCCAAGTTAAACTTAATTGTGAGACTAGAAATTAATTTGAAAGAAAGTTAGAGTAACAACTCTATATGGATCTTTTTCAAGTCTAGGTGGACTCAATTTTTCCCATCATAATACACATCATCATAATTCGTTGTGCAATAATCGACATATGAAAAAATAAAGTCACCTTGGCAAATTTCTTGACTATGCTATGATAGAGGTACAAATTTATTACCATTTGAATTTAAGAAAAATCATTTTCTAAGAGCTTGATTTGAAAGAAATCAACATAATATCTTAGTCGCCTACAATTATATGAACCTCTTGTAGTGGGCACGGGTAGGCTTTTTTTTTTTTTTTTTTTTCCTGTACGTAGGAGTTCTGATTCTGTGGACCTTGAATCTTAGGAATCATGAATCTTAAGTAGGGGTAGGCATGGGACAAGATATTCCAATATTCCATCATGGATGAAATGTTTGAGACAACTTCAAGATAGGATAAATCAAGACTCAAGATAGAATCAAGACAACCTTTTATGTCTCAAATAAAAATTGGTATAGGACCAAGACAAGGGGAATCTCATCAAGATAACTTCTTGTGTCTCAAATAAAAATTGAAATTGCATCAAGACAAGAGAAATAATGTCTTGTCTTGAGTTTTTTCCTTAATAAAGCTATAGCTTTTTCTTTTTTTTTCAATTTAATCAATTGTGATTACAGAAATTAATACCTTTTTTTTTTAAGCTGGACTTTTCTGCATTTAACTTATTTGCTAAAAACATACTTGCTAAGATGCCTGATGTGGCATTCTTCAAGTGTTTAGTGAGAGACACAGTTCTTGTAATTGGTTTTTAAATAGCACAACATTATTACTGTTGGTAGGTTAACAAAGGAATAATGAGTTGGGCCCTTGAGCGAGGTCAATTGAGTCCTAGGCTTATGGGTAGGTTGTGAGTTACCTGCAAGAAGGAAAAGAGTTGGTTGGGTGCAAATACTCTGACGCTTAAGTCAGCTTAATGGTCTTTTTAGTTAAAGATTAATAAAAGTATTGTAGTAATTTCTAGTTTTCATTATCTCATTAATTGGAGTTTTTATTTATAGTGCTTAGAGTTGGGTCTTGGGCCTAATCTCTAATTTTTACAACATGGGCTAGGCCCAATGACTTTGGTCTATATCAATTACTATTAATTTTTTCATAATCAACAAAGAACTTAGACAAGGGATAATGGGATAAAATCTATTCCATCCAAGGAACATAGAATGCATTGTTATAGCCTTGTGAATAAATAAAGCTTATAGCTTTGTTATAACAATTTAATTGTGAAAATTAAAGTTCTTGTGCAAAAAAAAAGTTTGAGATGCATTTATGGGGCTTGAAAGATATGATAAATGTTTCACTTTATACTTGCGAAGTATAAGAGAAAGCCTATAGTCAAAAGCAACATTAGATTTATGGGGCTTAGAAGCACTGCTCCCCATTTCAAAATTTCTGAACAAGTTGCTTTGGTAATTTATGAGAGTCTCTCCACTTTTGTTGTTTTGCTCTCCTAGTCATTGTCTTTGGCCACCTGTTAAGTTGTGTCTGGATTTGTCACTGCTCATATAGAATACCTTGGAATATCTGATAAATGTTTCACTTTTTACCATATTATGAAGGCAGACTTTGGAAACTTACACATTGGAGCTGAAAAAGTTGGCAATGACAATTTTAAATAACATGGCCAAAGCCTTAAAGATGGATGCTGAGGAAATGAGAAAGCTGTTTACTGATAGAGTTCAGTCAGTGAGGATGAATTACCATCCTCCTTGCCCTGAACCAAACAAGGGCATTGGATTCAGTCCTCATTCTGATGCTGATGCACTGATGATTCTGCTTCAGCTAGATGAGACCGAAGGGCTCCAAATCCTGAAGGAAGGGAAATGGATTCCTGTCAAACCTCCTCCAAATGCTTTTGCAGCCAATATTTGTGACATTATGGAGGTAATAACTTCTCCTTTTGCTCTTAGTCTTAAAGTTTTACTGATGGATCTGAACTGACTTCTATAATCAAAATGAAGAAAGAATCTGTGGCTTCATCTACAACTGATTCATGGAAAAACAGATAGAAATGGAACATCAAACAACAATGCCAGTGAAGCTAGGAAGCATTGAATACAGTAATGTAAGCTTAGACAGAATTCTTTGTCTTCACTGAACTTTTAAATCTTGAATAATCTATTTGTCTTGATCATGTACATAGGCTGAAATGTTCACCTAAAATTTGTCTGGGAAAGTAGTTGGCTTGGGCTCAATCATTTTTTCCTTTGGTTACATCGGTGCAAAGGTTTGAATCCCTCAACTCTATCAAAGCATTGGATCTCTCACTAAAAGATCACACCTAGTGGCTTGCTTCTAGTGTTTATATTATTTTACTAAAGACACATGAAGTTTCAAAGAAGTAACATTTAGCCACATTTTGCGTTGATCCATGTTTCTATAATATGTATAACTTAAGGGGCAGATCCTAGAGGCCAAATAATTGCCATGAATTCATTGTAGGTGAAGCTTCTCGAGGATCGAATCTCTTACCATTTCAGGACTATAAACACATATAATTAATTGAAATCCGAGAAACTGAACCATGATATCTTTAATCTCAATCGTAACTAAGCATAAAAACTCAACATTGCAGTAATATTTATCAACGGTTCAGGAAGCAACTGGTATCTACCCTTCTAAAGCATTTTAAAGGCTAAATACTAGTAGACTAAATGGCCCTATATGATTCCAATTTTTTGTAAAAACGAGGAAGCATTCTGAATTATCAATATTTAGTTTCACCCTATGCCTAAGAAGATATCCTTCCCCTAGATTTTACCAAAAGTAAAACTTATAGACATATTCTAGTGCAGCTTTCCTCTTTAAATTCCGAAAGTCCTTCACTGGAAACTTCAGCTTAAGGCCTTGATTATAACTAGTGTGTACCACAATGGATTCCACTTTTATGGGGTGTTTGATGTAAGTTTCAAATTTTCATTCATACTAATCCACATTCCCACCAATGTTTCTCATGGGATGGGACAATATCTTGTGTTTCACATCATGCTTCATTTCATGTCCCATAGCTTTTGATAAATCGAGAAAATAAAATTTAAAATTTTGGTGAGCTACTTGATTTTATATTTAAATGATAAGATGTAGGATAGAGGTTATTATCCCGTTCCTCACATATTTACATTTTTGTGCTTGGTGTGCACTTAATATGCTTGGGAATGTGACACCACTGCATGTTGCCGGTGTTCTGTGGTAACCAGCAACTGCCACCCATGGTAGCCCAACATTCTAATGCTATGGAATCCAACATTCCCACCACTTTAGATGGGAGTATTTTGGTAAGAATAGAGCTTAAAATCTATTCCTGAGAATCTTACTTTTCTAAGCATGGATATTCAACACTTATGCCAAAAATAAGCATACAAGATTCCCACGTCACATTATTGAAAATGTGACCGTAGGGAGGGGGTTACAGGTGCCATAGTCTACCAAATTTCTAATTTTGTCTTGGTATTATATAATAATTATATGTTTGAGATTCCAAAATTTTCTTAATTAGCATGTATTATATACTTTTTAATCTTCGCCTTTGGTGCTCAAATCTTGGCTCTACCTCTTAATGTGAAATGAAAACCTTGTACCCAACAAAACCTACAACATAAAATAGATTACATCCAACAATAACAAACAGAACATTCAGAACTCCCACTGGACCACATCCATTTGCAGCCATGAATGTGGAATTTTGGACTATTCAAATCAACTAAAGTACTTTCTCTGGTGGCTGATCACATTGCTGATACATTTACTTGACTTTGCAGATTGTAAGCAATGGCATTTATCATAGCATTGAACACAGGGCAGTGGTAAATTCAACACAAGAGAGGCTCTCTGTGGCTGTATTCTATAATTCTAGGTTGGACACAGAGTTAGGCCCTGCAACTAACCTGATCGGGCCTCATAATCCTGCAGTTTCCAAGCGAGTCCCGCTAGAGAAGTATTTCAAGGAATTTTTTGCACGTAGATTGAAGGGACAATCCTAACTTGATTTCATGAGAATACAAAATGAGTAAAATCACTTAGTTCAATTAATATCAGGTTCTGGTTCAATCTCTTGGCTATAGCATGCACACAAGAAGAAGCATGGAGAAGTTCTCGCACTGAAATATATTCTTCTTTGTTTACACCTAGGTATAGAAAGTGAAAAGAAATTCTCATTCTGTCCTGCATTTTTCTTGGACAATTAGATTTTGACTGAAAACTTCTGTCGTTGTCTACCATATAGAAAGTACTGAGATTAGATTTGTTTCTTCTTGATCTATATTATGTGTAGGATTACTCTTTGAATCATTTAAACATCTTCTCAATCTTAAGAGAAAGAATGGGATTATCTTTATAGACAAATGGGACATATAAGAATTCTTGTATACAATATTATAATAGAATTAAAAAGCTTATTTTGATCCCTGAAATTCATATGATGATCATTGTCATGTATATGACATAAAAATGAAACAAAATTGAAGATTAATTTACTATGAAACGGTTATTGAAAGGGTAAACCAAACAAATCAATCATTTATGTCATCAAGACATCTGAAACAAGCATGTCTGCATGCTTTATTGAAGAAAATCATCACACAAACTCCCATTTCCTTCTGATGTCCTTTCATCAATGTCCTTTTGGAGGTTCACAAATAGTTCTGTGGGAAAAGAGAAAAGTTTCTTAGAGCAAAGGAAAAAAAGTTGAAAAATATTTTATAGCTTTTGTATGTTGTGACTATTTAATCATGTCATATGTACTTTCTTCTTGTTAACAGTTAGGAATTTAGCATTAACCGGTGAGTTTTCAATGTTATTACCATACATGACGCACTCTGTTAAATGAAATAAGAAATAGTATTTATATAGTCCTCCCATACTTGCATGTTGTAAATAGTCATAAAACCAGATAAACATAGTTTGCTTATTGCCATATATATATATATATATATATATATATATATATATATATATATATATATATATATGACTACTTACAAAAGTTATAAAAATAAAATTAAAGATTTGACTATGATAGATTTAAAAAAAAAAATAAAGGACAATTATAAAAAGGAATCAATTGAATATTAGTGTGAAACAAAAATTGAAAAAAAATTGTGTTACTCACCGCACTTGCAAGGTAAAGTTGAATGAGCTTTACAAGCATCATGAGATAAATTGATCTTTTATATGATCAAGAAATATGAAATAAGCATATATGCATGCTCTGTTGAAGAAAATCATGCCACAATCTCCCCAAAATCCAACAGCAAATCCAACTCCCATGCCGGTGTAAAAATAGGATAGTAGTTCTGATTGATTGTCATCTTTTCCATAGTGGTTTGCTTCATAAATTCCCTCCTGTTGTGTGCAATATTTAGTAAGAGGAGGCCCAAAAAGTTCAGGGTTCCCGACATAGCTAAGAGCACTAAAACTTTTAAGTTGAGTTGCTGATGGGATTTGGCCAAAGGGATTATTGTATGATAGATTCAAATAACTGAGAAAAGACAAACCAAATATGACTTGGGGAATCTCACCTTATAATTGGTTTCTTGATAGATTTAGTGATTCCAATTGTTTCATGCTCCCAGTCTCTTTAGGTATCCTTCCTACCAAATGATTATGAGACAAGTTCAAGATGTTTAATTGGACAGGACCAAATAGTTCTGGAGGAATTGATCTAAATAGGTTATTACTTGAAAGATCAACAAGATGCACGTGACGAAAATTATTTTGTATTCCAACTCCTTCCCTTTGTTAACTATCTTCACCGATTCATCAAGACCCACAGTCTCAGTGAAATTATCGAATCAATTTTCTTTTCACATGAAAGAGATATTAAGTAGGCATTGTGGTATTGGTCCAAACAGTAGATTGTCTGCAAGATCCAATATAACGAGAGAAGAAATTTGGCATATCTCTGATGGAATATTGCCTCTAAATTGATGGGATCTCAGTCTAAAAGCTCCCATGTTTTGACCTATCCAACTAGGTATGCTTCTTGACAATTTATTTTCCCCTAGATCAAGGACTACCAAATTTGTGCAATTTCGCAATGACAGTGGTTCGTCTCCAAAAAGGTTATTGCTAGATAAATGCAATGTTTCAAGCACAAACAATGAGACCAATGAATGATGAATTTTACCTCTGAAGTTGTTACTTTCCAAATTTATGTAACTTAGATATGGCGAATTCATCCAGCAATTGGGGAGTTCTCCACATAAGCGATTATGGGACATATCCAGATATCCCAAAAAATACACATTTCCATTTATAGTATCACATAATAGAGAGGAAATGAGTCCCGAGAATGAGTTATTTCGTATTAGGAAATAGCAAACATGTGTTGTCAAACGTGTCAACCTAGCATTAATATTATTAGATGATAAATTCGACAGATGGTTCTAAAATTCGATTTGATATATCTCCACTGATTGAGTTATTGGATAGATCAACAAGGTTAGTAATGTTTAAGACAGATCTCCAAAAATTGTCTTGATGATCTATGGATGAAATTCCATCGCTGGAAATGTCTAGAAGTATCAAAGACTTTTGTGTATATATCCATGTCTAAAATTTGGGTCCCAAAGAGCATGACCTCAAATAAAATTGTTGGAGCTGAAACGGAGGAACCCATTGGGATCCCAATTGAAACTGAAATGCTGATGAGCTCAAGTCTAATGCCTTCAAACTTGAGAGCTTGGCAAAATGATTTTCAGAGAGCACCCGTGCCAAAGAATTTTCTGCAATATTTAGAGCCCTCAAGTTTGATAGTTGTCCCACACTTTCCGGAAGACTGCCATTCAATTGGTTGAAGCTAACATCTAAGGAAGTTAAGGTTGATATATTTCCCAAAACAAGAGGAATTGGACCTTGAAAAGAATTGTGAGACAGGTCAAGTTCTTGGAGATGTTTGAAATTGCCAAGCCATTCAGGGATTGTTCCATTTAGTTCATTGTCAGTAAGAAGCAAAAACTTCAACTTTGGTAGGTTTAAAAGGGTGCTAGGTATTTGGCCATGAAAATTATTGTTTCCAAGATCAAGATAAGAAAGGTTATAACTAAGTGGAGTGAAATTAACAAATCCATGGGATGAATTTATATGGCCAAGACTACAGTACCTTAGATGTAATATGTAAACAGAAGGAAGCATTCTTATCAAAGACTGAAGCCAATTAGTTAATATAGAAAGATCATTGCCACTCAAATCAAGGAAGGTTAGGGAAGGGATATGAGTAAGCCATGTAAGATCTTTCATTTTCAAACCAAAATTATTCTGTGATAAATCAAGCACCGTGAGGGAAGTGAAATTTACATATCCCATGGATGGAAAATGATGCATAATTTGGCAAGAGTTCAATCGTAACACTGAAACTGTGGGAAGCATAGTTGCAAGAGACTCGAGCCAATCAGTTACGTTGGAAAGATCAGTTTCACTCAAAGCAAGGTATTTTAGGAATGGAATACGAGAAAGCCATCTAAGATTTTTCATTTGAAGATAAAATTGCTTGTTAAATCAAGATGATAGAGGGCAGAGGGATGGAAAGGTGTAACTAGTGACAAGTTTTTATTTCCCTGCCCATCATGTGCTGAATCATGGATAGTTGTGAAGTTGTGCCAACTCAAGTCCAAATAATTCAGAAATTCAAGTTCAAACACACAAAGGTTAATTTCACCTGACAGGGGTTCTGCAGAAGGATCAAAGGATTTTCTAAATAGGTCTGAGATATCTAGCTTTGTGACTCTTCCGGTAATGTTGTGGCATTGAACTCCGCTCCAACTGCAGCAATCTTCTTCGCTGGACCAAGACAAAAGCAGCTCTGGAGGATCCACGAGGCTATTCTTAAACTGCAGGAGGAGCTCTTGATCCCTTGCATTACAAGCCACAACTTAGGAATTTCTGCTCCTTATGCTTTGGTCAAGCAAGCTCCCACCCAGAAACTATAACATAAACATTGCAGTTTGTGAAGTGCTCCCACCCATGATAAGTTTGTAATAGGGGAGGAATGGAAATACAAAAGAGTTCGATGATAAATGATCAGAGCTCGAAAACTTAGGTTTAAATACTTGTTTTCCAATATGTTTAATGGTATAATCCAGTCCAAGGAAATTTCACTGGTAACAGAGTTTTGTCTCTCTCTCTTTCTCTCTCTCTCTCTCTATATATATATGCATATACATTTTCATTTCAATTTTTTCTTGCTTCTTTTTCTTTTTTTTTTTTTTCTTGAAAAATGGGTGAGTAAACTGGTCAATATTTACAGCTAAATTTGGATTAATCTGAATCGAGTTTAAATCTTATCTTCAAACAAAAATTGAATCGTTTATTTTTTTCATCTAAATGAAAAGAAAGCTTACAAAAGCATCCAAGGACCAAGGTTGATCCAGAAACATTGAAGAGTTCCCAAACACCAACACATTTTGCAGACATTACACATTTCTTTTTTATTTGAACATTTAATAGAAGCCATATTAATTAATTTATTATTATAACCTAGGATTAACTTTTGCGTCTTATATTTCAGATAAAAAAAATTATGCTTTATGATTATATTAATTGTACGAGGGATTAACAAGTTTTATAAAATTAAAATATCATATCTATAATAAAAACAAGTAGCACATTTTTTTTTTTTACTCTAAACATAATTTTTTTTTCATTCTTTAGATACTTTTCAAATCACCTTCAAAAATAATAAATATGTGAACATTTATTAATTCGAGAGAAATTCATGAATTGTATCAGCAATTGGAAGAGTGGAGCCTGTGCTTTTTAGAATAGTCAAAAGATCGATTGTCGTTTTTTACACACAAAAATTGATTGAAAAGGAAGGAAGTGCATGAGTGGAAATTTCATTCTCTCATTCTGCATTTTTCTTGGAAAATTAGAAGGCACGTAGATCTTATCTCTTCTCCAGCTTCGACTCTAGACTTCTCTTGTCATTGTCTTCACGGAATGCTGCGAAGGTTCTTCACCACATACTAAAGTTCAACGCTGAATGGAGATACGTCTAATATACAAAGTCTTAATAATGAGCATTCTTTTCCAGCTGTAAAATTCATTTATCACACAACGGGGATAGAGAAACTACACATAACTCCATTGGAGAGAATATTCTCCATATATAATATGATGAACAATTTCCCATTAAAAAAAAGATGCACAATTGGAAAAAAAAATTAGGGTAATAATTAAGAAAGGATTTTACAGCCCTAAAAAGATATAAGATAGATTTAGAATTGACTAATTTTTTGGTTAAACTCATTCAATGTAGTCAGGATGGGTCTAAATTTTAAAGTAATATCAAGTAGTGTTAAGTCTACCAATATAATTTTAAGACGAAACCTTTACGACAAAACTCTTAGAGAGAAAAAATAATAAGAAGAAGAAGATCTTTATACACAAATTGATGCACATAGTGAAATGGGACATATAAGAATTATTTACATACACTTTTATAATAGAACTAAAAACATTATTTTGATCCACAAGCAGCAAAACTATTTGGATTCCTGCAATTTCTTTTGTTTGGTTATTGATTCTTTCCAAGTTCTAAAGAAGTCTATGTCAAATATTGAATAAAATAAAGCAGAATGTTTTTCTAAATGACAGTTTTACATGTAATTGAAAACAAACTATGTAGTTCTATAATTTGAATATAAAATTAAAATTAAAATTAAAAAGAAATAATAAAATCTTAGAATTCATACGATGATGGCATGATGAAATCATTCATTCAACAAATCGAGAGACAAAATAAGTATCATATTTTATATCTATTATGTGAATAAAATACAGACGTACCACAATCGGTATAGAAATTTCAATTAATTAAAAAATTGAGTGCAGAAAATTTTGATCTTTAAACTGCTAAAAAATGATTGAACTCAAAAATTAAAATTGAAAGAAATTACTAAGGAATCCACTCCAAAAGTATTTTAATATATGTTTTTTTAAAAAAGAGTGGAAAGAGATTAAAAAAACTTAGAGATTACTAAGAAATCCACTCCAAAAATTAAAATTAACAGAAATTACTTAGAAAGCAACTCCAAAAGTATAAAGTAATACATATTTTTTAGTTTTAGTGAAAAGAAAGCTTATCAAAGCATAAAATATATACAAGGTTGACTCCAAAAGCAAGAAAATGAAGAGAAAGAAGTGGCAACTCTGGATAATAGGTTGATAAGTTTACAACAAAAGCTAATTTTTTAAAAAATTATATTTAGAGAGAAGGAAGCATTTATGATGAAATTTGGCATGATAAAACTCACTAAACTTTTAACAATTAATTTAATTTAAAATTTTAAGTTGTTAAATAAAATTTTAGGAATTATTTTATACTTAGTATGTTTCTGTACATGGTTAAAACTCCTTTTAGTTTGAAATTTAAACAAAATTCTATTCTATCAACAATATATATTGAAAATTCATTTTGAATTAAAAAATTGAGAATATGAAACAATGTAACCCAAAAATTAAAAGAAATTACTCCGAAAGCTACCCACGGATGGTGGGATTTGACTTTTAGACGACAACAATGACAAAATAACTCTTTTATTTTTAGTAGAATGAAAGCTTATCGAAGTATATAATAAAAGGACGTTGACCCCCAAAAGCAAGAGAAAGAGAGTAGTAGTGGCAACGAGGATAATGGGTTGTTAAATTAGCGACATAACCTACTTTGTTTTTAATTATATTTTTATAAGAGTTTTTAATTATTTTTTGTTACACGAGGAAATGGAATTCCAAACATTCTCTAAATAAGAGTATTTAATTATATGAGAGATTAGAGAAAAGGAAACACTCAACATAGATTTAATAAAAGAAATTTTTTTTTGTCGAAGATAAAAGTGGGACCAAGAATTTCAATCTAAGGAAGGAGAGAGGATCAAACCCAGATACTAAAACAACAATGTTGGGAATGGACCAACTCAATCAAATCTTACTTGACAACTACTAATTTCATTAGTCTAATCTATAACATGTCATTTTATGTTACAACATGACCAAATTAATACTTATCCTCACAAATTAGTTGCAAAACAGCCATAAGCATAACATCATAATTTTCTCACAAGCAAAGAAGCATCATGATAGATATTATATAGTATATATCTCGCCTAAACATGCGAGGAACATGCATAAAAAATTTGCACTCAAATATTCTGAGAGTGCAGAATTAAAATTTACTTTAAATTTTTTGAAAATTGATGCAAAATAGATACAATACCCAGAAAATTCTACTAAAAAAATGGTTAATTGGGTAATCTTAGCTTAATTCTTTATAATTGAATATATAATACAATCGTTGGTTGAAGATAGAGTAATTGAGGTCCGATAGCTAATTATTAAGTTGGTTTCATTTTTATCCATTTATTGTATCATTTAAGCTTATTGGACACCTATTTCATTTATGAATTATTGTCTCGGGTTGAAATTGTTTCTTTGGCCGAATTCTAAATGATGTTCTAGTGGAAAACCTTGAGTTTATACATGGGTTATTATGTAATCTTAGCTTAATTATTTATAACTGAATATAGAATGCAAGTATAAGTCGAGGATAAATTAATTGAGGTCAAATAGCTAATTACTAAGTTCGTTGCATTTTTATTCATTTATTGTCTTTCATTTAGTTTTACTTTTATATTTGTGTTATGTTTATATTTTATTTAAATTATGTTTTTATTTTATTCGGTCAAAACCTTTAATTTTTTATCAAAAATTAATTAAAATATACTTTTTTGATTCTTTGAGAATTAGACCGCTTAATTGTGAGACTAAAAATTAATTTGAAAGTCAATAGAGTAACAACTCTCTATGGATCTTTTTTAGGTGTATGTTGCCTCAATTTCTCCCATGATAATACACATAATCATAATTCATTGTGCAATAATCTGCATATGAAAAATAAAGTCACCTTAGCAATTTTCTTGACTATGTTATGAAAGTGGTACAAATTTGTTATGATTTGAATTTAAGAAAAACTATTTTCCAATAACTTGATTTAAAAGAAATCAAAATAATATTTTAGTCACCTAAAATTATATGAACCTCTTATAGTGGGGATGGGTAGGTTGATTTTTTTTTTCCCCTGTACATAGGAGTTATGATTCTTAGACCTTGAATCTTAGGAACCATAAACCTTAAGTAAGGGTGGGCATGGGACGAGATGTCCTGGTATCCCTTCATAAATGAAATGTTTGAGATAACTTTGGGATGAGACAAATTAAGACTTGAGATAAAATCAAGATAACTTTCTGTGTTTCAAATAAAAATTGAGATGGGACCAAGACAAAAGAAATCCTATTTTGTCTTGAATTTTCTCCTTAATTAAAACTATAGCTTTTTTTTTTTCCACTTTGATAATTTGTAATCACAGAAATTAATATTTCTTTTAAGCTGGACTATTCTGCATTCAACTTAGTTGCTAAAGAAATACTTGTTAAGATGCCTAAAATTGCATTCTTCATTGTTTATTGAGAGACCCAGTTCTTCTATTTGGTTTTTAGCAAAAACAGTACCATTATCATCAATTTTTCCATAATCAACAAAGAACTTAAACAAGGGGTAATCGGTAACAAAATCTATTCCATCCATGGAAGATACAATGCATGTCATGGCCTTGTGATTAAATAAAGCTTATAGCCTTGTTATAACAATTCAATTGTGAAAATGAAACGTTCTAGTGCAAAAAATAAGTTTGAGATGCCTTTTCATTGTTATGTATCATCTTTAATGAGTTCAAGTTTTATTCTAGTATCTCACAATTTTTATTATCTGGATATTTTTTTAAAAAAGAAAATATTTTAGACGAAATAGTAGTATTTAGGACAGGACTTCGAACAAAACCAAAATGAGACTAAGATAAGATAATCTAAAATCAAGATTGGATGAGAATGAGATTGTTTTTTCATCGTAGTCAATTTTCAAGAGACATAAAATCTTTTTTGTCCTATAACATTGAAAATGCTTAAAAATCTATTTGATTAACCTTAACAAAGGATACATTTATCCACGTACATCTTACAAACTTTTGTTTAAGCTAAAACAATATCCTAACTAACTAATTTACATGTTTAGCCAAATATGATTTTTTTGCTTTTACGTGCATTAATTTTGGCCTCATGCACGTTACATTGTTGCTCTAAGAAAAAAGAGATCATAGAAATGGGTTAACCTAGGGTTGTGTGATCCTAAGGACGCCTAAGTAAATCTTATGATTAGACCTTTAGAAAATAGTTCAAGATGGCTAAAACTATTGCATATATATATATATATATATATATATATATATATATATATATATTGTGATTTCATATGGGTAACTTTTTAGGAGGAACTTCGTTGGTAACAATCTCATTATGCCTTTACTTTTCCTTTTCCTTTTAAGAAAAAATTAAGTATCTAGATCGACAGAGGTGCAAAGGGGAAAAAAGAAAGCAAGAAGATATATCATTTGACTTTTATGTAGAAGTTGCTAGGCAACATTTTATCATGAAGGATGGGGAAATCCTTTTTGATGAGTATGCTTCACAAGCAAATTTTTGCTGAACTTTTTTTTTTTATAATGAGATTATCCTGATTGATTTTCATTTGTTATTAATTGCTTATTGTTAAAAAAAAAAGATTCTATTAATTTTTGCTTTCAAGGAGAAACCATGTATTGAAAATCAATGAAGACGTTAAACAGAGTGATTAACAATCATGACTATATTTGTAGCATTTTTAATGGAGTGAAACGTTGATCTTGATTATATATAGTAAGGTTGGTCGGAAAGTAAAATATATAGTGAGTTGATATTGTTCGACTAAGAAGTTCTATGATGCAAGTGTCATGTGAATTTTTTTTTAATGAAATTTATGTTAATTTCCATGAAAGAAAAAGTAAATTGTAGGCCAAACAATTTATATTAATTAAATATATTACTAATTAGGCCTCATGTATTAATGAATCACCATAGCATCATAGAAAATATATCACCAAGTTAAATACATGCATGAAAGTTATGCACAATGACTTAATTACTTTTAATTAAGTTTACTATCATTTATCAATTGAGGATAATATTTAGCTCTTTTAACTGAGTTTTTTTGATGAATGCATCCATAGATTGTTGATAAGCTTCGTGCATGCATGGAAGACAAGAAAACAAACTATAAAATACACAAATAATTAAATAATGTGAAATAAGATTATATTTGCTCATTACTTAATTGATTGCCGCATACCAACATTATTTAATCAAGGTTAATGAACAAAATACCAAGTTGTTGGCTTAGGCCTGTTTGGCACGCTGGATTAGGCTTAATAATATAAAAATATGATAGGACAAGACTTGATTGGATAAAACTTGATAGCATCAAAATTTAATATTATACAATTTTTTGGTGTAATACTACATAAAAATTTGATATTATAGAAAAATTAATCTTTTAAATAAAAATAACCTTTAGATCATAGAGTTTTATTTTGCACTGCTTTTTATCATAAAATTTAATATTTTTTTATTTTCTCACATTGCTAAATATATATAAAATCTTTTAATATTTATTTTTTAATTGATCAAGAATTTCCAATAACATTAATCAACAATAACTCCAGTTTGAATTTTTATTTATTATATTTTATCTTTAAAAGTTATAAGGGATTAAAAGAAATTATCTTTTAATAATATAATCAAGCTTAATCAGGGTATAGGAAGTCGTATTACTAATACAACGATAAGTCATATTAAAAGAGGTTGACTAAAATTGACTATATAATGTTATTCAATGTGGTGTGTACACTAAACACTAGTATCAGATAAATTTATACAATTTAATCTTATATGATATGCCAAATACACCCTTAATACTGAAGAGTTTAAGTAGTGTGCAAGAGATTAAGGTTCGAACCTTTTTCTTATTCTCATGCATGACAAGGAATAACTACGCTAGTGTCTTATTTATATCCATTGGAGAATATACGTGTGTTTGTGACTACAAAACTACAAGGTCTTATTACATAATTTTTTTTTAATATGAAAGTTTGCTGATGGAATCTCACCAAAATGTTAGGAAGGACATAAAATGAGATATCATATTTATAATATCTGAGTCTACAAAAGAAGTTAATATAAAGTCATTCACGGGTTGAACTAACATAGTTATAGATTAATTATGCATATTACAACAACCACACAATGGTATATATTAATTAATCTAAGAGAATAGGATAAATGATGTCACACGTGTCTGCATTGTATGAATGAAATTAAGAAAAAAAAAGAAGATATTATAAGATTGAATAAATTCAGAGAGCCCACATAAAAGAGAGAGAAAGACAAATGGAGAGCGAGAGCAAGCAAAAATAATTACACTGTTATTTCAGCACATGAAGATGCGAGACACATTATTAGCACACTTTGATGTTTGTTTCTCTATTTTCCTTCTCTTTTAAAATACAAGAGCCATATTGGTTTCATTATACCTCTGCATCTGTGTTAGGACTCATTTTAGTCACATTTCAGCCCTATATTTTCTTGGTTTTGTGGCACATTCTTAGACTATTTTAATTGATTTAAATCACTTTTTAGATTCTTGAATTCATGTGGATGATAATATAAATTGAGCTTAATTGCATGTTTTTAACTAACATTTGCATTTTCACAAGTGATTAATTTATATGCCAAGAACAAGCATTGACAAGCATTGAAGGGTTAAGCTGGAAAACAGAAAAATGGCAATGCTACCAGTGGGAGCCATGCCCAGTGCCATGGCGCTGCATTCCAGAGACCATTGCTGCCAATTCTGTCAATGGATGCCGTGGCGCCCATACCTCAATGCCGTGGTGCCCAGAGCCTGCATTGATGTGATTTTGAAGAGTTTTAGCCAAGTCAATTATTGGGAAGCCTTATCATACAAGGATTGGGATCTTAAGCTTGGAAGACTCTTTGGAGGCATGATTAAAGTGGAATTAAAGTCTTGAAAAATTATATCCACCTAGTGTCCTAGTTAGAGTATGATTAGGACTAACTTATACTTACAGATATATTTTAATTAAGAGTCCTATGTTAAGTAGAACTAGGATTAGATATATTTTAAATGGCCAAAGAGGGCTGGATCTACACAACACAACATGCCACATTCACAACTGCTGCCAGATTTGGAACCACACCATCCACGCATCCAAGAGACACACATCAAGACCTGAAGATTTATTTTTCTGATTGTCCCTTTTGCCGAAACTAGTACTCTTTCTCTTTGTTTTATTTTTGTTCAAGTGATCATGCTCTCAGTCTAGAATTTTACTGGATCTGTTAGTATGGTAGCTTAATTTCTTTTATGTTTAGTTAAACATATCTAAGCCATGATACCAAATTTGTGAGATAAGATTATGGTTTTAATGTTTGATAAATTGATTTTGAGTATTCTGAAATTATTGGACAGCATTGTTATTGAATCTATTTTGATTTGTTTGGAGTGATCAACTAATCTATTTTAATGATACATATTGTTAGCCAATTAAGTAAGTCTAGAACCTTAATTAATTAGCACAAGTAACCAATAGTTAATCTTAGAATTAGATTGGCTAGAACAATTTCATATCTGAATTACATAAAGCCACTGGTGGACCTTTATGGTTTAGGTTAGATTATGTTTTTCATAGATCCTAATGCTCCAAGTTCGGTTAAATCTCATGCGCTGGTGTATTGAGGTTATTGGACTTGGTAGGTTTTTAGCTTAGATGTTCTAGTTACAAAACAAATGGTAAGGGAAATTAGAGAATTTTATCGTACAAAGTTTTATAGTCTAGCTATTCGAAATTAATTTATCTATGTGTCAATGATCGAATTTGTGTTATCATGAGGAGGATTTGTCGATGCTAAGCATGCTTTATTAATTCTATCACTCGATTTCCTTTAATTCACTTTTCTTTATTCTCTTTTCTTTGATTTCTTTACATTCTGCATAGAATTTTATTTTAATTCAGCAACATATTCAAAACCCCCGCTTTAATTCGGTTATTTCTAGTAGTATTCTTTTCTTTTCTTAAGCAATCATTTTAGATTAAATACATGCTTCCTTGTGGGATATATCTTACTTTCCTAAATTATATTATTTTTTAAGAGAGTAATGAATTAATTTGTGAGGCTATGACACCTATTTACACTCTGCAATGTTCCCATTCCATCCCAATAAGAATGTAGGTTTTCTGTTATACTTTTTTGTTTTAGTAAGGATTAGTTTTAAATGGGTATAAAAATACTATGTGTTTAAATAAAAGTAATTTTATTAGAAAAAAATCTCAAAAATAATTTCATGTTTAACATATATATATATATGACCAATATTGTAAGGTATATGATATATAGAATTTTTACCAAAAAAATTGTGAAAATGTAATCTATTTATCAAAATATCATAGTTTTAATATTATTAGTGTGCAAAAGGTTGAAGGGCGCCCTTTAAGATATCTTTGAGAAGAAATTATGTTGAAGGGCTCAGTTTTTCATAAAATTGTGAAACAAAATGGAAATAGGTTAGACTCCTGAGATGTCACAAGCCAAAGATTTTAAATTTTAAATTTTAAAATTATTCTTATTAAAAAGTTTATTAACTATTACTCCCATCTTAAATAAGAATTATCTACATATCTAAAAAGTGTGTGGAGACCTTTGTAAAAGAAAATAATAACAAAACATGGTCCTTGTAGTTTCTTCCAACCAGTTGGTTGTTCTGTTTTTATCCTATATGAAATATTAATATTAGGAATACATAGCAATACAAAATTAAAGATAGGGCAACAATAATTGAAGGAAAATACTATACAAGTGTTTAATATTATGTGCACGAGTGGCAAATATATTCGTTGGAAAATGAGTTAGAACAATTGAACCAAGATAAAGCTAAGACATCATAGCACCATGACTCTTATCAAGCTATTAGTCAATTTCGTCCTTTTATATTCAAAGTCTTTCATTTGGATTCTTCTGAAGTCACTGAATTAGATAGCTCAAGCACTGTGTTGTGGATCAGGACCAACCGGGATTCCCGCACAACGGTTCTCTTATTGTTATTGCATGCCATCTTAATTAATTAATTTATTTATAAATGCTTTTTAGTACATATAAAATTATTCTTAACTTTTTTCTATTATGCTTAAAGCATGAAAATAATCCTTATTTGAGATAAGTAATAGTAAACAATAAACTCTTTTTAACAATAAATTCAAAATCTTTAGTCTCATACATTGTTCATCCTTTCTACTCAAAAAGTCTTTGTACAAAAAAACATTGAACTATTCATAAATTTTTACTGAATAACTTAAGTTTCTAGTGAATTATAATTTTTGCATAACTTTTTCTTGTCTTTCTTTTCTTCTTATTCCTGTTGGTTTTATGCGAGAATAGTATTGAAGGGAAAGGGAACCAAGGGAGGTCATGATCTCTCAAGTCCTCTATGTTTCCTACATACTATATATTTATATTTGATCTCTAAAAAGTTATATAAAATTAACATTAGACCTTCCTAAGTAAAGCTATTCAATCATTTTCAACTAAACCAACTCTCAACAATGCAAGGCCATGAGATGTTGTCTACTAAAAACAATTTGGAAGTTCCAATAAATGATTGAAAGAGAATACATCAATCAGTAGAGTATATTAAACTCATAGGTACGGTGCAATGTCATCCTGGGATCAAATCTAACTACAGCCCCTTTCTTAGATTGAAATTCCTATAATCCCTGTCTATCTATATCAAAATTATAAAACTGTTCAATGCAAATATTTGTTAGACATGATTACTTAAGCATGTGATTAGATACGCACACGACCCATATGATAATTGGAGGATTCTTAAGCATGTAAGCATTTAATTATTATTAATACCCATATGATAAATGGGGATTCTTTTAAACACTCAATTTAAATTTTTCATCACCCCAAATAATCATAATATGCAAATCCAAATTATCACTCCTTTTTAAACACATTTCACACACTTCTCAAATGAAAATTATCCTGATGCTAAAAATAAGTCCTCTCTCTATGGTGTTGGAAATTACTCAACTATTACCCTATCGTTGGAATTTTTTAGTAGTTTTTTTTTTTTTAGAAATAAGTACATTTTCACACTAAATGATTTGATGTTTTGAGCCAAAATTGTTATTGTTTTAATTTAGATAGAGTGTTTTCCATTATTTTTAACTCTTGGGTGTGCAATAATATGTAAAATTTGAACTATTTGTTTTTTTTAATCTATAAATGGATTACAAATTTTAAAGAATGAACAAATTTCTTAATATAAACTGAGTTTAAAGATAGACTTTGTAGTTATAGAAAACAAAGTATGTCATTAATATATGATATGCATTTGTCCCTCACAACTTATTCATGTCATAAATCATAAAAATTACCATATATTAAAAATTTCTTACAAGACAAGAAAGCTGTTCATTTTTAACTATGAATTTTCACAATTTGTAGTTAAACTCAATTTATATTTTGTAATTTGTTCAATCTCCAAAATCCATAAGACAAATTTATAGCAAAGAAAAAGCGTAAAAAGCTCAAAATTTTACATATACTTACCTATCCAAGAGCAAAAATGGTAGAAAACATTCTATCTAAACTGAAACGGTAACAAATAATACTTAAAACATCAAATAACCATGAAGTGTGAAAAATCTACTCATTTCTAACAAAAAATGCTCTGAAAAATTTAATAATAAGGTGATAGTTAAACAATTTCCAACACCAAAGAGAGGAGTTATTTTCTGTGATGGGTGTGCGTGGTGAATGATTGTTTTTCCTTTAAGAAAGGTGCGTGTAATGTATTATGATAAAATGGAAAGTGAAAAGGAAGTTGGAATAAAAAGGAGTATAAAGAGTTTGTTTGCTTTATTTCATCTGTCAAAAATGGACAATAGAATTAAGAGCAAAAACGCCATAAAAATTATATTAATAAAGTAT
The DNA here is from genome assembly GCA_022379115.2 of Bauhinia variegata. Taxonomy (NCBI): domain Eukaryota; kingdom Viridiplantae; phylum Streptophyta; class Magnoliopsida; order Fabales; family Fabaceae; genus Bauhinia; species Bauhinia variegata. Next base: position 14,729,370 of record CM039426.1, on the reverse strand, counting down.
AATTTAAATGATATTACTCTTAATAAACAAAAAAGAGACTGAGATTTATATATTAACAAAAGATATTTAACTTAATTAAATAAATTATCTATTAACAGATCAAATTGAATTGAAATTATAAAAAAAATTCATCCCCAAATTGTCCCAGATCATTTACTCATCTTCTCTTTCATCCTCCCCCTTCTCTCTCTTCTCCCCTGCCGTCATCAGGCATCCTCAACTACACATTCCATAACCAAATTCTAAGAAGTAATAAAATGCAAGCCTTATGAGTTTGTTACTATAGAAAGGTGAATAAACCTAAGTTGACTCAGCAAGATAGTAAAACATACTCAAACTATCAGTCAAAAATAAGCCTGTAGTTGGCTTACATTGCCTTTCACCAGTCAACACAGTCAATATAGAATGGTTGCAGTTCACTAGCAATTGGATGGAATGTGCTTGAAATTAAATCACTATCAACACAGCTATAATACTAACAAATTTTTGTAAATTTTTTATAGGTGAGCATTCAAGCTACCCACTTTAAAACTAAAGATCATACATGCTAATTCGTCATTTTTTTAACAAATCACAAATTAATTTGCACATCTTGATTTCTAATACCAAAATGCTTCAGTTCATCAAGATTGGTATACCTATTCACCAAAACAAGCAAACTGAATATGAAGAAAGTGAGAAAGGAGAGGAACGAGAGCCTACATGAAAATATTATAAGATAATATTACTCATGACGTATCTTAGTATTCAGTGTCCTATATCCTCTTTTTCAAGTCACAATCGTGCATCTATATTGCGTGCTAGAAATATGACAAATTTGGTAACTAATTGCTACCATAAATGATTATCTAAAAGCCATGACAAATATAGATGAGCAATCTATTCCAGCATTATGATGTTATATATAAATCATGACCACATAAACTACATACTATTGAAGTTAGGCCTCAAATATGAATAAATGGCATATATCTCAATTTCATATTCAGCATTAATTTTTGCTCTCAAAGAAAAGGTATGATGAAGCAAGGAAAATTATCCCTCAACCGGTCCTCTACCAGACCAATTACCTAAGGAGGAAGCACAACACCTAAAACAACAGACAGCCATAAGCTACAGCCTGCAGAGCTTCATAATGACAAGTCAGCCACACTTCGACCTCAGGGATGTGAACACGCTTTAAATCCAAGACCAGCTATGCAAACCTGTGTTGATAAGCGCAATGGTCACATGGTGGTTAATGTAAGTAAGTAGAACTTAAATTTCTAATACACACAAATTTAAAATCTCTTCACCTTCTCAATAAGTAGTAACAAAGAAAGCAAAAGATCATAAGAGAAACTTCATTTTTGATAATAAAATTGCACAACGTAATATCATTGGTACTTTTTCAATATCCTTGAAAACAAGATATCTCAGCAACTACATATATTAAATAACAAAGTAGCAAAAAGAGATGCAAAACAGTTTCTTCCCTATTATTTATTTGAAGCTTTTGTAGAATTGCAACCAACTGCTAAATAAATTTCGTAACTAAATAAATAACAAAAGATCATAAAAGAAATTTCATCTTTGATGATAAAACTACAGAATGTAATATTGTTGATGCATTCGGAGTATCCTTGAGATCAAGATATCTAAGCAATCACATATACTGAATAACAGTTGCAAAAAGAGATGCAAAATAGTTTCACCCCAATTATGTTTGAAGCTTTCATTTACAAAATTGCAGTTAACTACTGAATAAATTATGTAAATAAATAAATAAATGAAAAAAATATGAATCCAAATATCTTTCTATAGAAACCTCAGACATAAAAAGCTATTAATAATGATAGAGCAAACATCCTCTTCTTTCCTTGAAGATATAGAAAATATCTGAGAGGTAGCAGTTTTATAGCTGCAAGAAACACTAACATGTGAATAATGGCCTATGAATTTTATTTATTTTCTTGCTTGCCAAACTATTCATATATTCACATGACATGCTTTGAAAAGATTTAGTCATATGAAAAATAACTAAAAAAAATCATTGAAAAATAGAAAATCAGATATTTTGATTAAAAATGGAAAAAAAAAAGTCCGATGATATATATATATATATATATATATATATATATATATATATATATATATATATATATATATAAAGGAATTCAAATAAAAAAGGGGCTCAAGATTGACGTGAATATCATCTGAAGTCCAGAATTCATTTGATTTGAAGTTTGAACTGAGAACTCTTCTCTTCTTCTACTTCTCTCTCTCACTCCTTCAATGGAAAAACTGCCTAGCTCTCTTGCTTTCCTCAACCTGTTTTATCTTGCTCATTGCCCTCCTATCTGGCTAGTCGTAGGAGAAACTACAAAGGAAGATGAAACACCTTCAAACCCACACCAATAGACTTCAATAGAATAAGAAGGGCGAAATTGGGTTCAGAACCAGTTTTTTTTCCCCAAAAAAATACACTTTTTATCCCTAAATCCTGCCATGTCCGCCATCACTGCCATAGAACGCCATGTGGCCATGAGTATGGCAGCCGTTATTTCCAGAATGGCGGACACCACCATAGATTGCCTAATTAGTCTCTCTAGTTTTGCATATATATACATGTACTTGTACTTACAAGATCACACAATTCAGATTTATCAAACTACACTTAATAGAAACATGAATAAACCTAAACTGTATATCACTCAAAATACAGAAACAGCAGTAGACACAAATAGAATAAAATCTTGGAATTCATGTCATGATGACGTGATAAAAGGACAAAATAATCATATTTAGTAGTGTGTCATCTTCTTATGTTCATAGTTTTGGTCTTTTTAAAAAGCTATCTATAAAAATTTTATTATTTGTACGACATTCTTTATATTTAGACATAATAATTAATTCAAAACTAATGTTATAATATTTACTAGAATTTTAAACCCGCAGCAGAATAGATATTTATATGAATGGTTAAGCTATATTATCTCAGCTCCAAAAATTAAAAATTAAACATTATTTCAGATAAGGGGGCAAATTTATTCTGTCTTATTCATTATGACTAGTTTAAAGTAATAAAATCACTTTTTGGTAATATTATTTTATAGTTTTTAAACCAATCACATTGAATCGGATAGAGAATAAGACACCAAAATCAATAGTTCTTTTTTAGTTTCTATCCACTGAAAAAAAAAAATGGTGCACAATATATATATATATATATATATATATATATATATATATATATATATTTGTTTGGTTTGTAAGGGCTAGTTTTTTTTCATTGTTGTTTATATATATGACATTAAAAAAATGAAACAAAATTGTTACTATAAAACGGTTAATAGAAGGGGAAATTATCTATCAGAGAGTAAAGAAAAAAATGGTTACACCAACTATTACTCACTGCAAGAGCAACACAGCTTCCCTAACTAATACTATGAAACGGTTATTGAAGAACATGTGATCTTTAGAAGTACCCTGACATAATCAATTTTTTATGGGATCAAAACATATGAAATAAGCATGTCTGCATGTCTTATCGAAGAAAATCATCACAAAAACTCCCCAAAACCCTGTCACAAATTAATCCAACTCGTGTTTCCTTTTGATGTATGTTATCTGTTGCATCAATTTCCTTTTGGAGTGCACACTTTTCAGGAAAAGGAGGTCCATAAATAGATCTAGGGAAAAAAATTATTAAAGGAAAAAAGTAGAAAAATATTTTACAATTTTCATAATCGTCTCATTTAAAAACGAACTTGTCCTGGTAAAATTTTTTCAAAAAAATACTTTTAAATATTATCATGGAGAATTTAAGAGAGTCAAACAGAGAGAGAAATATGGAGATTAAAAAAAAAAAAGACAAGAAACAAAAAAAAAAAAATGGGACGCGGATTCTCTCCATTTTTAGTAACATTAGGTAAAGTTTATGCCTTAGTAGACATTGGACCTATCTAATAGCTGTACAAGGGACATGTTGTTATAATTTTGAAATTAAAAAAAATTAATTAATACAATTTGTAATATTATGTTATTATATTTTGATTATATTTAAAAGTATGTATCTCCCGAAAAGTAGTGTACTAGTGATAAAATAAAAATACAAAACATAATATTTAAAAAAATAATAAATTTAAAATTATAATTCCTAATTTTTTTAAAAAAAATAGTGTACAAAGATAAAATTTTAAATTTGGTAATTTTGTAAGTATTGTGTATCTTATTTCTAAGTATTGCTATACTAATTTTTATAGAGATAAAAATAGTAAAATTTGTGTCACATTAAATAAGATAATCTAATATGTTAGGAATTTCATTGGTTTCTCTTTTTGCACTTTTCTTGAAGACTCAGAGAACATACATATCATCTTCTCCAGCCAACATAGAATGTGGACTTTTTTTTCCTCTCTTTCTCAATTTCTACCATACAATACTGCAAACGTTCAAATCATATTGGACTTTACCATTCGTTTCTTCTATTTCAGCTAATTAATCAATAAGGCACTCTTGCGTATATTTTTCTTTTTTTATAATTATTTATAGGGATAAAACTATAAATAAAAAAATATTGATTTCTATTGATTTAAATCATATTTCACAAGAATTTAATTTCAAGTATAACTATTGATTTAACGATCTTATTTGTGAATAATATGTAAATTCCTTTGGTTTATTAGCCTTGGACTTATTCTCGCTCTAATGAGCCTTTAGACCAGCCTCATCTAAAACTTCTTTCCAACTAAAAAAATAATTTATTGAATTATCAAAAGATGAAAAAGAGAGAGAGAAAAGACTTCAGAAGTTTTTTAGAGTTTCCTAAACTCCTCTTACACCGTATTTTGCTGTTCCTCAAATTGTGGGGTTCTCAAATAAATACTACTCTCAGTAATATTTAAAATTATATATATTTTAATTTTAAGTTTGGTTTTGATTCTATAATTATATTAATTTTAAAAAAAAATCTAACTCAAACTGAATCAACCTATATTTTATATGCTATCAAATATAGATAATTAAAAAAAAAACATAACAAGGTTTTATTTCCACACTTATTTTCTCATAAATGTGACATGACTTGATTGCCAGGATAATTCTAAGAACTCGACAAGTCATGGGTTCCTTTCTTGCATCGCGGCCTTTTTTTGACTTTTTTTTATTTTTTGGTCTCACGCATACGAAACTTATTTGTCTCAGAATTTTCTAAGTTGGCAGCACTCCATTGACCAGAAAAGTAGTAGGCGCATCTTTTACGTCTACAATAGAGAGTCATATTTCATTCTATTCTATTTTCCATAATTTTTTTAATCTGTATATTACACAATTTTTAATTATCAAGAAAAATAAAACTAAAATTTATGATTAATTACATTTTTTTTTGTTTACTCATGATTATTCCTAGTATTGAGAGTTCAACTAATTTTATTTAAATAGTTAATCAATTATAGCTATTTTTTATAAATTTAAATTTTTAATATTATAAAAATCTTTTAATCAAAATTGAATGGAGACACGGAGAGAACTCTAGAATTCAAAAAAAAAAAAAAATTATTATTTTGTTTAATCGAAGATGCTTTGGTTGATAAAAGGAAATTTCATGATAGACAAATTGTAGGATTAATGGACTTTACTATAAAAAATAGAAAATTACATAAAATATACCTTGAATATAGGGGATGATGGACAAAATTATTATTTTTGGAGGGATTTTATGTGTCAAAACTTGGCCAACCAACTAAATGTCCTCTTGGATTAATTTTTTTTTCTAAAAGCGATTCCAAAAGAATAAAAAAAATTATATGTGCGTAATTTTTTATGAGAATAACAGTGCCACTTTTATCTAAATATAACTGTTTTATTTTTTATGAAGCTTTAAGATAACTCAAAAATTTAACCCAGCCAAATCAATAATAAGTGAACATTTATTAATTTGACAGTAATTCAAAAATTATATTAGTAAAAGATAAGTAGAGCCAGTGCCACTTTGAATAAGATTATCTAAGTCCTATATATTCTTTAAAAGATAAGTAGATGTTTGGAAATTAGAACTCTCATTGGTCTCTTTTTGCAATTTTCTTAGAAAATCAAAAAGTGTGCGTTTCACTTTCTCTAGATGACTTAGACTATAGACTTTTCTCTCAATGTCTATCATAAAATACTACAAACATTGTAATCATAAGATCAGACCTTTAATTAATAATATTTGGTGTTGAATGATTTGAAGGTCTTCTCAATCAACATTGCGTAGCCAAAAAGAAAGTCTCACTCAAAAACATCTTAAAATTAAAGTTAAAAAGGAATTTTTATTAAATTATTTTAAAAATAAACCCTTAATAGAAATAATGAAACAATCTTTAAAGATAAACGAACGCATAATCATAAGAATTTTTTATCCAAAATGCCTAAGACAACTTGAAATTGCATTCTGTTGAAATTTTGTGAGGAAAAGTATACTTAATCCATCTTTAATATAGAATATATAGCTTAAGACTGCTTTAGTATAAAATGCCTAATCCAATTCGGAGTTATACATATCTTATTATGTATCCAATTTATGTTTGTCTTATTTAGGTGATGCAAGACTTTTTTCTTCTCTATTTTCTAACAAAAGATACAGTAAAGCCAATGCCACATTGAATAAAATTATCTTAACTCTATAAATAGATTGAGGAAGAAAGAACTTGGAAATTTCTTTGGTTTCTCTTTTTGCATTTTCTTGGAAAATCATATAGCACATGCCATCTTCTCCAACTAACCTAGACCGTAAATTTTTCTCTCAATGTCTACCACATAATGCAGCTAACGTATCACATAAGCAACGGTGTTCTTAGTCAACAACGCATAGTCAAAAAAAAAAAAAATCTCAAGAAATCTTGAAGACAAACTGTTTAAGTACAATCAGATAAATAACCATATAACTAGGAATTCTTAAGTAAAATATTACTAAAGTGAAAATTATTTGGATTTTCTCGAATTTTTAAAATTTTTTTAGTCATAAAAATAGTTGGAATTCATTTTTTTTTAATATATAACTTCGTTTACATATAACAATTTTGTATATGCCATTATTGAATTATTGTACAAATATTTTTTAGCATATTGTTGAAATTGAATTTATAAGCATGCCGCATGGAGCAAAGCAGCAGTGAACTGAGAAAAGAAGAGAATTTCTTTAGCCACATATAAGAATTCAAAATGGGTCCATTACAAAATCTTGCTAGTGCAGAAAGACCAACATTGTTTACAAGACTTGCTGTAGCATGTATTACGTTGAAGGATAGAAATTGGGGATTTTCTTTTGTAACAATCCTTGGTGAAACCCAAAAGAAAGGATTTTCGTAATTCTATTATTGAAGCAATCAAAATTATCAAATATCACTTATGTTTAGACATACATCAATTTAAAAGTAATTTTAAATTAGATAAAATATATGATAGAGCATATATCAGGTTGAATATGATCTTTTAGCTCTATAAATTAAATTGAGGAAGATAGAAGTAGATGTTAGGAAATTTTGTTGGTCCCTCTTTCTGCATTTTTCTAGGAAAACCAGAGAGTAAACATGTTTCTTCTTCAACCAACTTATTAGACTATAGACTTTTTTTCTCTCAATGTCTACCATAGAATATGGCGAACATTGTAATCATATCATTGGACCTTTAGCATTTGTTTCTTCTGTTTCTGCCAATTAATCAATATTAGGTGTTGAATTCAATGGTCTTCTCAGTCAATTTTGTATGACCAAAAAGAAAGTGCAGGTCGGTATCACTTTAAAGTAAAGTTAAAAAGGGACCTTTATTTAAAATGTATGGATTGGGGTAAATTCAAGATGTTTAATTGTGAAAAATTAAATAGATTTGGAGGTTTTAGTCAAAAAAAAAAAATTGCTACTTGAAAGATGAATACATTGTACAAATTTTCTTTGCCTTCTAATTCTTGGCCTTTGTTAGGCAATAAACACCGTATTCATACAATAAATGTGACTGGCTACAATGTAAGAAATCAAATGAGAAAAGAAATTTGGCATATCCATAATAGAATATTGCTTGAAAATTGAATAGAAACCCTTGTATATGGGGGAAGTTAATGATTGATTGCCGTTTTTAACGGATAAATTAGACTGTAAAAGACAATGGTAGATGATAGGAACTTTCATTTTCTCTTTCTACATTTTTCTCGGAAAATAAGAGTCCACTTCTTATCTTAACTTTGACTAAAGACATTTTGTCATTGTGTACAACAGAATACTATGAAGGAACTTGTAACCACATATTTCAGTTCTAGAAGACAAAAAAAAAAAAAAAAACTGTTTTTTTAAGAGTTTGAAATGGCTTTATAAAAAATACTAATAAAAAAAAAAACATCTCAAACGATTAATTTTATATATATATATATATATATATATAATCAAAATCATACGGGGATGTTTCTTAAAAAAGAAAAGCAGAAGTCAGTTCATAATGGTCTCACTTAAAAATAAAGTTATCCTGGTAAAAAATTTTCAAAATTTTTTAAATATTATTATATCAAAATGCAAAATAATTTCCACTCAAACGATCTGTCACTACAAAATCTAGATGAATTATGCATATTACAACAACCAAACAATCACACACGCGTTGAAGGGCACCCTTTAAAATGATATCTTCGAGTAGAAATTATGTTGAAGGGCTCAGTTTTTTCATAATATTGTGAAACAAAATGAAAATAGGTTTAAACTCTTAAGATTTTATCAGCCAAAAATTTTAAAATTTTAAATTATTTTTATTACAAAAATTATTAATTATTACTCCCATTTAGGTACAAATTATTTGCATATCTAAAAAGTGCGAAAAAACCTTGTAAAAGAAAATAATAACAAATCATGTTCCTTGAAATTTCTTCCAACCGGTTGGTCGTCCAGTGTTTATCCTAAATGAAATATTAATATTAGGTTTACATAGCAATACAAAATTAAAGATAAGGCAACAATAATTGAAGGAAAATAGTATACAAGTGTTTAATATTGTGTGCATGAGTGGCAAATATATTGGTTGGACCCCTCTTCCCATACCCAAAAATGGGTTAGAAAAATTGAACCAAGACAAAGCTAAGACATCATAGCATCATCACTTTTATCAAGCTATTAGTCAATTTCGTCTTTTTATATTCAAGGTCTTTCATCTGGATTCTTCTTAAGTCACCGAATTAGATAGCTCAAGCACTGTTTTGTGGACCAGGACCAAACGGGATTCCCGCACAGTGCTTCTCTTTTGTTATTGCATGCCATCTTAATTAATTAATTTTAATTATAAATAATTTTTGATACATATAAAATTATTCTTAACTTTTTTTTTTTTTATTATGCTTAAAGCATGAAATCTATCGTTATTTGAGATATGTAATAGTAAATAATAAACTCCTTTTAACTAATATAATTTTAAATTTTAAAATTTAAAATCTTTAAACTCATACTTTGTCCATTCTATTTACTCAAAAAAATTTTATACAGAAGAACATTAAATTATTCTTAAATTTTTTAGTGAATTATAATTTTTGTAGAACTTTTTCTTGTCTTTCTTTTCTTCTTATTCCTATTGGTTTTATGCGAGAATAGTATCGAAGGGAAAGGGAACCAAGGGAGGTCATGATCTCTCAAGTCTTCTGTTTCCTACATACCATATATTATATTTGATCTCCAAAAATTTATATAAAATTAACATTAGACCTTCCCAAGTAAAGTTGTTTAATCATTTTCAGCTGAACCAACTCTCAACGGTGCAAGGCCATGAGATGTTGTCTATTAAAAATAATTTGGAAATCACAACAAATGATTGAAAGAGAATATATTAATTAGTAGAGTACATTAAACTCATAAGTATGGTGCAGTGACATCTCGGGATCAAATCTAACCACATCTCTTTCTCAAATTGAAATTCCTAAGCTATATCAAAATAATAAAATTGTTCAATGCAAATATTTTTTAGGCATGATTACTTAAGCATGTAATTAGATACACACCACCCATATGATAATTAGGGGATTCTTAATATGTAAGCACTTAATTATTGTTAATACCCATATGATAAATGGGGATTCTTTTAAAACACTCAATTTAACTTTTTTAACACTTCAAATAATCATAATATCAAATCCAAATTACCACTCCACTTCTCACATGAAAATTATCCTACAGCTAGAAATAAATTCTCTCTCTCTCTATGGTGTTCGAAATTATTCAACTATTATCCTATCGTTGGAATTTTTTAAAGTTATTTTTTAAAAAAAATACATTTTTCACACTTAATAATTTGATGTTTTGGGCTAAAATTTGTTATTGTTTTAATTTAGACAGTGTTTTTCATTATTTTTAGCTCTTGGATATGCAATAATATATAAAAATTGAATTATTTGTATTTTTTATTTATCTATAAATGAATTACAAATTTTAGAGAATGAACAAATTTCTTAATATAAACTAAGTTTAACAATAGACTTTGTAGTTGTAAAAAAACAAAATATCTCTTTAATATATGATTGTATCTGTCCCTTACAACTTATTCTTGTTATAAATTACAAAATATTATCATATATTAAAAATTTGTTTACAAGACATGAAAATTGTTCAGTTATAACTATGAATTTTTAAAATTTATAATTGAACTCAATTTATATTTTGTAATTTGTTCTCCAAAATCCATAAGACAAATTTATAGGAAAGAAAAACAAGTAAAAAAAACTCAAATTTTCACATATATTTACTTATCCAAGAGCAAAAGTGGTAGAAAACATTCTATCTAAACTGAAACAATAACAAATATTTACTTAAAACATCAATAACCATGAAGTGTAAAAAATCTACTCATTTCTGACCAAAAGAAAAATGCTTTGAAAAATTCAATAATAAGGTGATAATTAATCAATTTCCAACACCAAAGGAAGCAGTTATTTTCTGAGGGTGTGCGGTGGTGAATAATTGTTTTTCCTTTGAGAAAGGTGTGTGTAATGTGTTTAAGAAAGATGGATAATTTAGGTATTGCGATTATTTATGATATTAGAAAAGTTTAATGGGATGTTCTAAACATGTTTTGTTGGATAAAATGAATTATGGGTAAAATGAAAAGTGGAAAGGAAGTTCGAATAAAAGTTTGTATAAAGAGTTTGTTTTCTTTGTTTGGTAGGTCACATAATGGCAATAGAATTAAGAGTAAAAACTCTATAAAAATTATATTAATAAAGTATAATTAAAATGATATTAACAAAGACTATATTAATGAATAAACATAATTAAGAAAAATATTACTCTTAATAAACAAAAAGAGATTGAGATTTATATATTAACAAATGAGATTTAACTCCATAAAACAAATTTTTTATATTTAATAAACAAAAAGAGATTGAAATTTATAGATTAACAAAAGAGATTTAACTCTAAAATAAATTATATATTAACACAGAAAATTGAATTGAAATTATAAAAAAAAAAAAGAAAGAAAATTCACCCCCAAATTGTCCCAGATCATTTACTCATCTTCTCTTTCATCCTCCCCCTTCTCTCTCTTCTCCCCTGCCGTCATTGGGCATCCTCAACTACACATTCCATAACCAAATTCTAGAAGTAATAAAATGAAAGCCTTATGAGTTTGTTACTATAGAAAGATGAATAAACCTAAGTTGACTCAGCAAGATAGTAGAACATACTGAAACTATCAGTCAAAAATAAGCCTGTAGTTGGCCTACGTTGCCTTTCATCATTCAACACAATCAAATATAGAATGGTTGCAGTTAACTAGCATTTAGATGGAATGTGCTTGAAATTAACACAGTTGTAATACCAACAAATTTTTGTAAATTTCTTAGAGGTGAGCATTCAACCTAACCACTCTTTAAAACTAAGATCATACATACTAATTTGTCAATTTTTAACAAATCAAAAATCAATTCCCACATCCTAATTCGTAATACCAAGATGCTTCAATTCATCATGATTTGTGTACAGATTCACCAAAACAAGCAAATTGAATATGAAGAAAGTGAAAAAAAAAAAAAAAAGAAGAGCAAGAGCCTACGTGAAAATATCACAAGATAATATAACTCATGACGTATCCTAGAGCCTACATGCATCTGTACCGCATACTAGAACTATAACAAATCTGGTAACTAATTGCTACCAGAAATGATCATCTAAAAGCCATTACGAAGCAATAAATTTGCTATTGCGATGATTGACTAAGAACACTATCTTCTTCAAAGAAGATGAAGTAACCATAATTATGAAGCAATGAAAAACTTCAACAGAATATTTCCATCCAAGTTAATCAGGTGCTTACGAAGATAGTCAATAGAGAGAAGAGAAGGCAGAAACTGTCTTTTCAGTTTCACCAAAAAGAGAGACAAATATTTATCATTTGCACAAATCTTCAAATAAGTGAATAAAAAATCTTCAGCTAAAATTGGAATCCAAAAGTAAATAATGTGGCATATATATTTCAAATCAAAAAGATATTATATGGCAGGCCATAATCATTGGACTGCAGGGAATAACAAAATGGGAGAAGGAAAGAAAATGATATAAAATCACTATATTTTCCTTGTTGGGAAATTCATGCATAGTTAATACACAGTGATTGCATCATGATTGGTACAGCCTACACATCGGTAATAAGCCAGTCACAAACAGTTGAAAAACTATGAATTTGGTTAACAAATAGGGATGAACATGAACATAAATACTTATCCTCTAAAGAATCATTGCAAAGAAGTTCAGAAAATCAGATCATTTGTGGGACAAAAAGACAAGCATACCTCAATTTGATCATCAAGTTGTACTTCACTAGCAATGATTGGTCCAACATCCAGTTTATGAACAGTGAAGCCTAATGATACTCCAGTTTCCTTGTTATTACAATCATAGGATAGAAATTCATGTATAATAAAAAAAAAAAATTCAAATCAAAATTGAATAGGTATTCAACATTCAGAGTTCAAAAAGAAGTGACGAGAGAAAAGGACTAGCAACTAACTAGGATGAATACTGACCGTTCCTGAAATATTTAACACATGTTCAAATAGGAAATAGCAGACAAATTTGTCACCAACTTTGCTAGACCAAGTAAAATATGACTAACCCATGGCGGAACATTTAGAAACTTGTTAGGCAATATGTTCCCATATGCTGCTGTAATACATAACTACGGCTGCAAAACTTTTAAATTTGACAAGAAAGCATCCTCTATAAAGAGAAAACACGAACCGCCATTTTAACAAAATTACCGAATACCATTGTAATGCATATTCTTTAAAGTTAGTGCAACATACTCCAGAATCGACATGCTTTTGTTTGTGGTTTCTTCATATGCTAGTGTTAAAATTCAGTTATAGGCTGCAAAATCATGAGAAGCATTCTTAATATTTTCTAAGTTTTCAAACATAATACAGTAAATTAGTTTCTTATGTTGAAACTTTCGGGGAAAAAAAAAAGGTATAAAATGATATTTTATTAAATTCATATGATTTCATCTGAAAGAAACCAAAAAAATTACCCAATGAACTTTATATGCAGATACAGCTTGCAAAAGATATATATATATATATATATATATATTGTCCAGAAAACACAAAATATTAATAAATATAGCTTAAAGTGATAAATCTAGCGTGTTGATCGAGAACAGTGCAATTAGCAAGCATCATCTTAGTTTAACTATAAAAAAATATTCAAACCCAAAATTCAATTGTCGAGATGCCAGTTCATTTTTTTAGTCCACAAATATTTTTATGAAATTCCAAGCTTTTTCACCAATGAGATAAGCCATTTGAAAACCTTTTCCTGCATTTCTCTATTACTAAGGGAGAAATATTAAAACAACACTACTCTCTCAAGCCACGCAAAGCAATTATACAAGAAGTGTTTTCTTCAGCTCTCTAAAGTCCAGAGAGTCACCCACAGTAAACCAATTCCATGGATTAGATAAGCAATGCATTTCATTGACTACTGACAAGAAAAAAAAAATAATATTTACTAATTTCCCTATTAAAGTTAGAGCTGCAAAATGAGATCAGAGCTGAAGCCCCACTCAATACCATATCTCGCCAATGGGATGGCTGTGTAACAATAGCTGCAAGCTAAATGATACCAAATTAATGATTGCATGATTGATATCTTAACGTTAGAGTCCTCAAGCTCATATATGAGCAAAGGAAACGTGTAAAAAATTTTTAAGTATTTACAGTGTGAAAATATTTATGTTAGGATAAAAGTTCTAAACTTTTAGAACTTGTTTAACTTACTAAACAAGTAGAATTCGATTGAGGATGAGAAAAAAGCATTATTTAACGCATGCACGCTTACTTTCAGTTCTATCTCCAAATTCTTTTTTCCCCTGCAATCAGTATATTTAAATTTTTGGTTAGATGGCTGCCCGCAGTTCCCTAAAATAAGGATGCATTAACAAAACCATTATCCTATCCTCCATCACTGAAGTATAGATCTGCCATATTTTCACGTTTTCTTATTATTTCAGATTTATCGGGCACATTTATTCAAATAAACCACATCTGATAAATACCCATCTCCAAGAAAATAAACAGTACAAGATTTAATTTGATATCCCCATTCATTAAAAAGCACAGTCCTTCAAGAAGGGGAAAAAAGACGCAAGAAAGTAAAATTGAAACCAACGGAGCAGAAAATATCTTGGCTGACCTTTACTCAGATGGTTTCGCCTACACAATACATCTTAGTGCTCTTCAAGAATTCTACCACTCTCGTCAACAACGCAAACAGAAAATTATAAACAAAATAAAAAAAAAATCAAATTAACACAAAAAAAATTACATATAAAACACATTCAGTAATTTATAACATAAAAACAAGAAATCGCATAGAGGGATCCGATAGAGATAGCAGATTAGGAACGCGGAGGAGTGAGCATAGAGGAAAGGAGAAGCAGAGAGCGGAAGAGAAATAGCGCAGAGAGCGGAGGTGAAAGAGCGCAGAGAGATGAGCAGAGAACGTGGAGGGAAAAATTCACGGCGGGAAGAAGGTAACGCGAAGAGTAGAGAGCAAAGAGAAACCACCGAGAAGGAAAAGAGAGGAAAGAGCGCGCACGAGGAAGAGCGAAAGCAGAAATCGGAAATAGAAAGAGAAAGAAGTGCGAATGAGTAGGAAATATAGAGGAAAAGATAGCTTTACATAGAATGAAAGAATTTTTTTTTTTTGTTTTTAAAATAAAAGAAAAATATAATATGTTTAAAAAACAATTCAAAAATAAAATAAGAAAACTACCCGTGGAAAGGGAAGAATTATAGGATTATTTATAAGATATTTTTTCTTTTTTTTTTACAAATTTATTATTTTTTTCCTCGAAATAAAAATAAAAAAATATTTAAATATTATTCTATTTTTAAAATTTTAAATATAATTTTTTTATTTTTTAGAATAACTCAAAAAAACACGCTATTAAATAATGTCGTTCATTTTTTTTTTCTCTAAAACAAAAAAATTATTTCAAAAAGCAAAATCAAACTATTTTAATTTTAAGAACCGTGGGTTTTTATTTTTTATTTTTTATTTTTCCACGCGTGTAACTATGCGGCAACATTCGATCATAGAAGATGAAAAAAAAAATTTGATGGGAGAAAGATGAAAAGTTTTTATCTTGAATTAAATTGCTTAATGTAAAAATGATAAATGATTTCTTTAAATAAAATAAAATAATCAAAATTATAGTTAAATTAAATTATTATATTAATCAATCTTTTCTTTTATATAGAAAAAGGTATAAAATCTAGTCAGTGAAATTCATATGAAAAATTAATCAAGACTCATATATTTTAATAATATTGATACAATGTATTTCTCTTAAATATTATAGTAATATATTTACTTAATTATTTAGGACCCGAATTTATTTAATCTGAATTTGCCACCGTCGTTACTTTCAACTCTATATGAGGCTAGAATTACACAATCATTATAGTTATATTAAATTTATATAAACATTGTACAAGTGATAGACTTTATATAAATATAAAATAAATGGAGAAAGAAAGGAATACAACACATGTTACTAAAATCTAACTACTAACTACCAAGAATTAATACATTTAACCATCCCTAATTCAAACTTTAATTTGATATGTAACAATCATATCTTAACTTTATTTTTATTTTTTTTTGCACCAAAGTATTCAACTAACAGTTGAGATATTAAAGTGAATACAGCCTCTCTATATATATTATTAAAGATTAAACCTTATCAAAATATTTAATAAGTCTACATATATAACTTTGTTCACATGACCACTAACAAACAAGTTTGTTATGATATTAGGATATAAGTTTATCATATAGTAAGACAAATATTGTAGAGCTTTGCAAGTGTTTCTCTTGTGACAAATCCATGTCTAATCTAATCTAATTGGATAAAAATTAGTTAAATTTTACTAAAATGCATCTTTGAGCTCACATTCTCTTTTCTTTGACACATGTCCACTTAGGTTTTGTTAAAATGCATCTCTAAACCCACATTATCTTTTCCTACATACTATGTAGTTTATACATTTGATCCCCAAAAATTTATATAAAATTAACATTAGACCTTCCCAAGTGAAGCTAATTGATCATTCTCAATTAAACCAACTCTCAATTTGAAAGTCACAACAAATAATTGAAAGAGAATACATCAATCAGTAGAATACATTGAACTCACAAATGTGGTGCAACGACACCCCGAGATTAAATCCAAGTATACCCCTTTCCCAATTGATTGAAATTCCTATAATCCTCATATATCTAAGTCAAAAGAAAAAAAAAATAAAAGAAAAGAAATAAGTAGAGTACATTCTATAGTAGTTTAACTCAGTTCAAGGAGCTACTTGTCTTCCTTTGAACATGAAGCAATATCAGTCTGATTATATGAGCTTTCCCAATTCCTCCCATTAAAATGCTTTATTTAAACATGGTTCAGTGTTCCAGGATTAACACATCTGAAAGTAATTGCAACCCCATCTGGGTTTGAGCGAGACAATAGTAACTTAGCAGCCAATAGAAAGTTCTTAAATCAAATTGAAGGGTACAGAAACAATCATAGGATTGCAAGGGAATAATAAAGCAGCTAAATTAAATACTAGGGGTGGGTGGGCACAGGTTGGGACGGGCCGGGAATTGAGCCATCCCAGTCCTGTCCCGAAAATATACCGGGACAAAAATCTCCGTCCCGTCCTGTCCCGTCATGCCAATAAACATGCATGTCCCAGTTCCGTCCCGGTTGTGTCATGAGTCCCGTCCCGGATCATGTCCCGATTGGTCCTGAATTCTGTCCCATCCCGGACCAGCATAATATGCACTAATTTTCCTTAAGCTAAGCCAAACAATTGAACATTAATACAAGAACTCACAAAATTCATGAAGAAGCATTATTTTAATGCAAGAGATTCTATCAAGAATCAAGTTTATTATCCTAGGAAGAAATTAGAAGTTATGAAGAATTCTCTCTAACAAGTATATAGAAGACCACGTTGATAATGCAAGAACTTAAGTAATATCCCATACCAAATCAGCCCGAATGTAGCCTCTTGCTTCATGATATGCAGAAAAAATCTTATCAAATATAGCAAGTTGTTTATCTGCTGGCACTGAATCTGCCATAGGACCCAGCAAATCTTTCTCTAGCTCCTGAGCTGAAAAAATAGTCAAATAGACAAATTAATTGAGACAATTTGAAGAAAATAAAATTAAAGAAAAACCAAAAGGGAGATATCATTTGTTGAAAAATTCAGAAGGGCATGCTTTTCATCAACATAAAGTTTCATAAAATCAATAAGCTGCATCACACAATAGAGCACCAAATTGAAACAGAGAACATTGATGAAAAGAAACATATAAGTTGCAAATCCTTTGAAGAAAAGTTTCAATAGAGCAAAGCATATGGCTCTTCTTCCCCACCCCCACCCCCCCAACCCACTTATATGAGGCTCTTCCATTTTTAAAGGAGGATTTATTTCATCTTCTCTTCAATTTAAAAAAGGAAACAGAGAAAAGAATGTACCTGGCACTTCTAAATCTTGTGTTGGAAAGGTTGAAAGCAAAAATGCTCTATGCTCTAATATCTCATAGCACGTAGACAAGTTGAAGAGAATGTCCACAAGGTTAAAAAAAAAAAAAGCATTTTCTACTGGATCTACCTGAGATGAATTAAAATCTTATAATGATGGTGCCAAACAATAAATCAGAATTATCTTAGAAATTGAAAGAAACATCAAACACAAAATTGAGCAACAATATCTATTGAGCACATTCACCAAAAATAGGAGGCACTATAGCTGCACCAGAATATTGGAAGAAGAGCGAAACCTGATCTAGAGAAGAAATACTATTGTTTGGGTCAACAAACTCAGCCACAAGTTCATCTGCTACCTGTGAAAAAACCACAATTCGCAATGCATTAAATTTAAGAAACAAGCTAACAAAGTGGGATAAATGACTTGCGCAAGGAGGTAAAGACATTATTCTTTGAAGAACTCAAACCAAATTTATACATGTAGTCATGTACCATGTTTACCTGCAAAGAAAGGACAGGAAGGAGACAACTGCATTCTCACATTTGAATTTTAGGTTTAAACACATCTCCTGTTAGGACAACTGATGGCTTTTACTAGAATTCCAAATGAACCAAATCCAATAAGGCATCTAATGAGTCAACAATTGCAACTCACATGGATCAAGGCTATGCCGTATAATTCAAGTGAAACTAGGAACAGCAAAGAATCTGGTTTAAGGACAAAAATCTGGCATACACATGCATTCATCCAGATAGTAAAAAATCTGGTTTAAGGATAAGAAGGATCTCTATTATAGATTCATTTAAATATATCCACCCTACAAAATGGAACTTAAGCAAAGAATTTGAAGTGTAGCGAATATTAACTTAAAGTAGCACTCATTATTAGTAGTTCTCCCATTGCTTTCCACCTTTTCACACACTACAGACAGAATAAGTGAGCAAAGAAATCATTACGAATATTACCAACATGAACTCCACTAATACAATGTCTATCTTAAGAAAATAATAATCTACGTATAAACTAATTTCAAATTCGTGGCTACTTTGTAAACATTCGGCATAACCAATACAAATTTATGGAGCAGATAAAGGCAATATTAAAGATTGATACAGTGAGATTAGAAAATATCCAACACCTTTCATACTAAATCGGCGGAGCCCTCTCCCAGTCTTATCACCTCTAACAGCACGCTGGCCTCTCTTTTTCTTTTTGCTACTGGTTCGAAACTAATAAGAGGCTGAAGATATCAAGATATTGAAGGAACCTCCCTAGTCATGTGATACTCTTCACATTCAAACAAAAACAATAAACCTGGTCATTCAGAGCACAAAATTTCATGATTATTCAACATAATCGCATTCCAAAATTACCATGTAGCCCTAAGTGGCAAATCACCAAACAGAAAGCATACATATGAACATAACTATATAACAGAAGATATGCGTTTATACCTGTCTTGTTAGAAGCAAGTTAGTATGATCAGAACGACTTTCAAGTCAGCAATGGTCCTTTGAAAGCTCTAGAAACATCAGAAATAAAGAAGATGACAAGTGATACTCCAATGATCCAAATCAGCAAAGAGAGAAATGACAATCTCTGATTCTCTGCCTCATCGGAATTAGCCGCCGTACCATACAAAACATAAGAATCGAAACGATTCACAGATGTGTTGCTTGATTTGCCAATGGTGTCCTTTGAAGAAGGTGCCAGATCGGAGGAAAGCAAGGTCTCCGATGAAGCATCTTTTAGTGAGAAACTTGAAAGTATGGTAAATCGGGCCGAGCCAAGATGGGTCGGGACAATTAGGTTGGCTTGCGGGACTGAATTCGGGACGAGCAGGGACACACATGTAAATATGGTAAATCAGGCCGAGCCAGGAAAGGACACAGGACGGAATTAATCTTGTCCCAGTTTTGTCCCGAAAATTATCGAGACACTAAAAATCTACCCCGATCCCATCCCGAGTCCCAATTTGTCCCGTCCCGAACTCTTCGGGCCGGGCTGGAACACTGGTCTGTCCTGTGCCCACCCCTATTAAATATAAACAAAACAGGCAACCCAAACAAAAGCAGACACAGATACGGTAAGAAGACCCAATTTACTATTCTCTCTTTTAAATAGTTAAAAAACCTTGTACTGAAAATATAAATATTTGGATGTAAAAAAATACAACATCTTACATTCTACACATATCATACCCAACAACATTAGACCATGCATAATCACTTTAATGTATAATAATGGAATTATATAGATGTGAAGCGTTATATAAGAATGAGAGACGATGATGGTTCATTTCTATGGTTGACTTAAGTAAAAGTTCAAGTCCTAGTTGATGTGCAAGATGGTTCATACATGGGATTGGTGAAATCTGGTAGGGAGAACCTCATGAAGTGTGCATCCAGTTAAGGGTCTACAAAGAGACTAGATATAATATGCGAGGAACATGCATAAAAAATTTGCCTGCAAATATTCTGAGAGTGCAATATTAAAATTTAATTTTTTTTTGAAAATTGATATATAGATACAAAACCGAGAAAAATTCTACTAAGAAAATCTTAATTGGGTAATCTAAGCTTAATTCTTCATAATTGAATATATACTGCAATTGAAGATAGAGTAATTGAGGTTGGATAGCTAATATTTAAGTTGGTTTCATTTTTATCCATTTATTGTATCATTTAAATTTATTGGACACCTATTTCATTTATGAGTTATTGCTGAATTCTAAATGATGTTCTAGTGAAAAACCTCGAGTTTAAACATTGTTTATTGGGTAATCTTAGCTTAATTTTTCATAACTGAATATATAATATAAGTATAGGTCGAGGATAAATTAATTGAGGTTAGATAACTAATTACTATGTTAGTTGCATTATTATCCATTTATTATTTCATTTGGTTTCTCTTTTATATTTGTGTTATGTTTATGTTTTATTTAAATTACTTTTTTATTTTATTGGGTCAAAACTCTTAATTTTTTTTATTGAAAATTGATTAAGATGTATTCGTTTGGTTTTTTGAGAATTAAACCCAAGTTGAACTTAATTGTGAGACTAGAAATTAATTTGAAAGCTAGTTAGAGTAACAACTCTCCATGGATATTTTTCAAGTGTATGTTGACTCAATTTCTCCCTTTATAATACACATCATCATAATTCATTGTACAAAAATCTGCATATGAAAAAATAAAGTTACCTTAGCAATTTTCTTGACCATGTTACGATAGAGGTACCAATTTATTACCATTTAAATTCAAGCTTTCAGAATATACATAAGAGTTATGATTCTTAGGAGCTTAAATCTTAGGAACTATGAACCTTAAGTAGGGGTGACCATGGGAGAGGATGTCCCAATATCTTATCATGGATGAAATATTTAAGGTAGTTTCGAGATAGGACAAATCAAGACCAAAGATAGAATCAAAACAACTTTTTGTGTCTCAAATCATCAAGAGAACTTTTATGTCTCAAATAAAAATTCAGATGAGAGCAAGACAAGAGAAATTCTGTCTTAAATTGAGTTTTCTCTTTTATTAAAACTATAACTGTTTTTTTCCAGTTTATAACTTGTAATCACATAAATGAATATCTTTTTTAAGCTGGACTTTTTTGCATTTAACTTAGTTGCTAAAGATATGCTTGGTAAGATGCCTAGGATTGTATTCTTCAAGTGTTTATTGAGAGTCCCAGTTCCTGTACTTAGTTTTTAGATAGCACAGTACCATCACCATCAATTTTTCCATAATCAACAAAGAACTTAGACAAGGGGTAATGGCTAACAAAGTCTAATCCATCCATGGAACATAGAATGCATTTTTATAGCCTTGTGATTAAATAAAGCTTATAGCCTTGTTATAATAATTTAATTGTGAAAATGAAATGTTTTTGTGCAAAAAATAAGTTTGAGATGCATTCTCATTATGAGGACTTGCGCTAAATTAACTAGTTATGAGTTCAAGCTTATTTAATGTTATCTCACAATTTTTATTATCTTGGTTAATTTTTAAGAGAAATAAAATATATTCTTATCTTATACTTACTCTTAATTTGATTAGCTTTAACCAAGGATACATTTGGCCATATACATCTTACTAACTTTTGCATGAGCATGGGTTCTTGATTTGGTATTCCCTCTAGTGGATTCTTTTTTGTGAGAAGCTTCACTAAAATAATCCCAACAAATTTGTATCATAATATATCTTATTTAAAAAAATCATACCAATTATAACAAATAATAAATCTCAAATCAAGATTCTTATATCTAAGCATGTGAGTAACTGTAATATCAACAGTTCAGGAAAGCATGTCTCCATTTCTAAAGATTTTAAAGACTAGATAGATACTAGAAGACTAAAAGGCACTATACATTTTCAATTTATGTAAAAGCAAAGAAGCATTCTGATTTATTAGGATTACGTTTCATCCTACCCCTAAGAAGATATCTTTCCCCAAGTTTCACCCCTAATTTCAAATCTTGTCTTATTTTATATCTCAAAGATTCTAATAGATCAAGAAAATAAAATTTAAAATTTTAGTTAGTTACTTAATTTTATATTTAAATAAAGTGATCAATTAAAAATTCATAAAAACCAAAAGGTTTAGCTAGTTTAGAATTCACAAAACCAAACATGTTTATAAAAACATATTGAATTAGATCCAGTATTAAAAAATAGTTTACATATAATAGAATGACAATGAAACAAAATACCTATAGCAAATCATTGAACCATTTTTTATCAATATACATAATATAAATAGAATTATAAAAAGATTTCACAGATTGCTTCTTAAATTCTCACTTTTGATAAGTATTTTGTCTTAGAGATGTTTTATCTTGAAGAAGGAAAACCATAATATGTTATTTCTAAGCTGAAAATGTTATATCTATTTAGTTTTAAAAGCTTTATTTTTTGGTCAATATATTAACATCGTTTAAAAATTAAAATTTTTAGTTGTATAGCATTCTTAAGCTAGAAGAATATCAAATTTGAAAGATATTGAACTATAATTACACTATTAAGGAAACTATGACATTCTAAATATTCTCTTAAATTTAATTGATATCGAAACAAAATTTTTAAAAAAATTTAAGAGGAACAAAATGTCTAATAACTACATAATATTAAACATTTAAAAACTTAAAGGGTTTGTGGCTCCTGTTGGCCCCCTTGGTTCTGTCTTTACAGAGACAACTAAAAGGTAAATGTCCAAAGACTAGTAGATGTGCAAGGTATGTGGTTCATTCATGGGATTGGGGATTGGTGGAATCTCATAGGGATAGCTTCATGGAGTGTGCATCCAGTTGAGAGTCTACAAAGAGATAAAGCCGAAGTATTTGAAGGAGATGCATGCTTTCTACTTGAGTACCGAAAGAGAGCCCAAATGACTAAAGTGAGCCCAAAAACACTATGGTAAGTGGAAGTTTTTTCGTTTTTTTTAAAAAAGGAACCTAAGGTTTTGGGGAGAGACCAAGTTTAATCCTCAGGCAAGAGGGTATTAGAGAGTTGTATTATTGCACCAAATCATTTCCTTAAGTGGAAGACCTAGAAAGATACATGAGTAGAATAGATTTATTAAACTAATCCCCTAAAATTTTAAGTTTATAATAGTGTTAAGCTTATGAGTATAATCTCTTGCAGATAGGTTCAAAGCGTGTTTCTCTTAATATTTAATGTCTCTCTCATTCTACAAACAACACTCTAGGAATCACTCAAACTTCTTAATCAACAATGGTGACAAAGAAAGCGTTTCTTTGCAAAATGGAAAAATTTAAGTTGAAAGAAACCTTTATCATGAAACTTTTAAGAGAATGGATGAGATTATCTTTATAAACAAATGGACGGATATAGATCAAATGAGACATATAAGAATTCTTACACAATATTATAATAGAATGAAAAAGCTTATTTTAATCCACAAACAGTGAAAGACTATTTGGATTCCTGCAATTTGTTTTCTTTAGTTTTGATTCTTTATTTTTTTAAGTTATACAGAAGTCTATGCCAAAAATTAAATAAAATAAAGACAATTTTCAAATGATAGTTCTACATGTAGTTGTAAACAAACTACATAGCTGGTAAAATAATTTACTTAGCAGAGGGACAAAGTAATCATATCTAGTAGTGTGTCATCTCCCGAAGTTTTGAACTTTTTAGAGAATTATTTTAAAAATTTAATTATTTGTACGAGAATGTTTATATTTTGACAAAATAATTAATTCAAAACTAATTTTATAATATTCACTAGAATTTTAAACCTATGCAGTAGAATAGATATCTGTGTTGGCGGTTAAGCTCTGTTGTCTTAGCTCCAAAAATAAAAAAATTAGATGTGATTTGAGATAAAGAGTAAATTTATTTTATATCTTTATGATTCGTTCAAAGTAGCAAAACCATTTTTCAACATTATTTTATATTTTTTTCATTAATTACGTTGAGTTGGATAGAGAATGGACACTAAAATAAGAAAATATGGCCTATGATATAATATGTCAAAAGCAACATTTTTTTATGGGATTAATACATCTGAAATAAGCATGTCCATGTCTTATTGAAGAAAATCATCATAGAAACTCCCCAGAAACTTATAGCAAATCAATCCAACGCCCATTTCCTTTTGATATCTGTTCTTCTGGCTCATCAATTTCCTTTTGAAGTGCACAATTTTCTGAAAGAGAAGGTCCACAAATAGATTTAGAACCCAAAAAAAAAAAAAAAAAAGTTTCTTAGAGCAAAGGGAAAAAGTTGAAAAATATTTTGCAGTTTGCATATGTCAAGTTATAAGTACTTTTAGTCCCTCACACACAGGTTACTTAAAAACGTACCTTCATGTTGTTCCTCATGATCAAGCACTATATCAATATCATACATAACTTAGGAATTCACCATTAACTGGTGAGTCTTTTTATACTATTACCAAAAACATGACACACTAGCTATTAAATGAAATAAGAAATAGTTCATCCATATTTGCATGGTATAAGTAATGAGAATGCTAGATAAACACAGTTCTTTTATATATATATGACTACTTTCAAGAGGTATATAAAAATAAAATTGAAGATTTAACTATAATAGATTAAAATAAAGAACAAAGAGTAAATTGAATATCCGAGTGCAATAAAAATTGAAAAAGATACTGTTACTCACTGCATTTACAAGGTAGAGCTGAATGACCATTATAAACACCATGAGATAAATTGATCTTTTATGTGATTAAGAAATCTGAAATAAGCATGTCTGCATGCCCTGTTGAAGAAAATCATGCCAAAAACTCCCCAAAATCCAACAGCAAATCCAACTCCCATGCCGGTGTAAAAATAGGACAACAGTTCGGATTGATTGTCATCTTCTCCAATGTGGTTTGCTTCATAAATTCCCTCCTGTTGTGTGCAATTCTTAGTGAGAGGAGGCCCGCAAAGTTCAGGGTTCCCAACATAGCTAAGAGCACTAAAACTTTGAAGTTGAGTTGCCAATGGGATTTTGCCAGAGAGGTTATTGTATGACAAATTTAAGTAACTGAGAAAAAACAAACTAGCTAAGGCTTGGGGAACCCCACTTGATAATTGGTTTTTAGACAGATCTAGTGATTCTAATTGTGTCATACTCCCAATCTCTTGAGGTATCCTTCCCAAAAAATGATTATGAGACAAATTCAAGATGTTCAATTGAGAAAGACCAAATAGTTCAACTGGAATTGTTTCAGATAGGTTGTTACTTGAAAGATCAATAAGACGGACAAATTGCAAATTTTCTCTGTATTCCCTCTCTTGACCTTTGTTAAGAACTATAACACTGTATAGATAAATAATATATGAACTGAAAGCTGTGCCCCCAAGATTGAATGAACTTTCTTTTGAGATAAAAGAAATGTTATGCAGGCACCGTGGTATTGGTCCAAATAACCTATTTCTGCAAGATCTAACATTATGAGAGAAGAAATTTGGCATATCTCTGATGGAATATTGCCTGTAAATTGATTGGCTCTCAACCTGATAACTGTCCTGACTTGACCTATCCAACTTGGTATGCTTCCAGACAAATTATTTTCCCCCAGATCAAGCAGTACCAAATTCTTGCAGTTTTGCAATGACACATGTACGTATCCGTAAAAGTTATTCCGCTGCAGACGCAATCCCTTAAGCAGAGATAATGAGTTCATTGAATGAGGAATTTTACCTGTAAGGTTGTTGCCTCCCAAATTTATGTAAGATAGTCGTTGTCAATTCATCCAACAATCAGAGAGTTCTCCAGATAAGAGATTATGTGACATATCTAGATATGCCAAAAAATACACACTTCCATTTATTGTATCACATAATAGAGAGGAAGTGGATCCTGAGAAAGAGTTATTTCCTATTTGCAAATAGGAAACATGTGTTGTCACACGTGGCAGCCCACCACTAATTTTATTATATGATAGATCTATGAAATCTGTTTTTAAGATCCGGTTTGATATATCTCCACTGATTGAGTTATTGGATAGATTGACAAAGCCATAAATGTTCAAGACAAAGCCCCAAAAATTGTCTTGATGATCTATGGATGAAATTCCGTTGTTGGAAATGTCTAGATCTACCAAAGACTTATGTGTATATATCCATATCGGAAATTTTGGACCCAAAGAGCAAGACCTCAAATAAAGTTGTTGGAGTTGAAATGGAGGAACCCACTGGGACCCCAATTGAAACTGAAATGCTGATGAGCTCAAGTCTAATACCTTCAAATTTGAGAGCTTGCTAAAATGAATTTCAGAGAGCACCCCTGCCATGGAATTTTCATCAACATATAGACTCTCCAGGTTTGAGAGTTGCCCCAGACTTTCTAGAAGACTGCCATTCAATTGGTTATGGCCAACATCTAAGAGAATCATGGATGATATATTTCCCAAAGCAGGAGGAATGGGACCTTGAAATGAATTATATGAAAGAACAAGTTCTTGGAGATGTTTGAATTGGCCAAGCCATTCAGGGATAGTTCCATTTAGTTCATTGTCAGAAAAAACCAAAGTCTTCAAATTTGATAGGTTTATGAGTGATGGATTTATATGGCTGAGACTACAACTGGCCAGTTTTAAGTAAACAAGAGAAGGGGCCTTTATTGTCAAAGTGTGAAGCCAATCAGTAGCATTAGAAAGATCAATTCCACTCAAATCAAGATTCTTTAGGGAAGGAAAATGAGAAAGCCATCTAAGATTGTCCACTTGAAGATAATGATTATATGATAAATCAAGAAATGTGAGGGAGGTAAAATTTGCATACTGAATGGATGGAAGACGCCTAAGTTCACAGTTACTCAATTGCAACTCTATAATTGAGGGGAGCATAGTTGCTACAGATTGGAACCAAACAGTAACATTAGAAAGATCAATTTCTCTCAAATCAAGATACTTTAGGTAAGGAAAATGAGAAAGCCATTTAAGATTGTCCATTTGAAGATCATAATTAAATGATAAATCAAGAACTGTGAGTGAGGTGAATTTTGAATACTGAATGGATAGAATTTGATACCTAAGTTCACAGAAACTCAATCGCAACTCTGTAATTGAGGGGTGCATAGTTGCTAGAGATTGGAACCAATCAGTAACATTAGAAAGATCAATTCCACTCAAATCAAGATTCTTTAGGGAAGGAAAATGAGAAAGCCATCTAAGATTGCCTATTTGAAGATAAGAATTATATGAAATATCAAGATGACGAAGGACAGAAGAATAAGGAGTTGTAACTTGTGAGAAGTTTTGATTTCTCTGCTTATCATGCTCTGAATAATGGATAGTAGTGAAATTGTTGTCAGTCAAGTCCAAATAATTCAAAAATTCAAGTTCAAGCACACAAAGGTTGATTTCACCTGTCAACATTTTGATTTCACCTGCCAAATAATCTACAGTAAAATCGGGATCAATGGATGAAGGGGCGAGATTGAGTTTTGTGACTCTTCCCGTAGTGTTGTGGCATTGGACTCCGATCCATCTACAGCAATCTTCTTCGGTGGACCAAGATGAAAGCAGGTCAAAAGGATCGATGATGCTTTTCTTAAAGTGCAAGAGAAGCTGACGATCCTTAGCGCTACAAGCAGCAACGTTGGAATTTGTGGTACATAGACTTTGGTTGCACAAGAAGCATAGCAGAAATATTATAGTTGGTGGTGTGCACTTAACCATCATAAATTGGTAATGAGGGACAAAACAAAGCTTTGATCACAAAAGCTCAAAACGTCTATGTTTAAATACTTGTTCGCCAATGCCATTTACCGTTTTTTCAAATGTGTTCAAAATATTTCTTTACTTAAATGGACATTAGATTAATTTATTCCTTTACACATTTCACTCATGTCCCTTTTTTTGGAAAATCAAAAGGAACACAAGTCTGCTTCACTACCTAAATCACGTTTTATATATTATCTTTGACTTTTTGTCGGCAGCAGGGAAAAATCTAATTAAAAAGACAAAGAAAATATAATTTAGTCAAACAGAGAGAGAAAATTAAAGATTACAAAAAAAAAATCAGACATGGATTTTTCCATTTTTAGTAGAAAACATTAGCTAAAGTTTATGCCTTTGTGGACATTGGATCTATTTAATAGTTCTGCAGAAAATCTGTTTATCATGATTTTGAGATTAGTTAAAAAAATTAATTAATATAATTTGTAATATTATGTAATTATATTTTGATTTTTCCCAAAAATATAGAATAAAAAATTTTATCCCTCGAGAATTAGTATACCAGTAACAAAAAAAATAAAAAAACTAGGAAGGTTGTAACCATGTAACACATAAAATATATCTAAAAAATATCTTGAAAATTTGGGATGATGGCCAAAATTATTATTTCCGGAGAGATTTTATGCATGAAAATCGGCCAATCTTGTAAGAGCATGTTATATATATATACACACACACACACACATCAAAAAATATGTTGAAGTTTTATTTTAATTAAAAAATTGAGAGTACACAATTTGACCCAAAAATTGAAAGAAGTTACTCAGAAAGCTATAGGTGGTGAGATTTCAGTTTTAGATGACAACAAACATGCTAAATTAACTCTTACTTTTAGTGGAATGAAAACTTATCAAAATATATAATAAAAAGACCTTGACTCCAAAAGCAAGAGAAAGTGAGTAGTAGTGGAAACAAGGATATTTGCACCTATTTTGTTCTTAGTTATATATTTTATAAGAGTTTTTATTTATTTTTTATTACATGAAGGAATCAAACCCCAAACATTGTCTAAATAAGAGTTTTTGATTATATTAGAGATCACACAAAAGGAAGCACCCAATATAGATTTGGTAAAAGAAACTATTTTTTTTGTCAAAGATAAATGTGTGACTAAGAATTTTAACTTGTGGACGAAGAGAAGATCAAATCCAGATGCCAAAGCAACAATATTAGGAATGAACGAACTCAATCAAACTCTATTTGGCTCTACTAATTTTATTAGTCTAATCTATAACATGTCATTTTATGTTATAACATGACCAAATTAATACATCTCCGCACAAATTAACATGATAAAGATTATATGGTATATATCTCGCCTAAATATGCGAGGAATATGCATAAAAAACTTGCATGCAAATATTCATGATTGAATATAGAATGCAATTATATGATGAAGATAGAGTAATTGAGGTCAAATAGCTAATTTCTAAGTTGGTTTCAGTTTTGTCTATTTATTGTTTTATTTAAGCTTACTGGATACTTATTTCATTCATGAGTCATTGTCTGGGGTTAGAATAGTTCCTTTGGTCAAATTCTAGTTGATGTTTTAATAGAGAACCTCAAGTTTATACATGGGTTATTAGGTAATTCAGCTTAGTTATTCATAACTTAATATAAGATGCAAGTGTAGGTTGAGGATAAATAATTGAGGTAAAATAGCTAATTACTATGTTGATTGCATTTTTATCCATTCATTGTTTCATTCCCTTAATTCTTTTTTATTGAAAATTGATTAAGATGTACTCATTTTTTAAAAATGAGACCCAAGTTGAATTTAATTGAGAGACTAGAAATTAATTTGAAAGTCAGGTAGAATAATAACTCTATATGGATCTTTTTCAAGTGTAGGTGGACTCAATTTCTCCCATCATAGTACACATCATCATAATTCATTGTTCAATAATCCACATATGAAAAAATAAAGTCACCTTGACAAATTTCTTGACTATGCTATAATAAAGGTACAAATTTGTTACCATTTGAAGTTAAGAAAGACTATTTTTTAATAACTTGATTCAAAAGGAACCAAAAAAATATTTTAGCGACCTAAAATTAATATTTGCGTTTGGATTTTAAGGGAAGCTATAAAGGTCAGTCAGCATAGATTGTGTTGACGTTTGCTGGATTTGCTCTTCGATTCAATTTTCACATTAATATTTGTCATGCTACCATATCTCTCTGGTATGCCAAAACAAAAAGCTATTATTTCTTCTGAACTTTTATCCAACGCCAACCCATACCATGTTCCAAGAAAACACCTTTTGCTTTGGGACCAGGCAGCACCGGTTCAGAAAACCTCAGGCTTGCAAAGCCAGTTAGCCACGCCCACACCCACACCATTGACCTCGAACCATCATTATCAGTATTATAGTATGAATTTTATCAGATATATTTTATGTTGACTCCAAAAGCAAGAAAATAGAGAGAAAGGAGTGGCGACCCAAGATAATGGGTTGTTAAATTTGCAACATAAGCAACTTTTCCTTTAAACATAATTAGAGAGAATTCGTGAAATTTGGCTCAATAAAACTCATTCAACATTTGAGAACTAACTCAATTTTAAAATTGTTTGGTGAAGGTTTAAAAATTATTTTTATCAATATGTTTTTGCATACAAAAATCTTATTAATTTAAAAAGGAGAATTAAAATAAACGTATTTATTAATAAGTACAGAAATTCTAATTTAATTAAAAAATGAGAGAGTAGAAACTTTTGGTCTTTAATTAAAAACGGTTAAAAGTTAATTGAACCCAAAATTTAAAATTGAAAGAAATTACTTAAAAAGTAACTCCAAAAATATAATTTAATATATATATATATATATATATATATATATATATATATATATATATATATGTGTGTGTGTGTGTGTGTGTGTGTGTGTGTGTGTGTGTGTGTGTGTGTGTGTGTGTTTGTGTGTGTTAGCTTTAGTTGAAAGAAAGCTTATCAAAGCATAAATATATTCAAGGTTGACTCCAAAAGCAAGGATAATGGGTTGATAAATTTGAAACATAAAGCTAACTTTTTTAAAATTATATTTAGAGAGAAGGGAGCATTTATGGTGGAATTTGTCATGATAAAACCCACTAAACACTTTAGGTTTTTAGATGAAATTTTAGAAATCACTTTATATTTAGTATGTTTTTATACATGGTTAAAAGTCTTCATAGTTTGAAATTTAAACAAAATTCTATTCTATCAACAATATATATTGAAATTGCATTTTAATTAAAAAATTGAGAATATGAAACAATTTAACCCAAAAATTAAAAGAAGATACTCAGAAAGCCACCCTACGGATGGTGGGATTTGACTCTTAGATTACAACAAACAAGTCAAATTAAAACTTGTTTTTAGTGGAATGAAAGCTTATCAAAGTATATAATAAAATGACTTTTGGACTCCAAAAGCAAGAGAAAGACAGTAGTGGCAACGAGGATAATGGGTTGTTAGATTTGCAACATAAACTACTTTGTTTATAATTATATTTTTTATAAGACTTTTTTTTTTCTTTTTTTGGCTGAAGGAATCAAACACCAAACATTCTCTAAACAAGAGTTTTTAATTATATTAGAGGTTACAAAAAAAGAAGCAACCAACAGAGATTTGGTAAAAGAAATTATTTTCTTCTTTTTTTCGAAAATAAATGTGTGACCAAAAATTTTAACTTGCGGAAGGAGAAAAGATCAAACCCATATGCCAAAGCAGTAATATTAGGGATGAACCACCTCAATCAAACTCTAGGTGGCAACTACTAAGTCTATTAGTCTAATCTATAAGGCATCATTTTATGTTATAACATGACCACACTAATATTTATCCTAACAAATTAGAAGCAAAACAGCCAGAAGCATGACATCATAATTTTCTCACAAGCAAAGAAGCATCATTATAGAGATTATATAGTATATATCTCGCCTAAATATGCAAGGAACATGCATAAAAAAACTTGCATGCAAATATTCCGAGAGGGCAGTATTGAAAATTTACTTTGAATTTTTTGAAAATTGATATAAAATAGATACAATAACCAGAAAATTCTACTAAAAAATGCTTAATTGATTAATCTTAGCTTAATTCTTCACGATTGAATATAGAATGCAATTATATGTTGAAGGTAGAGTAGTTGAGGTCTGATGACTAATTTTTAAGTTCTTTCATTTTTATCCATTATGAACTTATTGGATACCTATTTCATACATGAAGAAAAGATGAAGCTTTGGCAGCAACCAGATAACCATGAAGAGTTTGGCCAACTCTATGTTACCTGAAGAGCAGAAGTCAGACTGGTCAGACATGTTTTACAGTACAACCCTTCCACCAAGACTAAGACAGCTGGATCTATTTGCAAAGCTACCTCCAAAGCTCAGGTTATTAACCTTTTGCAATTTGGATGTTGAAATTTGGAAATTCTTATTTGAGAAGTGTGAGACAAAGCCTATAGACTTCACAGGTAGTGACAAATTTATGGGGCTAGGGTACACTTTGGCTGTTTCAAATTTTTTTAACAAATTGATTTGTAATTTTTAAGTTTATATAGCTAACCCCGCTTAGCAAGATAGGGTTTTTTTTGTTCTATTGCAAAGGTAGTTTTTGAGTGTCCCACTTTTGTAGCTTTTTCTTCTTAGAATTTTCTTTGGCTCTAACAGATTTGTTGCTGCTTATAAAATAACTTGAAAGATCTGATAAATGTTTCACTTTATAACTCAGAAGGATGAGGAAAAGCCTGTAGTCCTCACAAGAAACAACAAATTAATGGGGCTAGGGAGCATTGCTCCCCATTTCAAAAATTCTTAACAAGTTGCTTTGGTAATTATGGGAGCTTCTCCACTTTTGTGGTTTTGCTCTCCCAGTCGTTGTCTTCGGCCACCTATTAAGTTATGTCTTGATTCGTCACTGCTCATATAGAATAACTTGGAAGATCTGATAAATATTTCACATTTTACCATATTATGAAGGGAGACTTTGCAAACTTACACATTGGAAATGGGAGAGCTGTTTACTGATGGAGTTCTGTCAGTGAGGATGAATTACTATCCTCCTTGCCCTGAACTAGACAAGGTCATCAGATTCAGTCCTCATTCTAATGCTGATGCGTTGACGATTCTGCTTCAGCTAGATGAGACTGAAGGGCTCCAAATCCAGAAGGAAGGGAAATGGATTCCTGTCAAACCTCTTCCAAATGCTTTTCAAGCTAATGTCGGTGACATTATGGAGGTAATAACTTCTCCTTATGCTCTTAGTCTTAAAGTTTTGCTGATGGATCTGAATTGATTTCTATAATCAAATTTAAGAAAGAATTTGTGGCTTGGTCTACAAATGAATCATGGAAAAACAGATAGAAATGGAACATCAAACAGCAATGCCACTGACGCTTGGAACCATTGAATAACGTGATGTAAGCTTACATAGAATTCTTTATCTTCACCAAACTTTGAAATCTTCTACAAGGAAGAACTTCTCCCAATAATCAACTTATCTTCATCAAGTACATAGGCTGCATTGTTCACCTAAAATTTGTCTAGGAGAGGGGTTGGCTTTGGGTTCAGTCATTATTTCCTTTGGTTACATTGGTGTAAAGATTTGAATCCCTGTCCTCTATCAAAGTATTGTTTCTAGAGTTGATATTATTTTACTAAAGACACATGAAGTTTCAAAGAAGTAACATTTATAATATTCAAGCTATATAACTTCTAAGGGATAGATCCTAGAAGCCAAATAATTGCCATGAATCCATTGTAGGTGAAACAAATCTATTGCCATCTCAGGACCAGAAAGTAGTTATAATTCATTGAAATCCTAGAAACTGAGTAATGATATCTGTAATCACAATCATAACTAAGTATGAACACTCAATATTGTTGTAATATCAACAGTTTAGGGAAGCAACTGATGCCTCCATTTCTAAAGCATTTTAAAGATTAGATAGATACTATAAGACTAAAAGGCCCTATGCATTTCCAATTTTTTTAAAAAGAAGGAAGCATTCTGAATTATCAGTATTAAGTTTTATCCTAACCTTAAAAAGATATCTTTCCTCTAGATTTTATCTCAAGTTTTACATCTTGTCTCATTTTATATCCCAAAGATTCTGATAAATCAAGAAAATAAAATTTAAAATTTTGTTCAACTACTTGATTTTATATTTAAATAAAATGATCAATTAAAAATTTTGGGGACAAGAGATAAGACAAAGTGTAAAGTAAAAGATAATATTCATTCCTCGCATGCTTACATTTTTGTGCTTGGTATGGACTGAATATGTTGGGAATGTGACCCCGCTGTTTGTTGGCAGTGTTCTGTGGTAACCAGCAAGCACCATCTATGGTGGCGCATCATTCTTATGCCATGGAATCCAACATTTAGTGAGAACAGAGCTTTTAATTACGTGTCAAATAACTCTAGGTTAGATATACAAGTGAATTGAAAGAGTTGGAGTAGAAAGAAGTCCTATAATGAAAGAATCTAAAACTCATGAGATACATATATTAATGGGAATGACTCATTGACGTAATACCTTAAGGTTCTAGGTTTAGACTTGTATCAGGTTCATGATCTCTAGTAGGCAGTGCCAAGGTGCACTTCTCCCATGTTTAAGGTCTTGCTCAGTTCATAACAACGACTGTTAGAGTCAATGATTCAGCTAGAGATCAAGGATAAAACCAAAATACGAAAAAAGAGGGAGCCAAGATTAAAGGTATATAAATATCTAAAAAATATGGATCACTTAGTCAAACTAATTTAACTAAAAATCAAAGGCTTACTTGGTTTGTAATTCATAAAACCAAGCATGTTCTTAAAAACATATTGAATTAGATCTGATATTAAAATATAAATCCAACTATCATAGTTTTGGTGGAAGGGTTATAGTGTCAAACATGTCTGACTAGTCTAGCTTCAGCCTTTTAGATTCCACAGAGTTCGCTGTTCATGGCTATCTGGTTGGTGGAAAATCTTTTTCTTTTCTTCGTAGGGAATTTCAAAGAAGTTTCTCACTCGTATCTTGAATTCCTCCTCCATTGAAATACTACTTCCACTATTCACATTGGCTATCGTATATACAAATTAAAAAAAAAAAGGGGGGGGGGGGGGGGGGTTTAAATAGACCAAGTGTGAAAGCAACAATAATCAGATTCATCCAAATGTGAGGGAGCAGATTTCAATATAAGCTACCACAAGCAAAGTTGTTCTACTGAAATTTGTCAATAAGATATGATTAAGCGATGGGAAATTTTAAGGAGTAAGAATACATAACTTTATTCCATCAATAACAACAACAAGCATTATTTCATTAAGCATGATCAGCTACAATAGACTTTAAAATTACTAATCAATTTGTTAAAAAAAAAAATTGAAACAACAGACGTGTACCCTAGGCTTTGTCTCATACTTCTCAAGTAAAATCTTCAAATTTCAACATCCAAATTGTGAAAGATTAATAACCTGAACTTTGGAGGGAGTTTTGCAAATAGATCCAACTATCTCAATCTTGGCGGAAGGGTTGTAATGTCTGGTTATCTGGTTGCTGCCAAAGCTTCTTCTTTTGTTCATAGGGAATTCTAAAGAAGCTTCTGACTTGCGTCTTGAATTCTTCCAGCAGTGAAATACTAATTCCATGATTCACCATCTGATATTACAACATAAGAAATACAGGACTACTAGATATTACAAACAATGTCACAATTTCATGATCCTAAATTCATCAAAATGGGAAATAATGCCAGAAACTATCTAGCTATCTTATATGCAAAAGAAAATGGGTTAAAATAGACCAAACGAGAGAGCAACAATAATCAGCTAAGGTGTTAAGTGCCTAAATTTGCCAATGAGAACCAAAAGGAACAAATATTTCTTGCACCATGAACACTTAGTTCTGTACTCTTACCGCACAGAACTGAAGCCATACACATTTAAACATGAGCCAGGCATTTCTCTAACTGTTACCTATTATCAACATGAGTCAAACTCAAACACACTTAAACTAGACCTCCCTGAATTTTTCTACATAACAATTCAAGTTTTACCACATTTCTCCATATGCGAACCAAACATTTCTCTCAATGTTACTGAAACACTCTTTTAACATATATAATCATCTCAACAAAAGAAGATAATAGAGAAAATACATAGATCCATATTCAAAGTTTCTTTTTTTTCGTTTACAGATAAATAAAAACTGCAAATACAAATTTACAATTGAATGATTAATAGAGAAAATACTTGAAAGAAACCCCATTCTTTGCAAGCAGAATGCAACTTCTCTAATTCAGAATCCACTGAATTCCGATGACCATGAGCTAGTTTGTGAATGACAATAACTGAAACCAACGAATCATGGGAAAAAATTGAAGCGCCCTCTTGCTTGGGTCGCAAGTAGCGAGGTGGGATCTGGGTGAGATGCTGTTTAGTCAACTCCTAAACACTGGGCACAATGATGGATTTTCCAAAGTGTACTGCCCCTTCTTCTTCTCCTTCTTCCATCTCAGAGCACAAGTGAAAAATGCAAGGCGAGGCACTGAGGCAGCAAACTAAAGAAAGCGGGTATGATGAAAATTGAAGGGAAATTGGAAGATAATAAAACTTGGTTTGGTTTAGAGAGATAGACAGAGGAGAAAATCGATGAACAAAGAGCAGCTTCAGCTATTAATAATTTTTTATTTAGTTAAATAATAATTATTTTATTTTATTTTTTAAAATATAAAACAAAATATTGTGTGATATTAAGAAAGTTTGGTATATTTTAAAATTAAGGAACATTTTTGTTATAAGAATCTTAATTTGAGAGTATATATCTGTTATGATTGGGATGATTTTTTTTTTTTAAATAAGAAATATTATGATACAAATTTGTGGGATTATTTTAGTGAAGCTTCTCACAAAAAAGAATCCACTAGAGGGAATACCAAATCAAGAACCCATGCTCATGCAAAAGTTAGTAAGATGTATATGGCCAAATGCGTCCGGCTAATTAAATAAATTTTAAATGTTCTCAAGGTTAAGAGTGAGCATAAGGCAAAGATAGATTTTATCTCTCTTGAAAATTGATCAAGCCAAAAAAAAATTTTGTCCTGTGTAATCTTGATTTTAGATTATCTTGTCTTAGTCTCATTTTGTTTTTGTCCTAAGTCTTATTCCAAACATTATTATCCGGTCTTGTTTAGTTTTGTACCAGATTTTCTTTTTTAAAAAAAAAAAAATCCATACAATAAAAATTGTGAGATAATGTTAAATAAGCTTGAACTCATTAAAATCACAACATAACTAGTTAAATTAGCACAAGTCCTCACAATAAGAATGCATCTCAAACTTATTCTTTGCACAAGAACATTTAATTTTCACAATTAAATTGTTATGACAAGGCTATAAGCTTTATATAATCATACGGCTATAACAATCCATTCTATGTTCCATGGCTGGATTAGATTTTGTTACCCATTACCGCTTGTCAAATTCTTTGTTGATTATGGAAAAATTGATGGTAATGGTACTGTGCTATCTAAAAACTAAGTACAAGAACTGGGTCTCTCAGTAAACACTTGAAGAAATGCAATCCCAGGCGTCTTAGCAAGCATCTCTTTAGCAACTAAATTAAATGCAAAATAGTCCAGCTTAAAAAAGATATTCATTTCCATGATTTCAAATTATGAAGTGGAAAAAAACAGCTACAGTTTTAATCAAAAAGAAAACACAATATATGACAAGATTTCTCTTGTCAAGGTCTCATCTCATTTTTTATTTGAGACACAAAGGTTTTCTTGATGAGATTTCTTTTGACTCAGTTCCATCCCAATTTTTATTTGAGACACAAAAAGTTGTCTTAATTCTATCTCGAGTTTTGATTTGTTCTATCTCGAAACTACCTCAAACATTTCATCCATGATAAGATATTGGGACATCCTCTCCCATGCTCACCCCTACTTAAGGTTCGTAGTTCCTAAGATTTAAGGTCCTAAGAATCAGAACTCCTATGTATATTCTGAAAGCTTGAATTTAAATGGTAATAAATTTATAACTCCATCATAACATAGTCAAGAAAATTGCTATGGTGACTTTATTTTTTTCATATGCAGAGTTTTGCGCAACGAATTATGATGATGTGTATTATAATGGGAGAAATTACAACAACGTGCACTTGAAAAAGATCCATGGAGAGTTATTACTCTAACTAGCTGTCAAATTAATTTCTAGTCTCACAATTAAGTTCAACTTAGGTCTAATTCTCAATGTACATCTTAATAAATTTTCAGTAAAAAAAATTAAGAGTTTTGACCCAATAAAGTAAAAAAAGTAATTTAAATAAAATATAAACATAACACAAATATAAAAGAGAAACCAAATGAAACAATAAATGGATAAAAATGCAACTATCATACTAATTAGCTATCTAACCTCACTTAATTTATCCTCGATCTATACTTCTATTATATATTCAGTTATGAAGAATGAAGCTAAGATTACCCAATAAACAATGTTTAAACTCGAGGTTTTCCACTAGAACATCATCTAGAATTCGACAATAACTCATGAATGAAATAGGTGTATAATAAATTTAAATGATACAATAAATGGATAAAAATGAAACCAACTTAGCAATTAGCTATCCCACCTCAATTACCCAATCTTCAATTGCAGTATATATTCAATTATGAAGAATTAAACTTAGATTACCCAATTAAAATTTTTTTAATAGAATTTTCTGGGTATTGTATCTATATTATATCAATTTTCAAAAAATTTAAATTTTAATCCTGCACTCTCGGAATATTTGCAGGCAAATTTTTTATGCATGTTCCTTGCATATTTAGGCGAGATATAGACTATATAATCTCTATCACGATGCTTCTTTGCTTGTGAGAAAATTATGATTTTATGCATATGGCTGTTTTGCAACTAATTTGTGAGGATAAGTATTAATTTGGTCATGCTATAACATAAAATGACATGTTATAGATTAGACTAATAGAATTAGTAGTTGCTAAGTACAGTTTAGTTGAGTTGATCCATCCTCAATATTACTGCTTTGGCATCTAGGTTTGATCATCTTTCCTTCTCCAGGTTGAAATTCTTGGTTCTATGTTTATCTTCAGAAAAAATAGTTTCTTTTACCAAATTTTTGTTTCGCATTTTCTTTTTTTTTAATCTCTAATATAATTAAAAACCCTTATCTATAAAATGTTTGGGATTCAATTCCCTTGTGTAACAAAAAAAAAAATTAAAATTCTTATAAAAAGATATAATTAAAAACAAAGTAGGTTATGTTGTAAATTTAACAGCCCATTATCCTCCTGGCCACTACTACTCTCTTTCTCTTGCTTTTGTGGTCAACTCCCTTTTATTATATGCTTTGATAAGTTTTCATTCCACTAAAAATAAGACTTAATTTGGCTTATATTTTATCTTCTAAAAGTCAAATCCCACCATCCGTGGGGGTAGCTTTCAGAGTAACTTCTGTCAATTTTTGGGTTAAATTATTTTATACTCTAAATTTTTAATTAAAATGAAATTTCAATATATATTATTGATAGAATAGAATTTGGTTTAAATTTCAAACTAAAAAGGACTTTTAACCATGTACAAAGCATTCTAAATATAAAATGATTTCTAAAATTTCATCAAACAACTTAAAGTTTTAGATTAAATCCTTTCTTAAAAGTTTAGTAAGTTTTATCATGCCAAATTCCACCATAAATGCTTCCTTCTCTCGAAATATAATTTTTTAAAAAATTAGCTTATGTTGCAAATTTATCAACCCATCATCCTGAGTTGCCACTCCTTTCTCTTCATTTTGTTGCTTTTGGAGTGAACCTTGTAAATATTTTATGCTTTGATAAAGCTTTTTTTCTTCTAAAACTAATATATATATATATATATATATATATATATATATATATATATATATATATATATAGTTAATATATAGAAAGAAACACGATTTAAATTTACTAGTGAAAGAATATATATAGAAACCTAATACTACTCTAAACCTAAAATTATACTTGTGAACCTAATACTACTTTACACTACTTTAAATCTAAAATTTTAAGGTATTAAATTAATGGATCTTTACGGCTTATATATATATATATATATATATATATATATACGTTCCATTTACCCAATTTGTTATAGGCATCACCTTAGTCATCCGAACTCTCCCTTGGTATCTCAAGTAGAAGACACCTTCTCCAGAGACTCAAGCCCAGTCTCTTTGTACACCCTTAACTGGATGCACACTTCATGAAGTTCTCCCTACCAGATTTCACCAATCCCCTGTATGAACCATCTTGCACATCAACTAGGACTTGAACTTTTACTTAAGTCAACCATAGAAATGAACCATCATCGTCTCTCATTCTTATATAACGCTTCACATCTATATAATTCCATAAGTATACATTAAAGTGATTATGCATGGCCTAATGATGTTGGGTAGACCAAGATGAAAGCAGGTGTGAAGGATCTACGATGCTTTTCTTAAAGTGCAAGAGAAGCTGACGATCCGTAGAGCTACAAGCAGCAACGTTGGAATTTGTGGTACATAGACATTGGTTGCACAAGAAGCATAGCAGAAATATTATAGTTGGTGGTGTGCACTTAACCATCATAAATTGGTAATGAGGGACAAAACAAAGCTTTGATCACAAAAGCTCAAACGTCTATGTTTAAATACTTGTTCGCCAATGCGATTTACCCTTTTTTCAAACGTGTTCAAAATATTTCTTTAATTAAATGGACATTAGATTAATTTATTCCTTTACACATTTCACTCATGTCCCTTTTTTTCGAAAATCAAAGAGAACACAAGTCTGCTTCACTACCTAAATCACGTTTTGTATATTATCTTTGATTTTTTTGTCGGCATCAGGGAAAAATCTAATTAAAAAGACAAAGAAAATATAATTTAGTCAAACAGAGAGAGAAAAATAGAGATTAAAAAAAAAAATCAGACATGGATTTTTCCATTTTTAGTAGAAAACATTAGCTAGAGTTTATGCCTTTATGGACAATGGATCTATTTAATAGTCCAACGCCACCCCATCCATTTTCCAAGGAAACACCTTTTGTTTTGGGACCAGGCAGATCCGGTTCAGAAAAACTCAGGCTTGCAAAGCCAGTTAGCCACACCCACACACCATTGACCTCGAACCATCATTATCAGTATTATAGTATGAGTTTTATCAGATATATTTAATTGACTCCAAAAGCAAGAAAATAGAGAGAAAGAAGCGGCAACCCAAGATAATGGGTTGTTAAATTTGCAACATAAGCAACTTTTCCTTTAAACATAATTAGAGAGAATTCGTGAAATTTGACTCAATAAAACTCATTCAACATTTGAGAACTAACTCAATTTAAAATTGTTTGATGAAGGTTTAAAAATTATTTTTATCTAATATGTTTTTACATACAAAAATCTTATTAATTTAAAAGGAGAATAAAACATAGACGTATTTATAAATAAGTACAGAAATTTTAATTTAATTAAAAAATGAGAGAGTAGAAAATTTTGCTCTTTAATTAAAAACTGTTAAAAGTTAATTGAACCCAAAATTTAAAATTGAAAGAAAGTAACTCCAAAAATATAATTTTATATATATATATATCAAAGCATAAAATATATACAAGGTTGACTCCAAAAGCAAGGATAATGGGTTGATAAATTTGAAACATAAAATTAATTTTTTTTTAAATTATATTTAGAGAGAAGGAAGTATTTACGGTGGAATTTGCCATGTTAAAACCCACTAAACCTTTAAGAAAGGATATAACTTAAAACTCTAAGTTTTTAGATGAAATTTTAGAAATTATTTTATATTTAGTATGCTTTTATACATGGTTAAAAGTCTTCGTAGTTTGAAATTTAAACAAAATTCTATTCTACCAACAATATATATTCAAATTTCATTTTAATTAAAAAATTGAGAGTATGAAACAATTTAACCCAAAAATTGAAAGAAGATACTCAGAAAGCCACCCCACGGAAATTTGACTTTTAGACTACAACAAACAAGTCAAATTAACACTTATTTTTAGTGGAATGAAAGCTTATCAAAGTATATAATGAAAGGACTTTGACTCCAAAAGAAAGGGAAAGAGAGTAGTAGTGGCAACGAGGATAATGGGTTGTTAAATTTGTAACATAAACTACTTTGTTTATAATTATATTTTTTATAAGATTTTTTTTTTTTTAGCTGAAGGAATCAAACACCAAACATTCTCTAAATAAGAGTTTTAAATTATATTAAAGGTTACATAAAAAGAAGCACCCAACAGAGATTTGGTAAAAGAATTTTTATTTTTTAGTTTTTTTGGTGGAACATAAATGTGTGGCCAAGAATTTTAACTTGCGGAAGGAGAGAAGATCAAACCCATATGCCAAAGCAGTAATATTAGGGATGAATCAACTCAATCAAACTCTAGTTGGCAACTACTAATTCTATTAGTCTAATCTATAACCTATCATTTTATGTTATAACATGACCAAACTAATACTTATCCTCACAAATTAGAAGCAAAACAGCCAGAAAGCATTTTCTCACAAGCAAAGAAGCATCATGATAGAGATTATATAGTATATATCTCGCCTAAATATGCGAGGAACATGCATAAAAAAACTTGCATGCAAATATTCCGAGAGTGTAGTATTGAAAATTTACTTTAAATTTTTTGAAAATTGATATAAAATAGATACAATGCCCAGAAAATTCGACTAAAAAATGCTTAATTGGTTAATCTTAGCTTAATTCTTCATGATTGAACATAGAATGCGATTATATGTTGAAGATAGGGTCATTGAGGTCGGATGACTAATTTTTAAGTTCTTTCATTTTTATCCATTTATTGTTTCATTTGAATTTACTGGATACCTATTTCATACATGATGAAAAGAAGAAGCTTTGGCAGCAACCAGATAACCATGAAGGGTTTAGCCAACTCTATGGTATCTTAAGAGTAGAAGTTATACTGGTTAGACATGTTTTACAGTACAACCCTTCCACCAAGATTAAGACAGCTAGATCTATTTGCAAAGCTCCCTCCAAAACTCAGGTTATTAATCTTTTTGCAATTTGGATGTTGAAATTTGGAGATTTTTACTTGGAAAGTATGAGACATAGCCTATAGACTTCACAGGTGGGGCTAGGGTACACTTCTGCTGTTTCAATTTTTTTTAACAAATTGATTAGTAATTTTTAAGTCTATGTAGCTGACCTCGCTTAATAAGATAGGGTTGTTGTTGTTGTATTACAAAGGTAATTTTTGAGCATCCTACTTTTGCAGCTTTTTCTTCTTAGTATTGTCTTTGGCTCTAATAGATTTGTCGCTGCTTATAAAATAACTTGAAAAATCTGATAGACGTTTCACTTTATAACTGAGAAGTATGAGAAAAAGCCTGTAGTCCTCACAAGAAACAACAGATT
Source organism: Bauhinia variegata (assembly GCA_022379115.2). Classification (NCBI taxonomy): domain Eukaryota; kingdom Viridiplantae; phylum Streptophyta; class Magnoliopsida; order Fabales; family Fabaceae; genus Bauhinia; species Bauhinia variegata. Next base: position 14,685,693 of record CM039426.1, on the reverse strand, counting down.
TATGGAGCAAGGGAGCATTGCTCCCCATTTCAAAGATTCTTAACAAGTTGCTTTGGTAATTTATGGGAGCCTCTCCACTTTTGTGGTTTTGTTCTCCCAGTCGTTGTCTTTGGCCACCTATTAAGTTATGTCATGATTTGTCACTGCTCATGTAGAATACCTTGGAAGATATAATAAATGTTTCACATTTTACCATATTATGAAGGGAGACTTTGCAAACTTACACATTAGAAATGAGAGAGTTGTTTACTGGTGGAGTTCAGTCAGTGAGGATGAATTACTATCCTCCTTGCCCTGAACCAGACAAGGTCATCGAATTCAATCCTCATTCTAATGCTGATGCGGTGACGATTCTGCTTTAGCTAGATGGGGCTGAAGGGCCCCAAATCCGGAACGAAGGGAAATGGATTCCTGTCAAACCTCTTCCAAATGCTTTTCTAGCCAATGTTGGTGACATTATAATAACTTCTCCTTTTGCTCTTAGTCTTAAAGTTTTGCTAATGGATCTGAACTGACTTCTCTAATCAAATTTAAGAAAGAATTTGTGGCTTGGTCTGCAAATGAATCATGGAAAAACAGTTAGAAATGGAACATCAAACAGCAATGCCACTGAAGCTTGGAACCATTGAATACGGTGATGTAAGCTTAAATAGAATTCTTTATCTGCACCAAACTTTGAAATCTTCTACAAGGAAGAACTTCCTGCAATAATTAATTTGTCTTGATCAAGTACATAGGCTGCAATGTTCACCTAAAATTTGTCTGGAAGAAGGGTTGGCTTTGGGTTCAATCATTATTTCCTTTGGTTACATTGGTGTATAGCTTTGAATCCCTGTCCTCTATCAAAGTATTGTTTCTAGAGTTGAAATTATTTTACTAAAGACACATGAAGTTTCAAAGAAGTAGCATTTATAATATTCAAGCTATATAACTTCTAAGGGACGAAGCCAAATAATTGCCATGAATCCATTGTAGATGAAGCGAATCTATTGTCATTTCAAGACTAAAAACCAGTTATCGTTTGTTGAAATCCTAGAAACCGAGCCATGATATTTGTAATCACAATCATAACTAAGCATGAATACTCAATATTGCTGTAATATCAACAGTTTAGGGAAGCAACTGATGTCTCCATTTATAAAGCATTTTAAAGACCATATAAATACTAGAAGACTAAAAGGCCTTATGCGTTTTCAATTTTTGTAAAAACAAGGAAGCATTATGAATTATCAATATTAAGTTTCACCTTACCCTTAAGAAGATATCTTTCCTCTAGGTTTTATCTCAAGATTCACATTTTGTCTTATTTTATATCCCAAAGATTCTGATAGATCAAGAAAATAAAATTTAAAATTTTGTTCAATTACTTGATTTTATATTTAAATAAAGTGATTAATTAAAAATTTTTGGGACAAGAGATAAAACAAAGTGTAAAGTGAAAGATAATATCCCTTGCGTATTTACATTTTTGTGCTTGGTATGCACTTAATATGTCGGGAATGTCAACCCCGCTATTTGTTGCCACTGTTCTGTGGTAACCAACAAGCAGCATCCATCGTCGCCCATCATTCTAATGCTATGGAATCCAACATTTAGTGAGAATAGAGCTTTAAATTACATGTCGAATAACTCTAGGTTAAATATGCAAGTGAATTGAAAGAGTTGAAGTAGAAAGAAGTCCTACAATAAATGGTAATGACTCATTGACCTTAAAGTTTTAGGTTTAGACTTGTGTCAAGTTCATGATCTCTCGTAGGCAATGCCAAGGTGCACTTCTCCCATGTTTAAGGTCTTGCTCGGTTGGTTTGGAATTCATAAAACCAATTTAACTAAAAATCAAAGGCTTAGTTGGTTTGGAATTCATAAAACCAAGCATGTTTTTAAAAATATATTGAATTAAATCCGGTATTAAAAAATAGTTTACATATAATAGAATGACAATAAAACAATATTTATAGCAAATCATTGAATTAATTTTTATCAATATATATATAACATAAAAAGAATGATAAAAAAAATCTACAAACTACTTCTTAAACTCTCAATCTTTATAAGTATTTTGTCTTAGAGATGTTTTATATTGTAAATTGAGAACCATAATATGTTGTTTCAAAGTGCAAATTCTTATATCTATCTAATTTTAAAAGCTTAATTTTTTTATCACTATATTAACATAGTTATAAAAGTTTTTTTTTTTTTTTCAATTGCATAGCTTTCTTAAGCTAGAAGAATATCAAATTTAAAAGTTATTGAACTATAAACATATTATTAAAGAAACTATAACATTCTAAAGATTTTCTTAAATTTAATTGATGTAAAAACAACATTTAAAAAAAAAATTAGAAGAGCCTATAAATATAATGTAAAACAACATTTGAAAACTTAAAAAAGGGTCTTGGCTCCTGGTGGCCCCCTTGGTTTTGTCTCTGCAAAGACAACTAAGAGTAAGTGTCCAAGGACTAGTAGATGTGTAAGGTATGTGGTTCATATGTGGGATTGGGGATTACTGGAATCTAGTAGGGATAGCCTCATGGAGTGTGAATCCACTTAGGAGTCTACGAAGAGACTAAGCCTAGGAGATGCATGCCATCCGCTTGGGTACCAAAGGAGAGCCCAAATGACTAAGGTGAAATCCATGACAATTTGTTAAGTGAAAAATTTTCTTGTCATAAATAAGATAAAAATACAAGCATTTTAATACTAATTCAAGCATTTGGGAAGGGGTTGGGTTTACTCCCAAGGTTTGAGGATGCTGGAGAGTTGCACCACACGCCAAACCTTTTCCTCAAGTGAAAGACCTTAAGAGATATATAAGTAATAAAGATTCATTAAACCATTTCTTAAAGTTTTAATTTTAGAATAATGTTAAATCTATGAGTACAATCTCTTGCAAGTAAGTCTAAAGTGTGCTTCTTCTAATATTCAATGTCTCTCCATCTACAAACAACACTCAAGGAATCATTCAAACATCTCAGTCAACAATCACAACAAAGAAAGTGTCTCTTTGCAACACAATAAAATTTGAGTTGAAAAAAACTTTATTATGAAACTTTTAAGAGAAAGAATGAGATTATGTTTATAGATCAAATGAGACATATAAGAATTCTTATACAACATTATAATAGAATGCAAAAGCTTATTTTGATCCACAAGCAGTAAAAGACTATTTGGATTCCTCTTTTCTTTAGTTATGATTCTTTATTTTTACAAGTTCTGTAGAAGTCTATGCTAAAAATTGAATAAACTAGAAGACAATATTTTTTCAAATGATAATTTTACACATAGTTGTAAACAATCTACATATCTGGTAGAAATTAAAATTGAAATTAAAATTAAATAAATAAAATCTTAGAATTCATATGATGATCACGTGATAAAATAATTTATTTAGCAAATAGAGGAACAAAATAATCATATTTAGTAGTGCCATTTACTTATGTCCCATAGTTTTGGGTTTTTCTCAAAAATTTTAAAAATTTAATTATTTGTACTAGTCTTTTTATATTTAGACATAATACTTAATTTAAAACTAATTTTATAATATTTGTTAGAATTTTAAACATGTACCACATGATAATTAAAAAAATTGAAACAAAATTGTTACCATAAAACGGTTATTGGAAGGTGAAATTATCCATTAAAGAGTAACAAAAAATGATGATAACTCCCAACGATAGTAACACAACTCCCAACTATTACTATAAAATGGTTATTGAAGGCCATATGACCATTAGAAATATGATGAGATAAATATTTTTTTATGAAACTAAGACATCTGAAATAAGTATGTCTGCATGTCTTATTGAAGAAAATCATCATAGAAACACCTTAAAAACCTATCACAAATTAATCCAACTTCCATTTCCTTTTGATGTCTGTTACTCTGATTCATCAATTTCCTTTTGGAGCGTACACTTTTCAGGAAGAAGAGGTCCACAAAAAGATCTAAAAAAAAAAAAAGAAAGAAAGAAAAAATTGAAAAATATTTTACAGTTTACATATATAAACTTATAAGTACTTTCATCTATACATTTTCTTTTTCATAAAAAGAAAAAATACTTTCATTATTTTTGATGACCAAGCACTGTATCAATGTCATACATAAACTTGGGAATTTACCATTAACTGGTGAATTTTCTATGTTATTACCAAAAACATGATACACTCACTTTAAATGGAATAACAAATAGTATTTATATAGTTCATCCATAATTGCATGGTATAAATAATAAGAAAGTCAGATAAACACAGTTCCCTTATATATTGATATATATGACTACTTTAAAAAGGTATATAAAAACAAAATCAAAGATTTAACTATAATAGAATAAAATAAATAAATAAATTTATAATAAGGGGTAAATTGAATATAAAAGTGCAACAAAAATTAAAAAAGATTGTTACTTACTGCACTTGCAATGTAGAGTTGAATGGCCCTTACAAACACCATGAGATAAATTGATCTTTTATGCGATCAAGGAATCTGAAATTAGCATGTCTGCATGCCCGGTCAAACTTCCCAAAATTTAAGTTGTTATTGGGATTTTCCCAGAGGTTATTGTATAACACATTTAAGTAACTGAGAAAAGACAAACTAGCTAAGACTTGGGGAATCTTGCTTGACAATTGGTTTCTAGATAGATCTAGTGATTCCAATTGTATCATGCTCCCAATCTCGAGGTATCCTTTCCAACAAATGATTATGAGACAAATGCAAGATGTTTAATTGGGAAAGACCAAATAATTTAAGAGGAATTGTTCCAAATAAGTTGTTACTTGAAAAATCAATAAGAAGCACAAATTGCAAATTTTCTTGGTATTCTCTCTCTTGGCCTCTGTTAAGAACTATAACGATGTATTCATACAAAATATATAAGTTGAAACCTGTAACTCCAGGATTGAATGAACTTTCTTTTGACATAAAAGAAATGTTATGTAGGCACCATGGTATTGGTCCAATTAAACTATTTTCTACAAGATCCAATATTATGAGAGAAGAAATTTGGCATATCTCTGATGGAATATTGCCCATAAGTTGATTGGCTCTCAACCTGATAACTGACATGCCTTTACCTATCCAACTTGGTATTCTTCCAGACAAATTATTTTTGCCCAGATTAAGCAGTACCAAATTCTTGCAGTTTTTCAATGATACAGGTACATCTCCATAAAAATTATTCCTATGCAAACGCAATGCCTCAAAGCAGAGATAATGAGCCCATTGAATGAGGAATTTTACCCGTAAGGTTGTTACTTCCCAAATTTATGTAAGATAGATGTTGCCAATTTATCCAACAATCAGAGCGTTCTCCAAATAAGAGGTTATGTGACATATTCAGATATGTTAAAAAATACACACTTTCATTTATGGTATCACATAATAGAGAGGAAGTGGATCCTGAGAAAGAGTTATTTCCAATTAGTAAATAGGATCCTGAAGAAAGTGAAAAAGAAGAGGAGCGAGAGCCTACATGACGTATCCTAGTGTCCAGTATCCTACTATATCTACTTTTTTAGGTCACAAATCATGCATCTGTACCGCATACTAGAAATATAACAAATCTGCTAACTAATTGCTACCAGAAATGATCATCTAAAAGCCATAAGAAACATAGATGAGCAATCTATTCCAGCATTATGATGTTATATATAAATCAGGACTACATAAACTACATACTATTGAAGTTAGGCCTCAAATATGACTAAAGGAGACACAGTAGCAAAAATAGATGTAAAACAGTTTCTCCCCAATTTTCTGCTTGAAGCTTCCATTTATAGATTTGAAGTTAACCTCTGAATAATTTACGTAAATAAATGAATAACCAAAAAATAAAACCCCATATCTTTCTATAGAAGCCTCACACATAAAAAGCTATTAATATTAATAGGGCAAACATCCTCATAATTACGCAGCAATAAATTTGCTGTTGAAGCGATTGAATAAGAACACTATCTTCTTCAAAGAAGATGAAGTAACCATAACTACAAAGCAATGAGAACTTCAACAGAAAATTTCCATGCAAGTAAATCAGGTGCCTACGAAGATAGTCAATCGAGAGAAGAGAAGGCAGAAACTGCCTTTTAAGTTTCACCGGAAAGAGTGACAGTAGCAAAAAGAGATGTAAAATAGTTTCTCCCCAATTTTCTGTTTGAAGCTTCTATTTATAGAATTAAAGCTAACCGCCAAATAAATTACGTAAATAAATAAGAAAAAATATGAAACCCAATATCTTTCTATAGAAGCCTTAGACATAAAAAGCTATTAATATTGATAGAGCAAATATCCTCATCATTAAATTTGCTATTGAGATGATTGAGTAAGAACACTATCTTCTTCAAAGAAGATGAAGTAACCATAATTATGAAGCAATGAAAAACTTCAACAGAATATTCCATCCAAGTTAATCAGGTGCATACGAAGATAGTCAATAGAGAGAAGAGAAGGCAGAAACTGCCTTTTCAGTTTCACCCAAAAGAGAGACAAATATTTATCATTTCCACAAATCTTCAAATAAGTGAATAAAAAATCTCCAGCTAAAATTGGAATCCAAAAGTAAATAACGTGGCATATATATTTCAAATCAAAAAGATATAATATGGCAGATCATAATCATTGGACTGCAGGGAATAACAAAATGGGAGAAGGAAAGAAAATGATATAAAATCACTATATTTTCCTTGTTAGGAAATTCATGCATACTTAATACACAGTGATTGCATCATGATTGGTACAGCGTACACATCGGTAATAAGCCAGTCACCAACAGTTGAAAAACTATGAATTAGGTTAACAAATAGTGATGAACATGAACATAAATACTAATCCTCTAAAGAATCACTGCAAAGAAGTTCAGAAAATCAGATCATTTGTGGCACAAAAAGACAAGCATACCTTAATTTGATCATCAAGTTGAAATACTTCACTAGCAATGATTGGTCCAACATCCAGTTTATGAACAGTGAAGCCTAATGATACTCCAGTTTCCTTGTTGTTACCATCATAGGATTGAAATTTCATGTATAATTAAAAAAAAAAAAAAAAAATCAAATCAAAATTGAATAGGTATTCAACATTCAGAGTTCAAATAGAAGTGACAAGAGAAAAGAACTAGCAACTAACTAGGATGAATACTGACCGTTCCTGAAATATTTCACACATGTTCAAATAGGAAATAGCAGACAAATTTGTCACCAACTTTGCTAGACCAAGTAAAATATGACTAACCTATGGCTGAACATTTAGAAACTTGTTAGGTAATATGTTCCCATATGCTGCTGTAATACATAGCTTCGGCTGCAAAGCTTTTAAATTTGACAAGAAAGCATCCTCTATAAAGAGAAAACACGAATTGCCATTTTAACAAAATTACCGAATACCACTGTAATGCATATTCTTTAAAGTTAGTGCAACATACTCCAGAATCAACATGCTTTTGTTTGTGGTTCATACATGACGTTCTTCATATGCTAGTGCTAAAATTCAGTTATAAGCTGCAAAATCATGAGAAGGATTCTTAGCATTTTCTAAGTTTTCAAACATAGTACAGTAAATTAATCTCTTATGTTGAAACTTTTGGAGAAAAAAAAAAGTATAAAATGATATTTTCTTAAATTCATATGATTTCATCTGAAAGAGACCAAAAAAACATTACCCAATGAACTTTATATGCAGATACAGCTTGCAAAAGAATATATATGTATATATATATATATATATAGTCCAGAAAACAGAAAATATTAATAAATATAGCTTAAAGTGATAAATCTACAGTATTGATCGAGAACAGTGCAATTAGCAAGCATCATCTTAGTTTAACTATAAAAAAATACTCAAACCCAAGTTCAATTGTAGAGATGCCACTTCATTTTTTTAGTCCACAAATGTTTTTATGAAATTCCAAGCTTTTTCACCAATGATATAAGCCATTTGAAAACCTTTTCCTGCATTTCTCTATTACTAAGGGAGAAATATTAAAACAACACTACTCTCTCAAGCCACGCAAAGCAATTATACAAGAAGCGTTTTCTTCAGCTTTCTAAAGTCCATAGAGTCACCCACAGTAAACCAATTCCATGGATTAGATAAGCAATGCCTTTCGTTGACTACTGACAAGGAAAAAAAAATTAATATTTACTAATTTTCCCATTAAAGTTAGAGCTGCAAAATGAGATCAGAGCTGAAGCCCCTCTCAATACCATATCTCGCCAATGGGATGGCTGTACAACAATAGCTGCAAACTAAATGATACCAAATTAATGATTGTATGATTGATATCTTAACGTTAGAGTCCTCAAGCTCATATATGAGCAAAGGAAACATGCAAAAAAAATTTAAGTATTTACAGTATGAAAATATTTATGTTAGGATAAAAGTTCTAAACTTGGAACTTGTTTAACTTACTAAACAAGTAGAATTCGATTGAGGATGAGAAAAAGGCTTTATTTTAACGCATGCACGCTTTACTTTCAGTTCTATCTCCAATTCTTTTTTCCCCCGCAATCAGTATATTTAAATTTTTGGTTAGATGGGTGCCCGGAGCTCCCTAAAATAGGGATGCATTAACAAAAACATTATCCTATCCTCCATCACTAAAGTATAGATCTGCCATATTTTCACGTGTTCTTATTATTTCAGATTTATCGGGCACATTTATACAAATAAACCACATCTGAAAAATACCCATCTCCAAGAAAATAAACAGTACAAGATCTAATTTGATATCCCCATTCATTAAAAAGCACAGTCCTTCAAGAAGGGGAAAAAAGATGCAAGAAAGTAAAATTGAAACCAACAGATAAGAAATTAAAGAACTTACTGTGCAAGAAAATAAAATTACGGAAAAAACAATATCTTGGCTGACCTTTACTCACATGGTTTCGCCTACACAATACATCTTAGTGCTCTTCAAGAATTCCACCACTCTCGTCAACAACGCAAACAGAAAATTATAAACAAAATAAAAGAAATCAAATTAACACAAAAAATGACATATAAAACACATTCAGTAATTTATAAAATAAAAACAAGAAATCGCATAGAGGGATGAAAGAGATAGCAGATTAGGAACGCGGAGGAGTGAGCATAGAGGAAAGGAGAAGCAGAGAGCGGAAGAGAAATAGCGCAGAGAGCGGAGGAGAAAGAGCGCAGAGAGACAAGGAGAGAACGTGGAGGAAAAAATTCACCGCGGGAAGAAGGTAACGCGAAGAGAGAGAGCAAAGAGAAAACACCGAGAAGGAAAAGAGAGGAAACAGGGCGCACGAGGAAGAGAGAAAGCAGAAATCGGAAATAGAAAGAGAAAGAAGTGTGAATGAAAAAGAAATATAGAGGAAAAGATAACTTTATATAGAATGAAAGAATATTTTTTTTGTTTTTAAAATAAAAGAACAATATAATATGTTTAAAAAAATTCAAAAATAAAATAAGAAAACTACCCGTGAAAGGGGGGAATTATAGGATTATTTATAAGATATTAGCCTTAACCAAGGATACATTTGGCCATATACATCTTACTAACTTTTGCATGAGCATGGGTTCTTGATTTGGTATTCCCTCTAGTGGATTCTTTTTTGTGAGAAGCTTCACTAAAATAATCCCAACAAATTTGTATCATAATATTTCTTATTTTAAAAAAATCATCCCAATCATAACAAATATAAAATCTCAAATTAAGATTCTTATAACAAAAATGTCCCTTAATTTTAAAATATACCAAACTTTCTTAATATCACACAATATTTTGTTTTATATTTTAAAAAATAAAATAAATTAAATTATATGCATAGACATTCTTTTGGTTGTTTAATATATAACAATAAAAAAAAAAAAAGTTTCACATAAAAAAAATTGTTTTTTAAGTTTTTAGAGTAGTTTCAAATTTCAATTAGTATAATTGAGAAATTTTCATATCAACGATAATTCATATTAGAGATATTACAAATTAGTAGGGGACTCAAAAGTCAAGAAGCTCGTGATAATTACACATTCTTTAATTAATTATTATTTAACCAAATAAAAAATTATTAATAGTTGAAGCTGCTCTTTGTTCTTCGATTTTCTCCTCTGTCTATCTCACTAAACCTGACCAAGTTTTATTATCTTCCAGTTTCCCTTCAATTCTCATCATACCCGCTTTCTTGAGTTTGCTGCTTCAGTGCTTCGCCTTGCATTTTTTACTTGTGCTCTGAGATGGAAGAAGGAGAAGAAGAAGGGGCAGTCAACTTCGGAAAATCCATCATTGTGCCCAGTGTTTAGGAGTTGACTAAATAACATCTCACCCAGATCCCACCTCGCTATTTGAGACCTGAAAAAGAGGGCATTTCCATTTTCTCCCACGATTCGTTGGTTCCAGTTATTGAAATTCACGAACTAGCTCATGGTCATGGGGATTCAATGGATTATGAATTGGAGAAGTTGCATTCTGCTTGCAAAGATTGGGGTTTCTTTTAGGTATTTTCTTTATTAATCATTCAATTGTAAATTTATATTTGCAGTTGTTATTTATCTGTAAATGAAAAAAAAAAAAGAAATTCTGAATATGGGTCTAAGTATTTTCTCTATGTTAGCTCAAGAGTTATTTTATAAACTCTTTAATTGATTTTGATGATGAAAATATTCAAGAGTTATTTTATAAACTCTTTAATTGATTTTGATGATGAAAATATTTTTGAAAAAGTAGTTTTAAATGCTGCAAATTATTTTTCTTGCCTCCCACTGAAAAATAAATAATTTTTCCCTAGTCTTCCCTCTTTTCCGCCGGCACATATCTTGATAAACTTGGTCCCCAAGTTTTTGACCCTTTGCAGCATAAAGCATGCTTGAAAAATCAACATAGCAATGTGTCAACATGGCAGCAGAAGCATAAAGCTAAATTGTGCAGTTTTGTCCTCACATACACAGTAAAAAATGAAGCATTATGGGTGACATAGAAAATCCATTGGTTAATACCGAGTTAGCCTATTTTTTGGAGCTTTTAGAAATTGCATAATGGGCTTTATTATTGCAGTAACCCAAAGCATTCATTTTTTATGCAAAAAATGGCAAACTCATTTTTCAAGTGTAAAGGAACAAAGTAATAGCAACCACTTTTATCCTTTGAACAGAAGCTTGGCACAAGCAACTTAGTACGCCTTGAGAAGTGAAACTTTCAGCAGCATTAACTATGCTCCAACAGTCATATTTTTTAGACTATAAAAGAAAGGGGAGCTTCAAAGCAAATCAAGAGAAGAGACATAGAAAGATAAGTGAAATAGAAAGAGAGAATACAAGGCATCTTCATTTGTATATCCTTTAAAAGGCTTTCTGGTTTCTATCATATTCTCTTCAACTTTCATACACAAATGCTCTCAACTTGAATATCATTATGTGTACTGAGTATATTGGTATATCAGCTGAATCAAGCAGCACATATCAAGCTCGATTTCAAAATGCTTATTTTCTATAAAGGTTCTTGGTTAGCTTATAAAACCAAGTAGAGGTTGCTAGAATCTTATAAATCAGCATAGACATAGTGTTTTAGAGCATAGTCTATTGTAAGGGTTTTTGGTGTGCCTGCAAAACCAAGCATAGGCGGTTATGCTGTATAACTGTAAAAGGTGCTAGCATCCTGTAAACCAGAGAAGATAGTGGAGATGACTCTCTCAAATGATTTTGAGAGGAGCAGATGTAGGTCTTGTTATGACCGAACCACTATAACTAGCTGAGCATTTCTCTTCCTTACGCTCTTTATATTCAGCTTATATTTACTACCAGTACATTACTTTCACTTAATATTTAACTCTGATTTGAAACTGTGAAGTTTTTATAATCAAGCTTATACTGTTTAAAACCAAGCTTATTAATCTATGCTTGATTCTTGCAACTAACAGTGTATTCCGCAAAATTTTTATAAGTCCTATTCACCTGCCCTCTAGGACATTTTCACTTGCACTTTCACTCTATTCTCTTCTCTTGTTGAGATGATTAAATATGTTAAAAGAAGAGTGTTTCAGTAACAGTGAGAGAAATGTTTGGTTGGCATATGGAGAAATGTGGTAAAACTTGAAATTGTTATATAGAAAAATTCAAGGAGGTCTAGTTTAAGAGTGTTTGAGTTTAACTCGTGTTGATAATGGGTAACAGTTAGAGAAATGTCTGGCTCATGTTTAAATGTGTATGGCTTCAGTTCTGTGCGGTTCATGGTGCAAGAAATATTTGTCCTTTTGGTTCTCATTGGCAAATTTAAGTACTTAACACCTTAGCTGATTATTGTTACTCTCTCTTTTGGTCTGTTTTAACCCATTTTGTTTTGTATATAAGATAGCCAGACAGTTTCTAGCATTGTTTCCCATTTTTATGAATTTAAGGTCATGAAATTGTGACATTGTTTGTGATGTCTAGTAGTCTTGTATTTCTTCAGTTGTAATATCAGATTGTGAATCATGGAATTAGTATTTCACTGCTGGAAGAATTCAAGACACAAGTCAGAAGCTTCTTTAAAATTCCCTATGAAAAAAAGAAGAAGCTTTGGTAGCAACCAGATAACCAGAACCCTTCCACCAAGACTGAGACAGTTGGATCTATTTGCAAAGCTCCTTCCAAAGTTCAGGTTATTAATCTTTCGCAATTTGGATGTTGAAATTTGGAGATTTTACTTGAGAAGTATGAGACAAAGCCTGACTTCACAGGCAGTGACAGATTTATGGGGCTAGGGCACACTTCTGCTGTTTCAATTTTTTTTTTTAACAAATTGATTGGTAATTTTAAAGTCTATTGTAGCTGATCATGCTTAATGAGATAATGTTTCTTCTTGTTGTTGTTATTGATAGAGTAAAGTTATATATTTTTACTCCTTAAAATTTCCCATCGGTTAATTGTAATATATCTTATTGACAAATTTCAGTAGAACAACTCAGCTTGTGGTAGCTTATACTGAAATCTGCTCCCTTACAGTTGGATGAATCTAATTATTGTTGCTTTCACACTTGGTCTATTTAAACCCGTCTTTTTTTTATTTGATATATAAGATAGCCAATGTGAATCATGGAAGTAGTATTTCAATGCTAGAGGAATTCAAGACACAAGTGAGAAGCTTCTTTGAAATTCCCTACGAAGAAAAGAAAAAGCTTTTCCTCCAACCAGATAACCATGAATGGTTCAACCAACACTTTGTGGAATCTGACAAGCTAAAGTTAGACTGGTCAGACATGTTTTACATTATAACCCTTCCACCAAAACTATGACAGTTGGATCTATTGCAAATCTCCCTCCAAAGCTCAGGTTATTAATCTTTTGCAATTTGGATATTTTACTTGAGAAGGATTTATGGGGCTAGGGTACAAGTTTCAGAATTTTTTTAACAAATTGATTCCGTGATTTTTAAGTCTATGTAGCCAACTTTGTCAAGTGAGATAGAACTTCTTGTTGTATTACTTGGGTAGTTTTTGAGTGTCTCTATTTTTGTAGCTTTGTCATCTTAGAATCGTCTTTGGCTCCTATAGATTTGTCATTGCTTATAAAATAACTTAAAAGATCTAATAAATGTTTCACTTAATAGTTGAGAAGTGCGAGAGAAAGCTTGTAGTCCTCACAAGCAACAACAAATTTATGGGGTTAGGGAACATTGCTCCCCATTTCAAAAATTCTTAACAAGTTGCTTTGGTAATTTATGGGAGCCTCTCCACTTTTGTGGTTTTCCTCTCCCTGTCATTGTCTTCGGCCACCTATTAAGTTATGTCTGGATTTTCACTTCTCATATACAATACCTTGGAACATCTAATAAAATGTTTCACTTTTTACCATATCATGAAGGGAGACTTTGGAAACTTACATATTGGAGCTGCAAAAGTTAGCAATGACAATTTTAGATAACATGGCCAAAGCTTTAAAGATGGATGGTGAGGAAATGAGAGAGCTGTTTATTGATGGAGTTCAATCAGTGAGTATGAATTACTACCCTCCTTGCCCTAAACCAGACAAGGTCATCGGTTCAGTCCTCATTCTGATGCTGATGCGCTGACGATTCTGCTTCACCTAGATGAGACTAAAGGGCTCTAAAACAAGAAGGAAGGGAAATGGATTAGCCGATATTGGTGACATTATGGAGGTAATAACTTGTCCTTTTTCTCTTAGTCTTAAAGTTTTGCTGATGGATCTGAATTGACTCGTGTAATCAAATTTAAGTAACAAGATGTGGCTTGGTCTGCAAATGAATCATGGAAAAACATATAGAAATAGAACGTCAAACAACAATGCCAGTGAAGCTTATAACCATTGAATACCGTGATGTAAGCTTAAATAGAATTCTTTATCTTTACCAAACTTTGAAATCTTCTACAAGGAAGAACTTCTCCCAATAATCTGTTTGTCTTAATAAAGTACACAGGCTGAAATGTTCACCTAAAATTTGTTTGGAAGAGGGGTTGGCTTTGGGTTAAATCAGTATTTCCTTTGGTTACATTGGAGTCAAGGTTTGAATCCCTGACCTCTATATTGTCTCTAGTATTTTAAGACTATAAACCAGTTATAATTCGTTGAAATCCCAGAAACCGAGCCACGATATCTGTACTCACAATCATATCTAAGCATGAATACTCGACATTGCTGTAATATCAATAGTTCAGGGAAGTAACTGATGTCTCCATTTCTAAAGAATTTTAAAGACTAGATAGATACTAGAAGACTAAAAGGCGCTATATGTTTTCAATTTATATAAAAGCAACGAAGCATTTTGATTTATTAAGTTTCATCCTATCCCTAACAAGATATCCTTCCCCAGGTTTCATCCTCAATTTCAGATCTTGTCTTATTTTATATCTTAGAGATTTTGAAAGGTTAAGAAAATAAAATTTAGAATTTTAATTAGTTACTTGATTTTGTATTTAAATAAAGTGATCAATTAAAAATTCATAAAAACCAAAAGGCTTAGCTAGTTTGAAATTCATAAAACCAAACATGTTTTTAAAAACATATTGAATTAGATCCGATATTAAAAAAATAGTTTACATATAATAGAATGACAAAAAAATAAAATATCTATAGCAAATCATTGAACCATTTTCTATCAATACATAATATAAATAGAATAATAAAAAAATTTCACAAATTGCTTCTTAAATTCTCACTCTTGATAAGTATTTTGTCTTAAGAGATGTTTTATGTTGCAGAGTGAGAACCATAATATGTTATTTTTAAGCTGAAAATCTTATATCTATTTAGTTTTAAAAGCTCTACTTTTTTGTCAATATATTAACATGGTTATAAAAATTAAAATTTTTAGTTGTATAGCATTCTTAAGCTAGAAGAATATCAAATTTGAAAGATATTGAACTATAAATATACTATTAAGGAAACTATGACATTCTAAAAATTCATTTAAATTTAATTGATATCAAAACAAAAAATTTTAAAAAAAAATTAGAGGAACAAAATGTCTAATAACTACATAATATTAAATATTTAAAAACTTAAAGGGTTCATGGCTCCTGTTGGCCCCCTTGGTTCTGTCTTTACAGAGACAACTAAAGGGTAAATGCCCAAAGACTAGCAGATGTGCAAGGTATGTGGTTCATACGTGGGATTGGGGATTGGTAGAATCTCAGGGATAGCTTCATGCAGTGTGCATCCAGTAAGAGTCTACAAAGAGACAAAGCCGAAGTATTTGAAGCAGATGCATGCTGTGCTTGGATACCGAAAGAGAGCCCAAACTAAGGTGAGCCCAAAAGACACAATGGTCAGTGGAATTTTTTTTTTTTTTAAAAAAAAGGTTTTTGGGGAGAGACAAGTTTAATCCCGAGGCAAGAGGGTATTAGAGAGTTGTATCATTGCACCAAATCATTTCTTTAAGTGAAAGACTTAGAGAGATATATGAGTAGAATAGATTTATTAAACTAATCCTCTAAAATTTTAAGTTTATAATAGTATTAAACTTATGAGTATAATCTCTTGCAGGTAGGTTCAAAGTGTGTTTCTTCTAATATTCAATGTCTCTCTCAATCTACAAACAACACTCTAGGAATCATTCAAATCAAGAATGATGACAAAGAATGCGTTTCTTTGTAAAATGAAAAAATTTAAGTTGAAAGAAACCTTTATTGTGAAACTTTTAAGAGAATGAATGAGATTATCTTTATAAATAAATGGATGCATAAAAATGAGACATATAAGAATTCTTACACAATATTATAATAGAATGAAAAAGCTTATTTTAATCCACAAACAGTGAAAGACTATTTGGATTCCTGCAATCTGTTTTCTTTAGTTATTGATTCTTTATTTTTTTAAGTTATACAGAAGTCTATGCCAAAAATTGAATAAAATAAAGACAATTTTCAAATGATAGTTTTACATGTAGTTGTAAACAAGCTACAGTCCCAGTAAAATAATTTATTTATCAGAGGGATGAAATAATCACATTTAGTAGTGTGTCATCTCCCATAGTTTTGAACTTTTTAAAAAATTATTTTAAAAATTTAATTATTTGTACAAGAATTTTTATATTTTGACAAAATAACTAATTCAAAACTAATTTTATAGCATTCACTAGAATTTTAAACCTATACAGTAGAATAGATATATGTGTTAGTGGTTAAGCTATGTTGTCTTAGCTCCAAAAATAAAAAATTAGATGTGATTTGAGATAAGAGAGTAAATTTATTTTATATCTTATTATGACCAGTTCAAAGTAGCAGAACCATTTTTTCAATATTATTTTATAATTTTTCATTAATTACATTGAGTTGGATAGAGAATGGACACTAAAATAAGACAATATGGCCTATGATATAATATGTCAAAAGCAACATCTTTTATGGGATTAATACATCTGAAATAAGCATGTGCATGTCTTATTAAAGAAAATCATCATAGAAACTCCCCAGAAACCTATAGCAAATCAATCCAACTCCCATTTCCTTTTGATATCTGTTCTTCTGGTTCATCAATTTCCTTTTGGAGTGCACAATTTTCTGTAAGAGAAGGTCCACAAATAGATTTAGAACCAAAAAAAGGAAAAAAAAAAAAAAAAAAAAAAGAAGTTTCTTAGAGCAAAGGGAAAAAGTTGAAAAATATTTTGCAGTTTGCATATGTCAAGTTACTTTTAGTCCCTCACACACAAGTTACTTAAAAACATACCTTCATGTTATTCCTCATGACCAAGCACTATATCAATATCATACATAACTTAGGACTTTACCATTAACTGCTGAGTTTTTTATATTATTACCAAAAACATGACACACTAGCTGTTAAATGAAATAAGAAATAGTTCATCCATATTTGCATAGTATAAATAATAAGAATGCTAGATAAACACAGTTCCCTTATATATATATATGACTACTTTCAAGAGGTATATAAAAATAAAATCAAAGATTTAACTATAATAGATTAAAATAAAGAACAAAGAGTAAATTGAATATCGAAGTGCAATAAAAATTGAAAAAGATACTGTTACTCACTGCATTTACAAGGTAGAGTTGAATGACCTTTATAAACACCATGAGATAAATTGATCTTTTGTGTAATCAATAAATCTGAAATAAGCATGTCTACATGCCCTGTTGAAGAAAATCATGCCACAAACTCCCCAAAATCCAACGGCAAATCCAACTCCCATGCCGGTGTAAAAATAGGACAGCAATTCTGATTGATTATCATCTTCTCTGATGTGGTTTGCTTCATAAATTCCCTCCTGTTGTGTGCAATTCTCAGTAAGAGGAGGCCCATAAAGTTCAAGGTTTCCGACATAGCTAAGAGCACTAAAACCTTGAAGTTGAGTTGCCAATGGGATTTTGCCAAATAGGTTATTGTATGACAGATTCAAGTAACTAAGAAAAGACAAACTAGTTAAGGCTTAGGGAATCTCGCCTGATAATTGGTTGTTAGCTAGATCTAGTGATTCTAATTGTGTCATTCTCCCAATCTCTTGAGGTATCCTTCCCAACAAATGATTATGAGACAAATTCAAGATGTTTAATTAAGAAAGACCAAATAGTTCAAGAAGAATTGTTCTAGATAGATTGTTACTTGAAAGATCAATAAGACGCATAAATTGCAAATTTTCTTTATATTCCCTCTCTTGGCGTTTGTTAAGAACTATAACACTATATTCATACAAAATATATGAACTGAAAGCTGTAAGCCCAGGATTGAATGAACTTTCTTTTGAGATAAAAGAAATGTTATGTAGACACTGTGGTATTGGTCCAAATAACCTGTTTTCTGCAAGATCTAACATTATAAGAGAAGAAATTTGGCATATCTCTGATGGAATATTGCCTGTAAATTGATTGGCTCTCAACCTGATAACTGTCGTGACTTGACCTATCCAACTTGGTATGCTTCCAGACAAATTATTTTCCCCCAGATCAAGCAGTACCAAATTCTTGCAGTTTTGCAATGACACAGGTACATATCCATAAAAGTTATTCCGCTGCAGACACAATCCCTTAAGCAGAGATAATGAGTTCATTGAATGAGGAATTTTGCCTGTAAGGTTGTTGCCTCCCAAATTTAGGTAAGATAGTTGTTGCCACTTCATCCAACAATCAGAGAGTTCTCCAGATAAGAGATTATGTGATATATCTAGATATGCCAAAAAATACACACTTCCATTTATCGTATCACAAAATGGAAAATAAGAAAGCCATCTAAGATTGTCCATTTGAAGATAATAATTATATGATAAATCAAGAACCATAAGTGATGTGAAATTTGCAGATTGAATGGATGGAATTTCATGCTTAAGTTTACAGAAACTCAATCGCAACTCTGTAACTGAGGGGAGCATAGTTGCTAGAGATTGGAACCAATCAGTAACATTAGAAAGATCAATATCACTCAAATCAAGATTCTTGAGGGAAGGAAAATGAGAAAGCCATCTAAGATTGTCCATTTGAAGATAATAATTATATGATAAATCAAGAACTGTGAGTGAGGTAAAATTTGCATCCTGAATGGATGGAATTTGATGCCTAAGTTCACAGAAACTCAACCGCAACTCTGTAACTGCAGGGAGCATAGTTGTTATAGACTCAAGCCAATTAGTTACGATTGAAAGATTACTGAAACTCAAATCAAGGTATTTTAGAGAAGGAACCAGAGAAAGCCATCTAAGATTGTCCATTTGAAGATAAAGATTATATGAGCAATCAAGATGACGGAGATCAGAAGAATGAGGAGTTGTAACTTGTGATAAGTTTTGATTTCTCTGCCCATCATGTTCTGAATAATGGATACTAGTGAAGATGTTGTCACTCAAGTCCAAATAATTCAGAAATTCAAGTTCAAGCACACAAAGGTTGATTTCACCTGTCAATGGTTCAGCAGTGTAATTGGGATCAATGGATGAACGGGTGAGATTGAGTTTTGTGACTCTTCCCATAGTGTTGTGGCATTGGACTCCGATCCATCTGCAGCAATCTTCTTCGGTGGACCAAGATGAAAGCAGGTGTGAAGGATCTACGATGGTTTTCTTAAAGTGCAAGAGAAGCTGACGATCCTTAGCGCTACAAGCAGCAACGTTGGAATTTGTGGTACATAGACTTTGGTTGCACAAGAAGCATAGCAGAAATATTATAGTTGGTGGTGTGCACTTAACCATCATAAATTGGTAATGAGGGACAAAACAAAGCTTTGATCACAAAAGCTCAAACGTCTATGTTTAAATACTTGTTCGCCAATTCCATTTACCCTTTTTTCAAACGTGTTCAAAATATTTCTTTAATTAAATGGACATTAGACTAATTTATTCCTTTACACATTTCACTCTCATGTCCTTTTTTTTTTTTTTTTTTTTGAAAATCAAAGAGAACACAAGTCTGCTTCACTACCTAAATCACGTTTTATATCCTATTGGCGGCAGAGAAAAATTTAATTAAAAAGACAAAGAAAATATAATTTAGTCAAACAGAGGGAGAAAAATAGAGATTAAAAAAACAGAAAGAAGAAAAAAAAATATGAGACACAGATTTCTCCATTTTTAGTAGAAAACATTAGCTAAAGTTTATGCCTTTGTAGACATTGGATCTATTTAATAGTTGAGCAGAAAATATGTTATCATGATTTTGAGATTAGTTAAACAAAGTTAATTAATATAATTTGTAATATTACATATATAACATATATATATATATATATATATATATATATATATATATATATATATATATATATATATATATGTTGAAATTTTATTTTAATTAAAAAATTGAGAGTACGAAACAATTTGACCGAAAAATTGAATGAAGTTACTCAGAAAGCTACAGGTGGTGGGATTTGACTTTTAGATGACAACAAACACGCTAAATTAACTCTTATTTTTAGTGGAATGAAAACTTATCAAAGTGTATAATAAAAAGACCTTGACTCCAAAAGCAAGGGAAAGAGAGTAGTAGTGGAAACAAGGATAATGGGTTGTTAAATTTTCAACATAACCTACTTTGTTTTTAGCTGTATACTTTATAAGAGTTTTTATTTTTTATTTTTTAATTACATGAAGGAATCAAACCCCAAACATTCTCTAAATAAGAGTTTTTGATTATATTAGAGATTACAGAAAAGGAAGCACCCAATATAGATTTGGTAAAAGAAACTTTTTTTTTTTTTTGAAGATAAATGTGTGACCAAGGATTTTAACATGTGGAGGGAGAGAAGATCAAATCCAAATGCCAAAGCAACAATATTGGGAATGAACCAACTCAATCAAACTCTATTTGGCATCTACTAATTTTATTAGTCTAATCTATAACATGTCATTTTATGTTATAACATGACCAAAGTAATACTTATCCTCACAAATTAGTAGCAAAATAGCCACAAGCATAACATCATAATTTTCTCACAGGTAAAGCATCATGATAAAGATTATATGGTATATATCTCCCCTAAATATGCGAGGAACCTGCATAAAAAACTTGCATGCAAATATTCATGATTGAATATAGAATGCAATTATATGTTGAAGATAGAGTAATTGAGGTCAAATAGCTAATTTCTAAGTTGGTTTCATTTTTATCTATTATTGTTTTATTTAAGTTTATTGGATACTTATTTCATTCTAGAGTTATTGTCTGGGGTTAGAATAGTTTCTGTGGTCGAATTCTAGTTGATATTTTAATAGAGAACCTCAAGTTTATACAAGGGTTATTAGGTAATTCAGCTTAATTCTTCATAACTTAATATAAGATGCAAGTGTAGGTCGAGGATAAATAATTTAGGTAAAATAGCTAATTACTATGTTGATTGCAATTTTATCCATTCATTGTTTCATTCCCTTAATTCTTTTTTATTGAAAATTGATTAAGATGTACTCAATTGATTTAATGAGACCCAAGTTGAATTTAATTGTGAGACTAGAAATTAATTTGAAAGTCAGATAGAATAATAACTCTATATGGATTTTTAAGTGTATGTGGACTCAATTTCTCCCATCATAGTACACATCATCATAATTCATTGTTCAATAATCCACATATGAAAAAATAAAGTCACCTTGACAAATTTCTTGACTATCTTATCATAGAGGTACAAATTTGTTACCATTTGAATTTAATAACTTGATTCAAAAGGAACCAAAAAAATATTTTAGCGACCTAAAATTAATATTTGCGTTTGGATTTTAAGGGAAGCTATAAAGGTCAGTCAGCATAGATTGTGTTGACGTCTGCTGGATTTGCTCTTCAATTCAACTTTCACATTAATATTTGTCATGCCACCATATCTCTCTGGTATGCCCAAAAAAAAGCTATTATTTCTTCTTAACTTTTATCCAACGCCACCCCATTCCATTTTCCAAAGAAACATCTTTTGTTTTGGGACCAGGCTTGCAAAGCCAGTTAGCCACACCCACACCCACACCGTTGTCCTCGAACCATCATTATCAGTATCATAGTATGAGTTTTATCAGATATATTTAATGTTGACTCCAAAAGCAAGAAAATGGAGAGAAAGGAGTGGCAACCCAAGATAATGGGTTGTTAAATTTGCAACATAAGCAACTTTTCCTTTAAACATAATTAGAGAGAATTCGTGAAATTTGGCTCAATAAAACTCATTCAACATTTGAGAACTAACTCAATTTTAAAATTGTTTGGTGAAAGTTTAAAAATTATTTTTATCTAATATTTTTTTGCTTACAAAAATCTTATTAATTTAAAATGAGAATAAAATATAAACGTATTTATTAATAAGTACAGAAATTTTAATTCAATTAAAAAATGAGAGAGTAGAAAATTTTGCTCTTTAATTAAAAACTGTTAAAAGTTAATTGAACCCAAAATTTAAAATTGAAAAAAATTACATAGAAAGTAACTCCAAAAATATAATTTAATATAATTGAAACCCACTAAACCTTTAAGAAAGGATATAACTTAAAAACTTTAACTTTTTAGATGAAATTTTAGAAATCATTTTATATTTAGTATGCTTTTGTACATGGTTAAAAGTGTTCGTAGTTTGAAATTTAAACAAAATTCTATTCTATCAACAATATATATTGAAATTTCATTTTAATTAAAAAATTGAGAGTATGAAACAATTTAACCCAAAAATTGAAAGAAGACACTCAGAAAGCCACCCCACGGATGGTGGGATTTGAATTTTAGACTACAACAAACAAGTCAAATTAACACTTATTTTTAGTGGAACGAAAGCATATCAAAGTGTAAAATAAAAGGACTTTGACTCCAAAAGCAAGAGACAGAGAGTAGCAGTGGCAACGAGGATAATGGGTTGTTAAATTTGCAACATAAACTACTTTGTTTATAATTATATTTTTTTATAAGAGTGTTTTTTTTTTTTTAGCTGAAGGAAACAAACACCAAACATTCTCTAAATAAGAGTTTCTAATTATATTAGAGGTTACATAAAAAGAAGCACCCAATAGAGATATGGTAAAAGAATTTTTTTTTTTTTTTTGTCGAAAATAAATGTGTGACCAAGAATTTTAATTTTCGGAAGGAGAGAAGATCAAACCTAGATGCCAAAGCAGTAATATTAGGGATGAACCAACTCAATCAAACTCTAGTTGGCAACTACTAATTCTATTAGTCTAATCTATAACATATCATTTTATGTTATAACATGACCAAACTAATACTTATCCTCACAAATTAGAAGCAAAACAGCCAGAAGCATTTTCTCACAAGCAAAGAAGCATCATGATAGAGATTATATAGTATATATCTCGCCTAACATGCATAAAAAAACTTGCATGCAAATATTCCGATTTACTTTAAATTTTTTGAAAATTGATATAAAATAGATACAATACCCAGAAAATTCTACTAAAAAAATTAATTGGTTAATGTTAGCTTAATTCTTCATGATTGAATATAGAAAGCAATTATATGGTGAAAAGAGTAATTGAGGTCGGATGACTAATTTCTAAGTTCTTTCATTTTTATCCATTTATTGTTTCATTTGAACTTATTGGATACCTATTTCATACATGAAGAAAAGAAGAAGCTTTGGCAGCAACCGGATAACCATGAAGGGTTCGGCCAACTCTATGGTATCTGAAGAGCAGATGTTAGATGGATCCGGATCGTCAGCAGTCGCTGTAGTCAACTTGCAGTCGTCCGATCTATTGAAGCTGCACAATCAGTATAGATTGGATGGCCCGCAAGTCGACTGCACGACTGCAAGTAATCCATTTCCAAGTTAGACTGGTCAGACATGTTTTACAGTACGAACTTTCCACCAAGACTAAGACAGTTGGATCTATTTGCAAAGCTCCCTCCAAAGCTCAGGTTATTAATCTTTTGCAATTTAGATGTTGAAATTTGGAGATTTTTACTTGAGAAGTATGAAACAAAGCCTATAGACTTCACAGGCAATGACGAATTTATGGGGCTAGGGTACACTTATGCTGTTTCAAATTTTTTTAACAAATTGATTAGTAATTTTTAAGTCTATGTAGCTGACCTTACTTAGTAAGATAGGATTATTGTTGTTGTATTACAAAGGTAGTTTTTGAGTGTCCCACTTTTGTAGCTTTTTCTTCTTAGAATAGTCTTTGGCTCTAATAGATTTGTCACTGCTTATAAAATAACTTGAAAGATCTAATAAACATTTTACTTTATAACCGAGAAGTATGAGAAAAAGCCTGTAGTCCTCACAAGAAACAACATATTTATGGGGCTAGGGAGCATGGCTCCCCATTTCAAAAATTCTTAACAAGTTGCTTTGGTAATTTATGGGAGCCTCTCCACTTTTGTGGTTTTGCTCTCCCAGTCGTTGTCTTTGGCCACCTGTTAAGTTATGTCTTGATTCGTCACTACTCATATAGAATACCTTGGAAGATCCGATAAATGTTTCACATTTTACCATATTATGAAGGGAGACTTTGGAAACTTACACATTGGAAATGAGAGAGCTGTTTACCGATGGAGTTCAGTCAGTGAGGATGAATTACTATCCTCCTTGCCCTGAACCAAACAAGGTCATCGGATTCAGTCCTCATTCTAATGCTGATGCGGTGATGATTCTGCTTCAGCTAGATGAGACTGAAGGGCTCCAAATCCGGAAGGAAGGGAAATGGATTCCCATCAAACCTCTTCCAAATGCTTTTCTAGCCCATGTTGGTGACATTATGGAGGTAATAACTTCTTTTGCTCTTGGTCTTAAAGTTTTGCTGATGGATCTGAACTGACTTCTATAATCAAATTTAAGAAAGAATTTGTGGTTGGTCTGCAAATGAATCATGGAAAAACAGATAGAAATGGAACATCAAACAGCAGTGCCACTGAAGCTTGGAACCATTGAATACCTTGATGTAAGCTTAAATAGAATTCTTTGTCTTCACCAAACTTTGAAATCTTCTGCAAGGAATAACTTCTCCCAATAATCAATTTGTCTTGATCAAGTACACAGGCTGCAATGTTCACCTAAAATTTGTCCGGGAGAGGGGTTGGCTTTGGGTTCAATCATTATTTCCTTTGGTTACATTGGCATAAAGGTTTGAATCCCTGTCCTCCATTAAAGTATTGTTTCTAGAGTTGATATTATTATACTAAAGACGCATAAAGTTTCAAAGAAGTAACATTTATAATATTCAAGCTATATAACTTCTAAGGGACAGATCCTAGAAGCCAAATAATTGCCATGAATCCTTTGTAGGTGAAGCGAATCTATTGCCATTTCAGGACTAGAAACCAGTTATAATTCGTTGAAATCCTAGAAACTGAGCCATGATATGTGTAATCACAATCATAATTAAGCATGAACACACAATATTGTTGTAATATCAACAGTTCAGGGAAGCAACTGATGTCTCCATTTCTAAAGCATTTTAAAGACTAGATAGATACTAGAACACTAAAAGGCCCTATGTGTTTCCAATTTTTATAAAAACAAGGAAGCATTCTGAATTATCAATATTAAGTTTCACCCTACCCTTAAGAAGATATCTTTCCCCTAGGTTTTATCTCAAGTTTCACGTATTGTCTTATTTTATATCCCAAAGATTTTGATAAATCAAGAAAATAAAATTTAAAATTTTGTTCAGCGACGTGATTTTATATTTAAATAAAGTGATCAATTAAAAATTTTAGAGACAAGAGATAAGACAAAATGTAAAGTAAAAGATAATATCCCTCGCGTATTTACAGTTTTTTGCTTGGTATGAAGTTAATGGGAATGTGACCCCGCTGTTTGTTGCCAGTGTTCTGTGGTAACCAGCAAGCACTATCCATGGTGACCCATCATTCTAATGCTATGGAATCCAACATTTAGTACGAATAGACCTTTAAATTACGTGTCGAATAACTCTAGGTTAGATATACAAGTGAATTGAAAGAGTTGGAGTAGAAAGAAGTCCTACAATGAAAGAATCTAAAACTCATGAGATATATATAAATGGTAATGACTCATTGATGTAATACCCTAAGGTTTTAGGTTTAGACTTGTGTCAAGTTCATGATCTCTCATAGTCAATGCCAAGGTGCACTTCTCCATGTTTAAGGTCTCGCTCGGTTTATAACAACGGGTGTTAAAGTCGATGATTCACCTAGAGATTAGGACAAAACCATAATTCGAAAAAACAGGGAGCCAAGATTAAAGGTATATAAATATCTAAAAAATATGGATCACTTGGTCAAACTAATTTAACTACAAATCAAAGGCTTAGTTGGTTTGGAATTCATAAAACCAAACATGTTTTTAAAAACATATTGAATTAGATCCAATATTAAAAAATAGTTTACATATAATAGAATGACAATAAAACAAAATATTTATAGCAAATCATTGAATTAATTTTTATCAATATATATATATAATATAAAAAGAATGATAAAAAAATCTACAAATTGCTTCTTAAACTCTCAATCTTTATAAGTATTTTGTCTTAGAGATGTTTTATATTGCAAATTGAGAACCATAATATGTTGTTTCAAAGCGCAAATTCGTATATCTATCTAGTTTTAAAAGCCTAATTTTTTTATCAATATATTAACATAGTTATAAAAGTTAAATTTTTTTTAGTTGTATAGCTTTATTAAGCTAGAAGAATATCAAATTTAAAAGCTATTGAACTATAAATTTACTATTAAAGAAACTATAACATTCTAAAGATTTTCTTAAATTTAATTGATGTGAAAACAACATTTAAAAATAAATAAAATTAGAAGAGCCAAATGCCTAATAACTATAATGTAAAACAACATTTGAAAACTTAAAGGGGTAGTGGCTCCTGGTGGCCCCCTTGGTTTCGTCTCTGCAAAGACAACTAAGAGAGTAAATGTCCAAGGACTAGTAGATGTGCAAGGTAAGTGGTTCAACTCTTTCTTTCTACACCCCACGTTTCCTTTTCGCACCCCTGATGCACCCCCAAAATTCCTATTTATACCCCCTTTTCTGTAACCCGACCTTCTGGACCCACTATTTTCTTCCTGCATTCCCACAAATCCTATTTAAACTCTTCACAGCTTTCTGAACCAACTCTTTTCTCTACACGCTCCCACAATTCCTATTTACACCCGTTTCTTTTACCACTCGCTCTCTTTTCTTTCCACACTCCCACAATTCCTATTTTCACCCAATCATTTCTTTTTGCACCCTCCTAGTAGACACGATCGAAAATGCCATTCTGGTAATGACTGATGAAAATTGATTCAAGGTAATAACCATGCAACCAAGGATGATCAGAAATTGAGTCCATACTCCAAAACTAGCCTCGAAGGTCCATGCACAAAATGTGAAAATAAAGCTCAATCTAAACCCAAAAGGAAAAGGCTTACTCAAAACATGATTTATAAAAAAAATACTAGTGGATTCAAACACAACTCATGGCAATAAAATCAAAGTCCATTTTCTCTCAATTGCAGCATGTACTATCCTCACTTTATGATTTCTACATCTTTCACACAGCATCAAATCCCCAAGCTCAATTTAAGCACAAAACCTAGACGGGATTAAATTCATCAGAAAATTAGAGAGCTAGGAATGGGAAACCCCAAAACACCTCAGATTAACTCAAGAAGAATTAGTTTAGCTTTTCACCCGAGAATAAAGTAGATATATATTCTATCCTCCTCTCATACATCACAGATCAGGCATTCCACATATCCATTGTCTCTATTATTCAGAAATTACCCATAACAAATAGCCAGAATATCAAACACAGAGAACTCAATTATTGCCAACACTTCATGAAATCAAATACCCATTTGGAATCCTCCATTTCAGTTTCACAGACTGACAAATCACTCAACAATAACTATATGCATCCGAAGCATGGAAATAGAGACAAGAACTTCAAAACCATGGGTATATCACAATTCAGATTACAGAGATAGAAAATTAGCACCTGAATTTGAGCACCTTCAATCCACAAGCTTTACAAAGCTCTGCGAAAACTCAAAAGTTTCACTCCAACTCCTACAACCACAATTGGCAAAACCCAGGTACCTCAGAGTAGAATGGAAGATGAGAACCCCAGAAGCTATTCCTACTGTATTTTCTCTCTTACTCTATCCTTCGATCTCTCGATTTTTCTTTGTTTTGCTCACGCACCCAAAGCTCATACTCCCAATCCAAAATCTAAAGAGAGAACCCTTTTTTACCGAAAACTCTTGCTCATCTCACTTTCATCCTTTGTTCTCTGCTCTCTCTCTATCTCTATGGCCTTTTCTCTATCGCTTCTCGCTCTCCACTCTCCGATTCCTCTCTCGCTCTCTATTTCTCTCTGCCCTCTCTAACGAGCTCCCACACCTTCTCTATTTCTCCCCCCTCCACTCCGCCAAATCCGCGTCGCTTTCCCACTTGCTTCAAACGAACTTCCGTTCCGCGAATTTCGCTTCGCTACCCGCTTCTCTGTTTCCTTCGGATCTCCTTCTCCTCTCTTTTTTCTTTTTCCTTTTTTCTTTTCTTCTATTTTTCCACCACTTTTTTTTTTTCTTTCCTCTTCTTTCCTCTGTTTCCCGTTGCTATTTCTTTTTCTTTTCTTTTCTTTGTTTTCATTTCCCTTTCCATCTTATTTCTTTTCTTCTTCTTACATTTTTTTTTATTATTTTTCTTTTCTTCCGCTGCTACTATGTTCCCCTTTTCTTTTATTTCTTGTTTTCTCTCTCTCTCTCTTTCTTTTCTTTTTTTTTTTATCTTTTCCCTTTCCTTCTTTTTTCTTTTGTAGTTACTTTTTAATTTTTATTTTGTTCTTTCTTTTTTTTTTTTAAATATACATATATATATATATACAAGAAAATAAAAATAAAATAAAAATAAAAATAAAGAAAGAAAACAAAGCAAAATAATTGGACAAATAATAAAATAAATTAAAATAAAATTTAGGTAAAATATGGTGTCTATAGTGTCATTTACTTATGTCCCATAGTTTTGGTTTTTCTAAAAAATTTTAAAAATTAATTATTTAGACGAGTCATTTTATCTTTAGACATAACAATTGATTTAAAATTAATTTTATAATATTTGTTAGAATTTTAAACATGTACGACATGATAAATATTTGCGTGGGCGGTTAAACTATATTGTTTCAGTTCTAAAAAATAAAACTTAGACATGATTTGGGATAAGAAAGTAAATTTATTATATGTATCACTCATTATACCGGTTCAAAATAGTAGAATTACTTTTTATAATATTATTTTATAATTTTTTTAATTAATTTTTTAAATCAAATAAAAAATAAAATACTAAAATAAGACAATAAATATTGTCTATGAGATAATATATCAATCAAAAAGTTTGAAACCTTCAGAAGGGTTAAATGACAATAAAGAGCGGCATGTCCTTGCATTTCAATAAAAATCAAGTTTTGAATACTTGGTTCCCGATGTTTACCCTTATTGGAAACTTACGCGCATAATGGACTTTATATTGTGTCTTTTATTATTTAAATAAAATAAGTATTCTTTCCATCCTCTAAATTTCCTACAACCATATTCTTTTTTTAATGATAAAGTCCAATCAAACAATTTGCCACTAAGAAATTATGATTTGGCAGATTAATTGTGACAAATAGAACTTACTTGAAGCTTAGAAGAGAATTTCTGTAGCCATATTTTAAAACCCGAACTTAATTGGGTGGAAATATGACTACTGCACACTTATTTCAATAATTTTTTGGAAAATTTGTGGACTATGCAAGCAATACTTTTCAAATGAGCTTTGTACATTCTTACCCTGATGCCATGAGAATAAAATTAATTAAGGATTTTTCTTTTCTATTAATCTCTTGCTTTTGGGAGGCAATAGTGAATTATTCTATTTTAGGGAAGCACCAAAATGGTTTGGATTTCGATATACCTTTATGGCAGGAAATGTAATTGACCTTGGAAGCAATTTTATACTTTCGATTTCAAACTCAATTTTATAACTCTTACCATATTTATTTTTCTAAAAAAAAATATCTTAAATATGTGATAAAATTTAAACTATTTAATTTGAAACTAATCACGCGGTTTCAGCTAAAGTCAATTTTTTTTATTGCCACTAAGAGCAGATTTAACGTTGATCATTAGGGGTTTCATCTAAATAATTGTATAAAATGTATAGATAAGATACACGTGATTGATGTGGACGCCTTGGATGCCGTATAAGAAAGAGGCTTCATGGAAAAAAGTCAAATAAAGTAACTAGGATCGCGGAGAAAAATGGCTTTTGGGAATAAAATACCAAAAGAGTAGAATATGGGACAAAATTTGCTGTTCTATTTTATGTCTTACTTGTCAGAATACTAAGAGATCCAACTATGTCATACTTTATTAAGTAATCATGATTTGTAATCCTCGTTAATCTAATTTCTCGTAATTAGATAAATTAGCTCTCAACAAAATTATTTATAATTATCTCCACTCAGACTTCAGGATTTTTCATGGCAACAAAATATGGCAGCCCCACTAGTGACCAAGATATTAAAATATATTTAATATGATTGATAATTGCTTTGACTTCCTTTTCTTGTTATAAAGCATGTGAAAGAGAGAAGAAAGTATCCATATCAAATCTCTGAAGTCTGTAAAACTAACTGTGCTTTTGTGTTTGATGAAAACTATGGAAGCAGTGTCTCTTCCAGTGCCTTCTGTACAAGAGCTAGCAAAGGAGCCATTGATCAGAGTTCCAGATAGATATGTCCGTACAGATCTAGAACCTTCCATTGTATCTGATGCAAGCTCTTTGCCACAAGTCCCTGTGATAGATCTCAGCAAACTGCTCTCTGAAGATGAAGATCTTCATGAACATGAGTTGCAGAAACTAGACGATGCCTGCAAAGAATGGGGCTTCTTTCAGGTCTGTTATCTTCATCTTATCTTCTTTATCCAATCTCTTCTGTCCTTTTCCTTTATTTCTAGTCTCTTTTCCATTTATGTCCTTTAATTCTTACCTTGGTTGCCCTTAATAATAAGTATATTTTGTAATTAAAAGACATTGAACAATGATAAGAGATGAATCAATCACCCCTCCTTCAAAAATCTTTTCATTTTTGGTAAAATGTGAATATGTTACCAAACAAACAAAATCCGTTCATACATGAGTCAGCAAAACGGCCGGCAAACATAAAATCTTTTTTTGGTAAAGACCTTTTTGACTTTCATATGCAAAAGTTTTTATAAATTAGACAATATATAAGTAAATTTTTTGATAATTAAACTTAGCCTCTTAATTACTTTTTGGAGCAAATTTGTTATTTTATTTGGTGTTTTGTTCATCCTCACTTATTGTGATTGTTTCAAATAATTGAGAATATCATTGATTCTATAATATTATTTTATATTTTCTGACCAATCTTAATTATTGTGATTAATTCACTATAATGGGACAAACATATTTTCTCTCATTTCCTTGATTATTTTATTTCAGCCCTTCTGTTGATTTCTATATTTGTCCCTAATACTGATTAATATCACAGCTACTTAATCATGGAGTGAGCCTTTCCTTAGTGGAAAGTGTGAAGAATGGTGTTCAAGAATTCTTCAATCTTCCAATGGAAGAGAAGAAGGAGTTTTCGCAGAAAGCAGGAGAATTGGAAGGATTTGGTCAACTCTTTGTTATGTCTGAGGAACAGAAGCTAGATTGGGCAGATATGTTCTTCATGGTCACACTTCCACCTCACATGAGGAAACCTCATTTATTCCCTAATATCCACCAACCATTCAGGTTCTCTTTCTCTTTGTTTTTCAAAATTGAAGGAAAAAGAATGCAAACTTTAGAGAAGCAAAAAAATTAGTTTAGTTAATTATTTAAGATTGGCTAAATTGTACTTCTCCTGCATAATTAGGATATAGAAAATATTACCAAGTAGGATATAATTGAGTGGAATTGAAGCAGTTTTAAGGCTTGCAAAGTTTTGTGTCAAATCCAGAATAACAAGATATAAAGGATGGAACCAAGTGTTAGTGCCCCTTCAGGATAAAAAAAAGTTTTAGCATATATTAATCTTATGTATTTTTGTCCCTCTTTTAGACGTTTATTTATCTATTTATCTAATATGCTTATCACATTTTCAAATTCTCTTACATCACTAAAGATATGCACTTGTGTGTGTATAAACACATTGAAAGATATTAGCTAGATATTTAATTAAGAAATCGATCATGTTAAGTTATATATGTTATCATTTGGTACGATGACTCCATTCTAAATCTGATTTCATAAAAAGTAACACTTTATAAAAAAAAAATTCAACTTATACTCTTTAGTTATACTTTGTTTTATTTTTAATAAGAGATATTAGTATGTTTTAAACCAACTATGACTCAATTCTACATTAATTATGTTATCAAATAATGTCATATGCTGCATAGCTTGGAAAACCATTTTATGCCATGAGCTATCAAACTAAGAATAGAATAGTCATTTCATTCCTATTACAAGCTATTTCTATTTTGACCCCATATTTTCATTCTTTTTACCAAATCATGAGAAAGTCTTTGGGTAAATCATAACATAATTATAGTAGTACTGAGCATGTAGATTAACTAGTAGTAGTTATTCTATCTTAAATAAAGATCTTGAGTTCAAATTTTATAAATATAATTGTATTAAAATTTAATAATAAAAGTTTTATTATTTATATGGTCTTGACTTGAATTTGGATTAGTCAATACCTAAAATTAGAAAACATAACATAGTAGTTGTAAGGGTGGCATGAATAAATTTCAATTCTCTTGTTCATGAATATTCATGTGACTCAACAATACTTATTTGATTATAGAGACAATCTTGAAGCCTACTCTTTAGAATTAAAGAAACTCACCCTCAAGATCCTTTCCCAAATGGCAAAAGCTCTTAAAATGGATGACAAGGATATAAAAGAGTTATTTGAAGAAGGAGCTCAATCAATGAGGATGAATTACTATCCTCCATGTCCTCAACCAGAACTTGTCATTGGCCTCAATCCTCATTCTGATGGTGGAGGTCTCACCATCCTTCTCCAAGTCAATGAAATGGAAGGACTTCAAATAAGAAAGGATGGATTGTGGATTCCAGTTAAACCTCTCCCTAATGCTTTCATCATAAACATTGGAGACATTTTGGAGGTAATTGACTTTGAATCATTTACATCTTTTAACATCCATCAACAATTAGGTGTATGTTAGTTCATTGGTCAAAACACATCCAAAATCACATTTTACCCCTAAAATCAAAAGATGCTTAATATAGCTTTTAGCATATGTTTAAATTTTTTTAAAAAAAAAGTGCCCTTAAGTTATAGAAGCAAAAGCAAAACCTAAGAATAACTTCTTTTTTTTTTTTTTTGACTTTTTGGAATACTTTTTTTTTTGACTAAAAGTGCTATAATTTTTCTTTTGTTTTTCTTCACACTAAAAGTGGTTCATCCAATAAGAAAATCCAATTGAACCAAGCATTCCATGTAGTAACAAAGTTTCTTCGCAACATTGTAAGGATATTAACCCTATAATTTGGCAGATAGTCACAAATGGGATTTATCGAAGCATTGAACATCGAGCAACAGTTAACCCAGAGAAGGAGAGGATTTCAGTGGCAACATTTTACAACCCTAGTTTTGAAAAAATTATAGGTCCAGCGCAAAGCCTTGTTGATGCAGAAAGGCCAGCAAAGTTCAGAAGCATCAGTGTAGCAGAACACTTCAAAGGATACCTTTCACGCGAGCTTCACGGGAAATCTTACGTTGATTTCATGAGGATCCAAAGTGAGAATGATACAAGCACTTAGAGCTTTCCATGTAATGGAAGCAGAGCAATCACATATACATGTTTTAGAAAGAAGAATAATTCTGTATACAAAAAAAAAAAAAAAAAATGCAGCAAAGTTCAATACTCACTGTATGCTTCGTTTCCATTTTTAAGTGTATTGTGTTATCTCATGTGAAATGACCTTGAAGTTTCCCATAACGTTGAAGAATTCTATTCAGTGTTTGATTTGTAATTTGTAATTGGTTTCTTTTGCCCATCTTCTTCTGGTACAATTCCTCTCTAGGGGTGAGCAAAATTCAATTAACCGACCGAAACTGACCAAACCAAAAACAAATCAATTTAATTAGTCGGTTAGTATCGGTTTAGTCGGTCAGTTACGGTTTTAAAATTTGAAAAAATCGGTTAATGTCGGTCGGTTTCAGTTTTGGATTTTTCCTAGCCGATGAAAACCGAACCGACTGACTAAAACATTATAAACTTTAATATTTTTATATACTATGTTAATTAGTGATTCAATTATTTTATTGATTGATTAAATCACTCAAATACTGTGTCATCTTGATGTATAAAAATAATTATATATTGCTAATTTAATATGTACTTTAGTCTTGTGTAAATATGTTTATTGAAAATAGTAATTTTTTAGTAAAGAAATTAAAAAAAAAAT
Organism: Bauhinia variegata; assembly: GCA_022379115.2. NCBI lineage: Eukaryota > Viridiplantae > Streptophyta > Magnoliopsida > Fabales > Fabaceae > Bauhinia > Bauhinia variegata. The sequence goes on along the minus strand of CM039426.1, from coordinate 14,651,417 downwards.
GTTACTTTTGTTATGTATAGACATTTGTTTATGTTAATTTTATCTTCTCCAAACATCTGTGCATATGTTTGGAACAGAAAGAAGTTAGCTTCCATAAATATCTTTATATATTTTTAGGTTTGTTATTTATGTATTTTTATTTTTACTTATATGATTCTTAGTAAGATATCATATATGCTTTTTTAAAAAATAACTTATTTTAACTTATCTAATAGCTACAATCTTAATTTATGGTAAATTAATTAAATATATATTCAAAGTAGACACAATACTAAAATGAAAACAAAAGTTTTTTTTTTTTAAAAAAAAAATTGTTACTGTCGGTTAACTATTAACCGACCGAAACTAACCGTTTAACCGACTAAAATCAAACCGTCAGTTTTAAGGTATAGTCAGTCGGTTATCGGTTTGATAAAATTACACAATCAGTTAGTATTGGTCAATTAAAAATATAGTCAAAATTAACCGTAACCAACCGACGCTCACCCATATTCCTCTCCACTCTTTTGCACATAGTTCACTTTCCTTGTGCCTTGTTCCAACGTGTTGATCATATCAAGTGAATTTTCTCATTCGAATTTATTTTCCCCTTGGACTTTTGGATCTGTAAATAAAATTATCTGCAAAAAGAAAAATGAGTATCTCTTTTTTTTAATAATGTATTGGGTAATTCTTGAACTTTTAGTATGATTTCTCATAAACAAGACACTGTGTGGTTACTAATGACATGGCGCGCTTGATTTTCTTCTCAATTCTTTTTTTCAAGGGAAAAAGTTTAATAATGCCATGAATTTAAGACATCTGTATAATAATAATGTGTACTTAATCATTTTAACCTTTTAAAAAGTGTATTTTATTCTCAAATTCTAATTTTTGTTAAAAATTTGAAAAAGTCAAAAGATGTGATTTTTTTTTTAAAAAAAATAATTCAATAGTATCTTTCTATTTGAGGCAATTCTTTTCAAGGCATTATTATACACTAAATGTGAGCACTTCTAGTAGAGATTCAGTCATGGGTTTACCACGTTGTAGGGATTAGCCCCTTTTACTAGACCAATCCTTGTTGGTACATGATGTGATCTTAAGTGGTTTAATCATATCATGTAACTTGTGCATGACTTTAAAATTTTGATAGAAGTTAGGGTTTAGAGATAAAGTGTTGACAAGCTCCTTAGATGTTGTTACTTTGGGAGGCTATATATCAAAGTAAAAAATTACAAGTAGATAGATTAGTCTAAAACCTATAAATAGATTTCTTATCCAATTACGACAATTAATTAGATTAGTCTAAAATTTTGCAATTAATCTAATTAGCTGATTAACACGGTCAATCCCTTACTAATTTGTAATCCTTGCACTTAGCTTGATATTTTTTATTGCACAATCATATAAAATATGGCTAATAGAATTAAACATAACTTTAACCACAATTTTGCATCAAGATTAGGTATCTATTACTTAGAAATCAAATTTTCAGTCAACCAAATTAAATTCTATTCCATACAAATTAGTTTTAAGGTGATCAAACTTAGAATACTCATATGCTCGAACTAAGAATTATGTAAAAAAATATCAATACATAATCCAAGCAAGATAAATATGAAATAAAAATTACATAACCTTCATAAACTCAAATAAATACAAGATATAAGTTTCAAGAACCAAACCAAAGATCTTTAAGTCATCTTAAGCTTACACCTCCATTTTCACAGTGGCTGCCATAGGAGAGAAGGAGCTGGAAAACCTAAGAGAGTGAGAACAAGTGAAGAATTGAGGGAGGAGGGGGCTGGCAGAATATGGTCTGAAAAGGGGGGGAAGTTTCATCCTAATGTGTAAGATGAAAGGAAATGTCATTTTACAACATTGCCCTTCATTAATATTGTCAAATACCAATCTTGTCTTAAGGTTGGGTAAACTACAAATATGTCATCACTCGTGACTTTATAAAAATTGGTTTTGCTTCAATTTTAACTTGGATACAGTGTTTCACGCAACTAGTATTGAGGTTACCCAAGTTTAGCTCTAAAAATAAAAATTTTATAATAAATAAATTAAATTTTAAAGTGAAAAAATTAGTATAAAATACAATTAATTCCATTAAACCTCAAAGATATAAATATTAGTTAATTCATTAACTAAGTATAAAATTGGAATACAAGAATTGAGTATAAGAGTTTAAAAATATACACTAAAATCAAATGTAAATTTTAAAAAGTTGAAATGATTAAGTGTATAATTTAAAATATTTAGCAGAAAAATGCACTTTATCTAAGCTTATGGACCCTTTTTAAAGTTTTGATTGCCTAAAGTATCAAGCTCACGTTAGTAAATATGAAATTATTTTTATACTTTCAACTAATAATTTATAAGTGAGTAAGTTGTTTTTGAGATATTGGCTGAATCTTTATAATTGAGTAGTCATGCCTTTTTATCCTTGTCACTTTAATTTCAACAATGTATATAATATATTATATAATTTGTGTCGGCCTTCTAGATTTTAAGAACTTTCCGTGGCCAATAAAAGCAAGTCTTCTATATAATTTATGAATATGACCTACACTAGAGGGATGAATAGAATTATGGCTCATTATGGAACCGCCATCTCCAAATGAGATCTTTTTTTAAAAAAAAAAAAAAATTATGGCTCATTATGGATAGTTTTCTCTTCCTACTTCAATTCCCTTTTGTTTAGGCCCTTTTTGTATAGTTTTAAATTTAGGGTCAGATTTCACTATCTTATTGGGTTTCGAAGAAAAATAGGTACATTTAAGTTATTTCCAATTGAACCAAAACTTGGCCGAATGCTAGTTTTTGACTTAGAGATCAAGTGTGATCCCTCTATTTAAGGATATTTGATAGAGTTATTTTGGCCAAATTTTATTGTTTTGACCATTTTTTGAATATTTTATTTTATTTATTGATTCTCAAAACTGTCTAGATGCAAGTTGTGGTAGTACCGTAATTTTTAAAAATCATTTATTAAATTTATGGTAGTCATTTATGAGGTTTTTCATGTTTGCTATATGCATTTTTTCGAAAAAAAAAATGAATTGTTGGCACATTGTATTAAAAAGGAATCAATATTGATGGGTGATAAAAATAGAAAGTGTGCGACTTTGCATGCACTACAAAATTTTGGGGTTAGAAAGATTTTTTAGCTTATAAGTGAGTGCAAGAACAACAGGGTAAAATTAAAGTATTAAACCAAGATTATGAAATTTTTCAAAAAGATCAAGTTGCTAATTACATTTGGAACTCACCTTTGTATCCTCGCATTAGCAATAATATTAGAGTTCCATAATAACCAAGTTCCAAATAAATTTCTTTTTTTTTTTTAATTTCATTTGGAAAGTGACATTTGATTTGGTACTTTTGACATAAAATTCTAGTGGAAAGCACAACGTTTTTCACTTGAATTTTAGATATAAAACACCAAATTGAATTACTATTTCCAAACTTCTCAAAATTATTATGGTTAGGTGAGAAACAGTTTTGAGAAAGTGACATTTTCATAAATGTTCTTTTTATCTTTTGGTTAATTTTACCCAGTATCAAACTCAGGTTATCAAATATAAAATTATTTTTATACTTTCAACTAATAATTAAGTTTGAGTTTAAATTGTTTTTGACATATTGGCTGAATCTTTATGATTGAGTAGTCATGTATTTTTTTATCACTTTAATTTCAACAATATATCTAATATCTAATATGTTATATAATTTGTCCAACTTTCCGTGGGAAAAGAAAAACTGGTCTTCTCCTATATAATTTCTCAAATATGACAGCCAAGTGAATGCCGTAAAAATTCAAAGATATTTAATAAGATGATTTTGATATGTAACTGCCTTTTCTGACTTCTGCCTGTTCTAGCAAATATATAGTACAGCAATCGGAGTGAGAAGAAAACACCCATAATACATCTCTGAACTCTAAATTAACTGTTTGTTTTTTTGTTTGAAACCATGGAAGCAGTGTCTCATCTTCAAGTGCCTTGTGTGCAAGAGCTAGCAAAGGAGCCATTGATCAGAGTTCCAGAAAGATATGTCCGTACAGATCTAGAACCCTCCATTGTATCTGATGCAAACTTCTTGCCACAAGTCCCAGTGATAGATCTCAGCAAATTGCTGTCTGAAGATGAAGATCTCCATGAACATGAACTGCAGAAGCTAGATTATGCCTGCAAGGAATGGGGCTTCTTTCAGGTCTGTTATCTTCATCTTATCTACTTTATCTAAAGTTTTTTGATAATTAAACTTGACCCCTTGTTTTTTTGAGTATTTGCATTTAGCCCCTTAGTCATGTTCTGGATTTGTCCTTAGTACTGATTAATATTACAGCTAGTTAATCATGGAGTGAGCATTTCTTTAGTGGAGAGTGTGAAGAAAGGTGTTCAAGAATTCTTCAATCTTCCATTGGAAGAGAAGAAGAAGTTTGGGCAGAAAGAAGGAGAATTGGAGGGGTTTGGTCAACTCTTTGTTATGTCTGAGGAACAGAAGCTAGATTGGGCAGATATGTTCTTCATGGTCACACTTCCACCTGAGATGAGGAAACCTCACTTATTCCCTAATATCCACCAACCATTCAGGTTCTCTCTTTCTGTTTCCACATTAAAGTAAAAAATGCAAACTTTAGGGAAGCAAAAAATGTAGTTTAGTTAATTATTAAGATTGGCTAAATTGTACATCTCTTGCATAATTAAGATATAGAAAATATTACCAAGTAGCTTATAGTGGAGGGGACAGAATCTTCTATTTTACCAGTTGTGCCAAACCCTGTGGCAAAAGTTGTGATTGGTTCGAGAAAATTAATTGTAATAAATTAATGTAACTTACAACATTAATTTGATTAATCATAATCTTTTGACATATGATTTGGCACATATACTGAGACAGAAAATTCTATCCCACAATAGAGTGGTATTGAAGCCCAAGGACGAATGCAGAGGAGCCAGGCAGGGGCTTGGTCCCTCCTCCCTCCTTGAAAGTACATAGAATATTAACAAAACCTCATTTGTTATAGTAGCATTTCTAGTTGAGATGGTACTGTCTTTATTATCCTTTCAATCAGCTAGAATTTGGGTCTCATGACATCACATAATTGGGCTCGGCACTTGGCCTTTCTTTAGTCAAGTTCTAGATTCGTCCCTATTAAAATAATTTTAAGGCTTGCAACATTCAATGTCAAATCTAGAATAACAAGATATGCGTGTGTGTAAACACATATAGAAGGATATTAGCTAGATGTTTGATTAAGAAATCGATACGTTAAGTTATGTTGAGATTACATATGTTATCATTTGGAACGTGGAATGATGATTCCATTCTAAGTTTGATTTTATAAAAAGTAGTAACGAGAATTCTCATCGTGAGAGGTTAGGTAATATTTCTCAGAATCAACACTATATGTATATTTTTCTTAACCTGTAGTTTTAAATTATACTTTGTTTTATTTTTAATAAGAGATATCGCAACTCTACATTAATTATGTGTATCAAATAATGGCATAGGCTGAATAGCTTGGAAAACCATTCTATGCCATAAGCCATCGAACTAAGATAAAAATAGTTATTCCATTTCATTCCTATTCCTATTCCTATTTCCATTTTGATTCCATATTTTTCATTCTTTGTACCAAATGAAAAGAGTTTTTTAGGGTAAATCATAATATAATAATAGTAGTATTGAGTATATATATATATATAGATAAATCAACTGATATATAGTAGCTATTTTACTTTTAACTTTTAAAGTCTTGAGTTTGAATTCTCAAAATATAATTACACTAAAATTAATAAAAAAAATTATCGCTTATGTAATTTTATATAATTAGGATCCATATTAGAAAACATAGCTATAGTAGTTGGGAAGGTGGCATGTATAAGTTCTAATTCTCTTGTTATTGAATATTCATGTGACTCAACAATACTTATTTGATTAGAGACAATCTTGAAGTCTACTCTTTAGAATTAAAGAAACTCACCCTCAAGATCCTTTCCCAAATGGCAAAAGCTCTTAAAATGGATGACAAGGATATGAAAGAGTTGTTTGAAGAAGGAGCTCAATCAGCGAGAATGAATTACTATCCTCCATGTCCTCAACCAGAGCTCGTCATTGGCCTCAATCCTCATTCTGATGGTGGAGGTCTCACCATCCTTCTCCAAGTCAATGAAATGGAAGGACTGCAAATAAGAAAGGATGGAATCTGGATTCCAATTAAACCTCTCCCTAATGCTTTCATCATAAACATTGGAGACATTTTGGAGGTAATTGACTTGGAATCATTTACATCTTTTAACCTCAATTAACAATTAGGTGTGTGTTAGTTCATTGGTTATAAACGTTGATAATCACTTTTTATCTCTAAAATCAAAAGTTGCTCACACTAGCTTTTAGCTTATGTTTAGATTGTCTTTTAAAATAAATAAATAAAAGTTATTTTCTAAATTTTTTGAAATACTTTTTTTTTATGAATGTTGACTTATTTTTACTTTTGCCTTTTCATAAGCATGTTGCATGTGTACTAAAAAAAAGACATTTTAGAGTTTATTTGAATTAACTTATAAAAAAAAAAAATTGAAATACTTAAGACAAAAGTTAAAAGTAGTTTTTGACTTTTAAAAGTATTTTTTTTATAAAAATTGTGATTTACTTTTATTTTTGTTTTTTATAAAAACATCATATTGCATAATTAATCATAAACACTTTTTTAGCTTCAAAAAGTAATCTTATTTTTTAAAAAAAATAATCTAAATTGCCTAAAATTATGCAAGATAATTTTTTTCTCGTGCCATAATAACTTCTATAAAAAAATCCAAACGTGCTCTTATCCTTTAGAGTTTTCTTTTTTTTTTAAAAAAAAAAAACTATTCTAGACAGCAAAAGTTACACATAATTTGTCTTTCTTTCTTTCTTTTTTCTTTTTTTTAACTAAAAATGCTTCTTCCAGTAAAAAAGCCAAATGAACCAAACATTCAATATACCAATAAAGTTTCTCTACAACATTGTAAGGATCTTTTCACCCTATAATTTGGCAGATAGTCACAAATGGGATTTATCGGAGCATTGAACATCGAGCAACAGTTAACTCAGAGAAGGAGAGGATTTCAGTGGCAACATTTTACAACCCTAGTTTTGAAAAAATTATAGGTCCAGCACCAAGCCTCATTGGTCCAGAAAGGCCAGCAAAGTTCAGAAGCATTGGTGTAGCAGAACACTTCAAAGGATACGTTTCACGCGAGCTTCGCGGGAAATCATACGTTGATGTCATGAAGGTCCAAAGTGAGAATGATACAAGCACTTAGAGCTTTCCATGTAATGGAAACAGAGCGAGCATAGATGTTTCAGAAAGAAGAAATCTTCTGTTTACAGGAAATAGTGCAGCAAAATTCAATTCACACTGCATAGTTTGTTTCCACTTTTAAGTGTATTGTGCTTTCATGAAAAATGACTTTGAAGCCTCCCATTACATTGAAGAATTAAATTTAGTGTTTGATTTGCGATTTTTTTCTTTTGCCGTAGATAAGATTGGAATGCAATCTTTTTAATAGTAGTTTAAGTGAGTGGGAATAGGACTAAGTTTAATTCTAAAATATGAGAGTGTCAAAAATAGAGTTTGAAAAGAAAACTAAATTTGATATCGAAATATAAGAATATCAAAACTTTATCTCTGAAAATTCTTTCACTGTACCAAACGACATGCTTGATTAATTTGTGATTGGTTTCTTTGAATTTTTTTATTTAAATTTCTTTTAATCTCCGTCAATAAAATCATTTATCTTGTACTAGTGAGACGAAGATGTGAAGTCAGTGTGTATTTGCTCTGACGCTCAAGTCAGAATGTGCAAATATAAGAAAACAAGGGAAGGTCAAATAAGGAGAGTAAAGGTGGGGTGGAATTTACCTGAGTAGGAGTATTTATAATAGATAATTTGAATGATGTTCTTGTCATTTTAAGATAATAAGCCTTTAACAAGCTTTACCCTAATAAACTAACTTATTAGATTAATTTTGTTCATAGCAGCACACTTTACTCACAAAATTTTAATTATTGTATAAAAATTAGTCAAAATTTTAATGATTTTAACCTAATAAATTGGCTTATTTAAAAATATTATGTGACGTAACCTTAAATGATTTAAATATGTTAGGTAAATTATATATGATTTTTTTTTTTGGGTTAAATTTTGGATAAAAGTTAGGATATAGAGTTAAAAGTTCACATTTTAAAAATGTTAAAATGATTAAGTCCAAGTTTTAAAATAATTAGGGGTAAAATGCACTTTACCAAAAAGTTTAGGGTCCCTTTCCAAATTTCGATTGTCCAAGTCCTTCTGACTGCTAGTCTACTGCTGCATATGAAAATGGGCACAATTATCCCCTTCATTGAAATTCTCATAAGAAAGAAAGCAACTGAAAATTTAACGACTTAAAACAAAATGTAAATAGAAAAATTCATCTTTGGTACTGAAAATGGATGTAGTTACCTTCGGAACTATAATCGCCGTCATCATTCTCTTCTTAGTAGCAGTTTGCTACATAACCATGGAAGGCACCTGTAAAAGTCGTCATTAGTTTCAACTCCAATTGAATTCAATCCTTCAAAGTCAGTCGCAATTTTTCTTTCCCAGCTAAAAAGAACTGATTTTTAATCATGGCATTCTGTAGAACCCAGATTGTTTTGGCATCGGTTATCATTTTGGTTCTTGGGTTCTGTTTGGATCTGAGTTTTGGGTCATTCTGGTGGTGCCTGCACATCGTATGTTCAGGAATTTCCATGGTCACCAACATCATCACCAGTGTGGACATGGGCATCATCATCATCATGAAAAGGAGAAATTGGTCAGTGGGTCGAAGCTTCCAGAAGAATTAGCTGAGGAGCAGGATATGAAGTTATATGGGTTTGTATTGTACCATGACCGTGGCCACGACTATCATCTTGGGCACGCTCAATTTGGTGCTTCAGAGCTATCCGGTTTAGGTATTTACCGGTTTGTCTATCTTTTTTGAAGTTTGGTATTGCGTTTTATTTGTTTTTGTGTGTTGGACTACTGGGAAGTGTTTGGTGCAGCTTGATTTGAAGCCTTAAACTGTGAATTGTTTGGAAAATGGAAGAATTTGATTGTAAAATTTTGAGTGCTTAAATGTGGAAACATGGGAATAAGACTCATTTCTTCAGGGACTACAGCATAAATATCATTTCTTCCGTGGATGCAGTATAAGATATCCAGCTTAGAGGACTTCAGCAAGGAGCACATCTAGGTGCAGCATGATTTAGATGGTCATATTCGGCTGAGTGTTTTGAGTGCCAAATTTTTCAAGGTTGTATGTAGATTGAGGTAGAAGGCAAATCCAGTTGGGCGCTTAAATGGCAAAGAAGTGCAGTTGGGCTTATTTCTCTTGCTGAATTTTTAATCAATGACTGAATTGAGTTATAAACATGATGTTTATATGATGAATTTAGTATGGTTACCTCCAGCTCCATTAACTTTAACCTATATTCATAGTACTTTGGCTGCACAGTCTAGATATTTGTGATGGGACCATAAGTTATGTTAAAGACAGTGATTTATGAGGGGGCACCTGAAGTTTTCTAAATTTCTTCAAGATTGTGAATGACCTTTTATTTTTTTCCAATTACTGAACAAGTTTTTGTTTAAATGGTTGTTGATTCATAGGAACTGGCTGTTATAATCACATTATCTACTTTTCATTTCATACTTACAGGATGCTTGCATGCATGACTTGACTATTTCGGTTGTAGAATTTATCTATTTCTTTTTTGCAGCTCTCTGGTTGAATGAACTGGGCAGTTCATTTCTGGTGAGCATTGCTTCTCTTATTTGCCTGATTACATTGCCTATAATTTTTGGTAAGAAATATGTTTTTAATTGCGTACTAAGCAAGTTTTTATTTCCTCAGTACATATAAAATGCCTATCTACACTGTGCAAAACTGAATATTCTTTGTTATTGCAGTACAAGGTAAACCTTCCAAGGAAGTTGTTGATTCATCGGCTTTATTTGGGGTCAGGTTTCTTCTTGCTCCTTTATTTGGTTTCTGGATCTTAAATTTGTCTTTTGATGGCCTTCACTATGTGCATCATCAATATTACCAGTGTTATTGCATATTTGTAAGTCTTGAAATCTTGTGGGGAGATTTAATTTCTACATTTTTGCTGAATTCTGGGTTTGTGAACTCTGTTTCCATTTCATCACATCTTTACTTGTTCCATAATATGATACTTCATGATTTTTATCTTTTTCCAATTAGCACCAGGCAATTCTGTTATTCATCAGGAGCCTATGCAAAATCTGTAAAACTTTCATGCTTTCTATATTTTGAATTTTCCTATGTAAAGCTAGCTTTAAAATATATTGAAAACAAGGGTGACTAGCTGTGTGGTTGTTTAAGTTTTTTCTCTTCTATCACCATCCACTAAGGGTTTTTGGTTTCTTCTCTGACCATGCAAGGAGTTGGGGGCATTACTCATTTGTTCCAATTGTATTCTAGTGATAGTTGTTGTCCAAATGATGTCTAAAATTCATAACTCTGAAAGCATACACTAATATACTTCTTCATTAGATAAAAAGGATGCTACTTAATATAATTATTTCAAATGTTGTTCTTAAATTTAATTGGTAGCAATAAAAAGTTCATATTCACTACAATCCTCAGATGCTAGAAGGAAAGTAGGGAGGAAATGGTGGGCCAAAAGATGAAGCAATATCCTGAAAATAATTATTTTGGATCATTCTGTGCTATAATTATTTCATATACTGTTTACTGTTTGACAAGACTTTACTCATTCTGATTGATGGTGCCTTTTGCAGGCTGGAGCTATGTTAGGAGATGCATTTCTTCACCAATTACCGCATGCTTTTGGTATGACATAGATCAGATCCTGTCTTTAGTACTTTATAGCATTGTTGATTAAAATTCATTACAAATAGTAACATGCTGAAAAATTTTCTTAAAATTAGTATAATGCTTAAAGTGGAAACTGTCCTTATGTCTCTGTGTGCACTTATCAATTCAAAGTAAATACCCCAAGGAAAAAAGAGGAAAAATGAAAAAAAAAAGTTGCTTTTACATTGTTAGTATATAAATACTTGTGTAGGTTGTTTTGGTGCCTAAAATTTCTATTGATGCTTCTTCAGTCTACTTTTTTTAAAAAAACAAAAAAAATTCTAGTTGACATTATTTGATAATATCATTCGAGGAACTTCTCTCTTGCCATCTCTACCCTGCCCCCCTTCTCTCTCTCTTTACCATGTGGCATTTATGCATGTACAGTTTCTTTACTGGTATAGGCCCGAGAGGGTCAATAGCTGTGTGGGTTTCATGCCTTATAAATGCTAAATATCTGAAGTTTTCTGCCTGAATAAGGTTCTTCATCCTTGAATGAAGAATGTGTAAAGTATTGGTGACATAAACAATAATCAGGATTGTACGTTGTATCTACTGTTTTTTAAAATATGATTTTGGTTTCTTGCAGGTGGTGAACACTGACATTCACGCACTGATCATGCAGATCATTCCCATGATGCTGGCTTGGGACATGGGCACTCACATTCTCTTGCAGATCTTTCTACTGGAATATCCATCCTAGGTTGGTAATAGTATGCTTGTTGGTTTCCTAGTAACAGTGATGATCATTGATCTTGTAGGATTTATTGGCTTCTGTTTTTCTAGTGAGTAACTTCTTGGAAGAAGCTTATGTGCTCTAGTTCTTCCTGGCGAAATAAATTTAGCGATATCATTTTGTTGCAGCTAACATGAGTTAAGATGGAATGCCTTTTTCTTTTCCTTGAAGAGGAGACTGTTTGGATCATCTTGCATTGTACAGAATAGTCTATGTTTTGACATCCATTTATGATCCTCACCTGCCCCTCCCCCCATATGCATTTATAAATAAATATGAAAGAAGATTTCTATTAAGGGAAAAAGGAAATAAAAACTTTAAGGGAGATGTAATATTCTTGAAACAAAAACATATAACCTGGAGGAGAAAGAAAACTGTGATTTAAAAAAAAAGAAATAAAACCTCAGCAGGGACTTCCAGTTGCATTGCAAATTGATATGAAGACTCCCTTTAATTAACCATGAAGCATATAAAGAAGCAAGGATTTATTTTACCCCAAAGAAGAAGCACTGGTTGGAATATTCGACTCAAGTTTTATTTTCAAGCAAAATGCACCACAAATCAGCAGAAAGGGTGCAAATCTAAAGTTCTTTTTGCTACTTCTCCTGAAACCTTGAAAATGGGTCAAAATGGAAGTACTTTAGAGAAGGTGGGTTGATCCAAACGATCAATTTATGATACTTTTTCTTAGTCTAATTTTGCTTAATAAATGAAATTATACATTATTTGACGTGAACTTGTCTCTTCAATTTAGGATTTCTGATCAATGTTTATGTATGAAATCTGTAAGAAAACGCCCTTTTGATGATACACACTGTTTGGGCTCGGGGGAGAAGGAGAATGTTATTAAGTTATAGGGTCCTATTCCCTCTCTTGGTTTCTTTGATCCTTTCCTTTTAATTCAGGATTATGCAGATAGAGCTATTGTACTATCTCTGGCTCTTAGCTTGTGTTTTGGTTCTTGCAGCTGGAATTGTACTCTTTCTTCTTGTGGAGAAGGTGGTGAGGTATGTTGAAGATAACTCTGGAGGATATAATACATGGACTCATGGACACCACTGCCATCATCATAACAGCAATAAAAAATTGAAGGATGACAATGATTCTCATGCCGGCCCTCAGTCAGAGTCTTTGAAGGCAGATGAGTCAACTCAAAATAAACCTTCGCTTAGAAAGGTAAAATGAATACCAGTATATTCCATCAAGGTTGGAATTTTACCGCTCCTTCTTATGATGTTGATGGGCTGGATACGAGTTCGGTTTTAAATCAGCATTAATGCTATACCTGTACAAGGATTCTTTGCAGCGGATGTTGTTTCATAAATACTTGGCTAATTACAAAGATTGTTGCCTTCCTTGTTGTAGCTACATCTAAATTTGGTCAATTACTGAGGTTATAAATTGTTGGTATTTGAAATTGTAGCACAGGATAGAATGCAAAATCTTAGCAGCTTATTTACTTAAGGCCTGTTTCATTTTGAGCACTGAAATTTTTTTAATAATGTGTTTTAATACTTAATAAAAAATGAATTTAAGTGCTGAAAACATTAAACATATGGGACGTAACAGATAGTTTTCTTGAATACACATTTAGGACTTACCAAGAAAAGCTTTAAAATTTTGCAAATTCGGTGCTTAAACTATTCAATACTAAAAATTCAGTTCTTAATTTCCAGAGAGTTAGTAGCACTGGTGCCAAAGATGATAAACTAGATGGCACTGCAGTAGATCTCTCCACCGAAAACATCAAGTCCTTGAATGAGGGGGAATGCTCAATCACCAAAAAGTCTTGTTCTTGGTTATCTCAATCTTTTCTCTGATGGAGCTGTAATTGTTCATTCATTTACTTTTATTTGGTTAATTGAGGGAAACATTTCCAAGAAATTTGAAAAATAGTTAATATTGCAGCATAATTTCATTGATGGAATGGCATTGGGAAGTGCTTTCTTGCTTTATGGATCTGTTCCCATGAGATTTCTCAAGATGTTCATATAATTTATCCTTATCCAATCCATATGGATAATACTATGCCTATTTATGGAACATATAATTGTAACATTGCACTTATTCAGGATAATAGTATAAATCTAGATTTTCTGTAGATATCAGTTATAAAGCTTATTTTTTCACTTGATGAATTTTATTTTGGTGTATTTCTGAATATATGTACATATAGGAAACAGTTATTATAATCTATCACCTATAATCCCAGTCATATATCACAGATTATGGCATGCATTTTGAGGACAATCTATGCGAACGTTCGTATCTGAGTTCAAGTTATTATTATTGTAATAAAAAACTTCTTTCAAAGTCATAGTGGTTTCACTTCTTTTTTTTTTAAATTCTCAGACTGCCAAGCAATGTTATTGGTAGTACTAGTTGCACTAGTGTAGGAAAGCTTGGTTTTGGAGCTGTTATGGAAGTGCTAGGATACAAGCTGGATGGTTAAAATGGAGAAAGGCTTCTAGAGTTAGTTATGACCGTAAAGTACCTAGCAAATTTAAAGGGAAGTTTTATCATACTACTATTCGACCAACTATGTTTTATAGGAGTGAATGTTGGGCTTTGAAAAGACAAGAGTACAAAGTTGGGGTAGCAGAAATGAGAATGCTAAGATGGATGTGTGGCTGGACAAAAAATGATATGATACAAAATGATTGCATAAGAGGAGACATTGGAGTGGTACCTATTGAGAAGAAGACGAAAGAAAATTGGTTAAGGTGGTTTAGACATGTGCAGAGGAGGCTGTTAGAAGCACCAAAGAAGAAAGTTAATCTTATGGTATCTAGCCTTGTGAAGCAGCGCAAAAGGAGACCTAAAATGACACTTGGAGAAGTGATAAAAAGGATCTTGTTGTTAACAACATTTCAAAAAATATGATTTTTGATAAAACACAATGGCGTCATGTAGCCGACTTCACCTAGTAGGATAAGGTTTTTGTATGGAAGTGCTAGGCTTGCATGTTCCTATGAAAAACTGAGTGGTTGCCTTGGAGTGGATATTACTGGGGAGCACTCTATACTCCATTGCACCTCATTGACAAGCAGAAGGGCTTTCAGGTTGCCTCAGGGTAGATCTTTCAAGAACTTTCCTTCTCAGATAAGGAGCAAGTTTGGAAAACAATTTTTCTCTGATGACTTCATTTATTTTTGTTCAGGAGTAGATGTAATCCCTTTCTTTTGACTATTTATTTAAAAATGTTGATATGATCATATATATTGCATTGATATCATCAATTTCAAATTTTATTCTTTTCCTGGCAAAAGAAAAATGATGGTATTTGTTTCATATACAGGTTGGTGATTTTGGTATTCTGATAAGGTCTGGTTTCAGTATACAGAAAACTCTCTTCTTCAACTTTCTATCAGCACTTGTGGCACTCGCTGGAACTACACTGGTGAGTTATGTCTTCATTGAACTGAATGGGTTGTTTAATGGTATATATATATATATATATATATATATGAGAAGCAGCAATGAGAGTTGATCACATGAGTTTTAGTCCTATGAGAAAATGCAGAGGAAGCCCAAAAAGGGCACTGAAGGAAATTATATAAAAAAAAAAGATATTGAGTAACATTCTTGAAAATCTGGTTTTGATAGAACCCAATGGCATGTGTGATTCATGTAGCCGACCTCACTTAATGGGATAAGACTTTTGTTGTTATATGAAAGAAACCGACTTTTGACATTTGTTTTTTTAATTGAGTAAACAAGTAAATCTGTTTATTTTGACTTAATCTTCTTTTTAAGGGCTCTTATGGATTTGCGGAGCCAACTGGGTATTCACTTAAGGTTTTATGTGCGTGTTGCCTTAGCATGATTTCGTATCCTCCTTATACTTATCATTAAAGAAAGAAAAAAGAAAAAGAAAAAAGACACAAATTTACAGCATTATGGCCACTATTTGACCGAACTTGCTGTTCTTGTGTAATATTCCTCCTCCTTCTGCCAACTATAATTTCTAACTGTTTTTAGTTGTACAAGTTGAAGGTTTCTTAACACTCTATGGATTTAATGCATCAAAAAATAAGTTGTGTATTAGTCTATGGGATAACTGGTGATGATCTACTGTTTATTTCCAGTAAGTTATAGTATTTCTCAACTGTGAAAATAGTATCAAAAGCTAAATTACATTTCTTTTTTCTGGTTTTGGTGCAGGCTTTTCTCTGGGGGCAGGATCCTGGACAATCATCTCTGATTGAGGTCAGGATTGTCCCATCTCTTCATCAGTGTTTTCAATGGTGGGGCCATGACGGCACCTCTAAGCCATGAAACACCTCATGGCCTGGCGGTTCCACATAGTGGCACCATGGCAACCACAACATACATGGCAGTCATGGCTCATGTTTACAATCGTATGGACTTTTTTCCTATTTTTACCATCTTATCCTAGCCTAAATAAAATAAACGAACTAGATTGATTTTTTAAAAGGGCACATTTGTTTTTATAACAGTGGTACATTGCAATTGGCAAAAGAGAGAATGTCATTGCCAAAATCAACTTGAACCTCAACCAAGAGAAGTGTTGTCAATGGCTTATGGTGATTCGTGGCGTCAAGGGCAAAAAAGGCCATGGTAGATGGCGTGACGGCTACCATTTGAACGCATGCTGGATTGTTTAAATAAAAGCCATTGGATTTACAGCTGATGGATTTATATACATTGCAATTGGAGTGCTTGCAGAAATGAATAACAGTGGTAATACGACATTGAGATGTACGGCGGTCCAAATAACCTCACTGACAATGGTCATACTTGTTGCCCATGGCCTTTTCCTCGTAGAATGAATAAAATACCCTTTCCTAGGATTCCTTGTCTTTATGTGGCAAGTGGTTCACTTCTCATTCCAATATTCTTGATAACTGCTAAATTGTGGATACAGAAAATCCAGGAGGGGAACATGGGGAAAAGGATAGGGATGACAAGGGGGCAAGGGCGGAGAATGTGATCCCATCTCCATCCCTGTGGGGATTCAGGGAACCGTAGAGAATTTTGTTATTAAAAAAAAAAAAAAAAAGTATTTTATATGTTGAGTTATAATAATATTAAATAAAAATAAGTGATTAAAAATTACAATTTGAATTAATATATTATCATGAATTTGAATTAATCATTTGAAAATATAGATATTATATATTATTTCATGTAAAAAATAAATTATTTTTCAACTAAATTATTAAATTATTCTTACTTATTATACATATTTTACTTTATATATAAAGACATTTTGATAATTGCATATTTTGGGTTCTCTGTGGGGCAGAGAGGATGATCCCCATCCCCTCCCCGTCAGAATCCCCACGGACTCCCCATTCCATGTATTACATATATTTGGCATTTTTATTCTGTCATTCGCAAGTTCTCTCTGTGGGGCACACTGCATATTTGAAAGACTTAAGCAATAATGTTTGGATTTGATATAAAACATGAGACTTCTACATTGTTAGACCATAGTATACCTCTAAAAATAGCTTGAAATTATAGCTACATGTATGCTTATCTTGTTCTATTGAAGCTAGCCCAGCTCTTAATTAAACGAATTCTACAATACAAAATGTTGGGATGGAATAATTTTATTTCACCTTGTTCATGACTCAAACTTGTCAATCTCCTGAAGCATTTGAAAGATGGTGACATTCTGGGTTGGTAGGGGAGGCAATGATGGCATTCTCATTACTGGGGTTATCACAAAGTCTCCATTGGTGAGGGTGTGATGCCGCTTTCTAACTGCTCGAGCTGGAGGTTCTGGATCCATGGCAGCTGTTCTTTCTCGGTTGCAATTGGCCATTTTTGCAGGTACTTCTACTCTCTTCCTCAAGCTTTCTGAAAATTTTTTTTCATGCATTGCTCCATCCTACATAAGTTGAAGATATATGGATAAATATTTAGCGCTGGTTTGTCAAACTTTGGATTGAACTTGAAAGTTGATTCTAATTGGTTTATCTTTTCTTCTACATTTGTCAAGTGTAACCCTGTATTTAAAGACAGCTTAGATGAATGCCTAGAGAATGATGGGACCAAATCTATTGTCCCATAGAATGTCCTATTACAACAAATTGGTCAAAACACATAAGGAAGTAGGACAAGAAGATTATAAATTACTTTGTTTATTTTTTTTCAACGGGAGCAGGACAACTGATTTTAATCAAGAATGATTTAGTTCATAGATTTGCTGGATGCCAAACCAAGATCTATAAAACAGATTTGTTACAGTCAAGTGCAGCGTGTAGTTTGCTGTTAGTTGTCCGATCAGCATGATAGTCGACTGCAACAAATCTGAATTCCCAAAATCTAGTGTCTAAATTTTTTGATAGTAAAGAAGATATTTCAAAGCAACCAGTGCTAGTGATGTTCATTTTGGATATGTATTCCTATTCTTCCAAATGCAATATCCATTGCCCAAACTGTCTATTTGATTCAGAGTTAGACTGAGGAATAACACAGACGAACAAAGATTAGGCAGGCTAGGGAAAGAGACTAAGTGAACAAAATAATATAGAACTAAGTTTTGTCTCTAAAATCACATCAATTTGGCTTAAAGCAAACATTAAGATTTCAAGAGGTCCTTTTGATGACAGAGAAGTGAAATGGAAATTCAGAATATGTATTTACTGTAGTTTTGTAAGGAAAGCTGTCCTTGGAAGTTTATCCCTGAACTGCCCAAAACTGCAAAAGCCTTGTTAATCAGAGATTATTGACATACATGAATTCAAATTAATCTTACATTGATGACAGAAGATTCAGGCATTGGGCATTTAACCGGGCGATCTTCATCACGTGGCTCTACAGGGTGTTCTACAGGCCAGAAATCAGCATCATTGTCATCTCCATGTTGGTGATGATGTTGCACTTCAATCACATTGTTTTGTTGCATTGCTCTGTTATCATCTATTAACACAGTTCCACTCTCCTTGTCCTAAAATGTGCAAAACAAGTTGATACATCTGGCATTAGAACATTAAAACCAGCTTGTGCCTTAAAAGTGGGGTAAGTTTCAAAACAAGATAGGAAACCCAGAAAAGAAAAGTTCCCTTCTTTAGCCCATTTTGTCAAACAGTTTACAGACAGAAACAGACAGAGGGAAAGAAGCAGATTAAGACTTGAGAGCACTCACAAAATCTTCCCCGCATGAAAATCCCATCAGCATATAAGCTCATGCCAGAGAAGCCAATCAGAAAATGTTAATTTGTCTCTGTGTGTCTCTCTGAGAAAGAGAGGAAAAGATGGCAAAAGAGAAAGACAGCATAAAAAGAAGCAATTGTGTGCAGAACTGCAGGGTGATAGGGAGAGGGTGAAGAAGAAGGAGGTGGCAATGTGGGATCGCTTGCAGAGTGAGAGACCAAAAAAGATTCCCACTGGGCTTTTGTTTTGTTGGTGAGTGCTTTAAATTTTTAAACCCTTCTGCTTTCTTTCCTTCTCTCTTTCTTTTCATTGGGTCCTTGTCTCTCTCTCTATCTCTATCTGTGCATTGGCTAATGAGAGTGATGGCTTTTTCTACTTTACTGCTTTTAAAAAACACCATAGCAGTATAGTTTGGTTGAAAATCTGGCACACCCACTTGCCACTTTCTGCTTTTCTTGGATTTTGCAGAAGAAGGAAAATGCACAAAAGATTTTGAGGTATAGATATGGCTTCTCTTGTACCAAGATACTCATGGCAAAGAAACACCACAGTTTTGTGTGTATGAGAGAGAGATGAGCTGTGGAGAAAGAAAAAGTGAATCGATGGGGGGGCCGAAAGTAAAAGAATAGCGTCATGGCATACCTTTAATCTTGCCAACTTTTGAAGTAGCCGTTTGCTTATTTCGATGCTGTATTCGTAAAGTAAGGCACAAATAGTACGTACACATGGAATGTAGTTTACCACCTACTTCAACAGCAAGGCTACGTGAATAATAAACACAGCTTTGAATAGGCATGCATGGGCATGGGGACATACTTCACCGGCAATGATAATACTCGAGATATTTGAAGATTGCGAATTAAAAGTGTTTTTATAGATCAAGAATTTATTATTATTTCTATTTTAAAAATATATTTTCTATACTCCAGAGTGGTTATACTCTCGACTTAAAATGAAATGTGTAGATTGTGCTTAGCTACTTCCTCTTGAAAATGTAGTGTGGTTATACTATACTTCTATTGAGGTGATTTGGTGTTGTGAGGTCAATATCTTAAAATTAGTAAGTAGAGTTCTGTCTTATATTTTATTTCATAAGTTATTAATTGATTATTAAATTTAAATAATATAATTTAAAGAATTATTTTATTACATGAGCTTGAGAGAGGGAAGGGGACAAGTTGATTCCCTCCCAAAATTTGTGCTATTGTGAAGTTTCTCTTCAAAAATATAAAAACGATAATTTCTGTTGGCACACCCCATTTTTTCTAGTCACACGCTCTATTCCTATATTTTAAAAAACTTCTCTTCCCAAAGTACCTCTATTTACAACATACACCCCTGTCCACCTACTATCAGCACATCTCCATAGTTGGCGCAGCTCTACCATCAACATGCACCCCAGAAATTTTCTCAAGTCAAAATTGATTTTTCTACCGCTATGACACATCCCACCGATATTATTTTTATTGAATTTTCAAATTACTATCACATACGGATTCATAAATCCGTAGGTTATAAAAATTCATAAAAACAAACATGCGTCACCTATAGTGATAATAGAAATCTGTAACTATATTTATGGATTTATAAATTTATAAGTTTAAAATTCGAAAAAAAAAAAAAAATGGCTGTAGGGATGCACCAGTGGTCGGGATGCATTGGTGGTGGTGATGTGACAGCAGAAGGCAGACGAGGTATATGTGATGTGTAAGGAAGAAGAGAAGTGTTATTTTTTAAGTATCTTAAGAGTGTTTTAGACTTTTTAAACTTATGGGGTGTGTCACTAAAAATGGGGTGTGTCAAAAGAAAAAATCTAAAAAACCATTAGAAATTAAGATAATTTTATGTCCAATGAATGAATAGTGACTTTTTTTAAGGCTTGCAAAATTTGTCAAATTGTTTTGGAGATTGACAGCATGAAATTATTCAAGTTTCTAAGGTACATGTAGTGACAGTAATTTCAAAAATGTGAGTTCTATCAGAACCGTTGATATATCACTATAAAAAATATTTAATTAATTATATATTAAGATTTAAATTTTATATATTTACTTTTTTTAACATTACTTGTCAAGTTTTAAAATTATGGACGATTACATTTTAAAAATTTAAATTAAAAAAATAAAAATCAAACAAAAGTATTCAATTTAGGTATTTTATTTTTTTTAAGTCATTTTAATTAAACACTATTTAAAAAGTATTTGATACATACTATACAAATGTTGATATAAAAAACATATCAAATACTCTGACATTATTAAATCACGTACTCTCTAAGAACAAACCCAATAATAATATCTAATATGTTTTTTTTATGCCTGCCTATGAATCCTCATATAAACTTGCTATTAAAAATTCCTACATGTATAGTAAAGTACAATCGATGACTCATGCTTTGCCAGAGTCACCAACTAAGTGAATGTAGAAATTTCTTCTACGATAGAGGATACGTTTGTGTTAATAACTTATTATTTGACTCAAGTATTAGAGTGCAAGTACCACACCACATCTTATAGCCAGGGATGGCAACGGAATCCTCATCCTCTTCTTCTTGGAATTTTGTTATAAATAAAATATATATTACATTTTAAATTTTACTAATATTAAATGTAAGTAAATAGTTCAAAATTATAATTTAAATTAATATATTATTTTAAATTTAAATCAATTATTTAAAAATATAAATATATTTTTATTTTATATTAAAAAATTATTTATTAACAAATTTATTATATTATAATTTATATTTTGTTTTATATTTTCAAGGATCCTAAGGGCAAAAGGAGGAATCCCGTCGAATCTCCGAAAAAATTATCATCCTTTCTTGGTTAATTAATGCTTTCAAACTAATTTCACATCAATAAAAAGGGCAATGAAAAAATAATAAATAATAAAAAAAAAGCCAGAATGCAAATAAGCATATAAAATATGAAGCACAACCGTGAGCATATTGCGGGCATGAGCATTCCAAGTTCCAACACGTATGCATTATAACATTCCAAGATTCCCAGCTAACACAGCTCACGACGTGGAGACCCTGTTTTTGCAGAGAAGCCAGGTGCAATTCCTTGTCGTTTAATTTGGTCATAAAAATAGTGTTTCGTTCAGGTTTAAATTTGGCATGCAACTCTTCAATTACTTTTTTTCTATTGGATGAAATTCTTTTATGTCAAAAAAACATAATCAAAAAGTGAATGAACGGTTTTTTTTTTGTTTTCACTTTTTTGGGACTATTTGTAAATATATATATATATATATAAATGAGTTAAATTAAATGAGATTAATTATAAATAAAAAAATTAATAATAAATTTATGTCTTATAAATACTGATAATTAAATAAAAAAGTTATTTATATATAGAGTCTTTTTTAATAAAAATTATTACTTTTGAATATCAAAATACCTAATTGCCACAAAAAGTACCTATAACTTTGTTTTAAAATCAATTATGATTCCATTCCATAATATGAGCCACTAAACTATGATTTTTCATGTTTCAATTCGGATTACTTAAAGTTAAGGGTCGACACGAACTAAAACATCCTAATATTCTGTTCTAGTTAAAGCACTTATAGACAACCTTGACAAGAGACAAACTGACCAAGTCACAGGATGAGAGAAAAAACTTTTTGTTTTGTCATGAATGTGTTGTATCATCCTATCTCAAAAATACCTCTTTCGTATCCCATCCCAGTGTAAATGTTAAAAATAAAAAATAATAATAATCAGTCAAAATAATATCATTTTATTTATTTATATTAGAACAAGATTAAAACAAAAATAATTTAAATAAGATCGAAACAAGAAAAAAAATCACTTTTTTGAAACTAGATAAGACAACGAAGAATCGAGATGAAACTGAAATAAAATTTTTCTTCTCAACCAAGAGATAGAAAGGGATTAAATCAAGCAAAAACTTATCCCATCCTATACTTACCTATATATTAATTTCATTTTTTGTCCCAAGCAAGGCATTATATTTCTATAAACATGACATTTTTTTCCCCTCAAATAACATTTCAACTAAAATGTTCACCTCAAAAGTTTAGATGCATTTTTGTGATTAAACAATGTGGGAATACAATAATTTTGAGGATAACTATCTCACTATGACCTGGCATTACAAGATGTAACCTATTTACAAAAAAATACTTTGGTAGTTTTAACAAACTACATATTCAAACACAAAACTTAAGAAGTCATTAAGTGCAATTTAATGGGGAAGAATTTGTATAATATATAAGAGGTTTTGGGTTTGATTATCATTTATAATGAAAAAAAATTAAAAAAAAAAAAACACAAAACTTAAGATTTGTAGAAAAACTATTTAAAATTTGATATTATTTTATATAGGGATAGACATAGGACAAGATGTCTCGTCATGATTCGAAAAAATCGAAACGATTTTAAAATGAGATAATTTAATATCAAAGTAAAACTAAAATAAAATGTGTCTCGAGATAAAAATTGGCATATGTCCCGTCCCATTAGTATATAGGAGTTTTTATGTCAATAGGTACAAAATTTTGTACCTATTGACATAAAATGCATCTACAGGAAATATAAGTTTTGCAATAAATAGATATTTATTCATGAAGCATGTATTAGAGATTCTTTCGGTTCTGGCAATACCTATAAACAAATAAAGCGCGTTTTGTTGCCACCTCATTATAACACATAAACAACCTTAATTGACAAATTCCAACCAAACCCAAAACAAAATAAGAAAATACAGCATATTCCATTAGATTTACAAGGACAATATCTTGTTTGCCAGCCATTTCCACACGTCCGAATCAAAAATAGAAGCAAAAATTTGATCACCAATAACACAAACAAATTAAGACAAGCAAAGGTATTGAAATAGGGAAAACCCTCCATTTCTCAAATTGCTGGCCCTCGGTTGAGAAGGCAAGCACAACAAAGAATGAAGCTTTGGAAAAGGGCCACCGGAGTTCTCAAGGACAAAACCAGCCTATGGATTGCCAAGCTTTCCCGGAAAACACCGTACCGGAATCCTATCCTCGAGGCGGCGATCATCAAGGCAACGAGCCACGATGAAGACCACCTTGATTACAAGAACTTACAGAGGGTGTTCCAATGGGTACGCGCCAATCCATTACACCTCAAGCCTCTGGCTTGGGCTCTGGCAGTGCGTATGGAGAAGACGAGAAATTGGGTGGTGGCCCTTAAAGGCTTAATGCTTTACCATGGAGTTCTTTGTTGTGATATCCCAAAGGTGCAAGGGGTTGGAAAATTACCCTTTGATCTTTCAAATTTCAGCGATGGGCATTCAAGATCAGAGACAACATGGGGTTTCACTGTCTTTGTTCGTGCCTATTTCGCCTATTTAGACCAAAGGTCAGCCTTTGTGGCTTCAGAAGTGAGAAAACATAGCAAGAAAATCAGACAAGGGAAGCTGAAGGTTGAAGACACATTGATGGAAGAGCTTGAGAGACTGCAGAAAATGCAGGGCTTAATTGACATGCTGCTTCAAATCAGGCCTCAGAACCAGAAAATGGAATGTTCTGGTCTTATGCTTGAAGCCATGGATTGTGTTATAGTTGAGGCTTTTGATTTGTATGGTAAAATTTACAAAGCCATTGAAAGAGTGCTCTTGAAGATTTATCATGTTGGTGGGAAGATGGAAGCAAGTATTGCCCTCAAGGTTCTGAAGAAAGCAGCACTTCAAGGTGATGAACTCTCTTCCTATTTTGAGTATTGCAGGGACCTCGGTGTTCTTAATGCCTCTCGATGCCCGAAAATCGAGCAAATCCCTGGCGAAGATATTCGAGATCTTGAGAGGATAATCAACAATGGAGCAACCCAGAAGAAAGATCATAGTGATAATGATGATGATGAGAAGAAGAGGTTTGTGGAAAGAGACAACAATACCATTATTGCCACCATCGATAAACAAAGTGAATCTCAAGAGAAATGGTTGAAGACGGTGATTACAGATAAATGGGAGGTGTTTGAAGAGGATTGTTTGGTTGATGCAAAGGAATTTCCCTCTAATGGGTTAAAAATTGCTGCTTCAACAAACCCTTTTGATGATTTGTATAGCTTAATAACCTATCCTCCTCCTCCTCCTCCTGCTGCTTGTAGTCAAGTTCTTCCAGATTTGATTAGTTTTTATTGACATGTGGTTCGCTTTTCATGGGTTTGAATATGAACTGCTTTCAATTTTGTGAAGAAGGAAATAAAGAAAAGTGGAATCTATGAAGGAAAAATTCTGAATCTTGTTTTGCTTTTTCACATTAACATAATAAAATAATAAAAAACCTTTGATTCTCGGTAGAACCTCAACCACTGGCATTGTAGCGAAGGCCCATTCACCAAATAAAGTAAACCTAGGTATAGATCCCAATATGTAAGTGACCTATACCATGTAAATAGACACTTCGAAAACATATTCAACATTTCAACTTGGATTGGGAAAAAGAAGCTAACCAACATGATTTAATTTTAAAACTCAAACAACACTAAGAATATGTCCAATCACTAGATTAAACCTCTGCTCACCACAATTCCACTAACTTAAAATTTTGATTTAAAACCTAAAGCTCACCTTACTTTTACATATCCAACACCTTTAGTCTATCGTGTCCATTATGGTAAGGGATTATTTAGAAGTTTCATTTTTTTTTTTCGCTTGTAGCCCATATGAATGATGTTACCTTTTAAGATTGATTGTTAGCCTACGGCCTGACAAGAAACATCCTTAGCTTGTTGCTTATGGATTGTCGTCTTTTTTCTTTTTGTTCCCTTTTATTCTAAAAAAATATTAAAATTTAAAAATAATGAAATGATACTAATTAAGCAGGGCCACAATCACCAAATTACTCTTAATCAAATTTAATTAAACAGCTTTAAATGGGTAGTACATCGATTAACTATACGAATGAGCTAGAAATAATTAGATTCTTCCCCACTCTCCAGAGACAAGAACAAAACCAGATCAAAGATAGGAGATTTAAAAAAAAAATTTTTAAAAAAAAAATCAAGGATCTCTCACATGCAAGGGAATCTTCTTTGCAAGAAAAGACCCTCAAAGCATCTTGTTAGTAACCACATTGCTTGCTTTCAACTTCAATCTATCCATAGGATTTATCCATGAGATCTATCTTGATAGTGCTTCTCAGGTTAGAAGCCAAAGAATCAATTCTTAGAGTGAAAAGTGGTAGATTCTCACTAAAACTGAATTTAGTGCTTCCAACAACAACCAAACAAATTATTGTTCTCTTAAAATTCAGGGTGTTGCAGTCTCCAATAGCTTAATGCCAAACAAAAATAAAGAGCCATGTTCTCATTATATTCACATCTAGGCCGTTTATTAATATGAATCATAACAAGAGCACCAAATGGAATACACATGATATGTAATCAACAACTCAAATCCAAACATAACGGTTATGTTGATGGCAAGAACATGAGCAAATCCAGATCCATGTCAAATATAGCTTAACTTAGGAAACATTCAGCTTTCCCATAAAAGAACAAAATATAGCTTAACTTAGGGAGGATAACGTATTGGAAACATTCAGTAATTTTCAATCATTATTCATATTTTCATAGACACCCATCAATACTTTTGGCTTGTTAAGGCTATAGGCAACAAACATTTAAGAGGAAACACAACACAAGGGCATATGCAACCTACCAATTTGAAACCCCTTGATTACTCAAGATTGAAGAATAACTATGACGCATATTTCAACAAACAACACATTCATCCTGATAACTGTTTGCAAACAATTGCATCATTGTCTAGCAATGACCATATCGCATCAACTCTCAAATTTCACGATGCACAATCAAAAGGCTAAGAACAGAAATGCATGTCAAAACAGCTAGATTCAGAATAGGATTTCAGTCTCACAAAATAAAACATCAATATCAAAATTAAGAGTTACATCACTGCATATACATGTTTCTTACTTTCCTTGATAAGCTTGTTTCTGTGTCCTGCCATCAGGAGTTAAGTTTTGATGCTCAAGCAAAGGATAAGGAAAAGAATCTAGTAATTCTTATTCCACTTATTCTATGGTAAGAACTAGCAACACAAGCACCTAAAGATAAGAAAACAGAAGAAAATATATGCAACTGTAAAAGCTATAAGGTTGAGTCAGACAAACGTTCAACTGATAACTGTGGAACCTCCATAGGAGCAATGAAAAGGTGATTGCTTATCAATGGAAAGACAGATAAAGAGAGGATCCTTGAATTGCAAAATCTTGACAAAATTAAATAACAAGGTGAATGAGCATTATCCAAAAATAGTCTGTAATCTAGCAAGTAGTAATAACTCATTCACATAAACCTGGTGCCAGACTACGCCGACACCCTTATCACATAAGCCGGGAGGAAAAAGAAAAAGAACAAAAGAACCCATACGTCCAAATTTCAGGAACTATCAAGACAGAAATGTCATGGATAATAAAGTACTCAACATCTCTGGGAATGGTCACAGAAGTGTATATACAAGTCAATCAGACCAAATTTCATTTGTCCCAACAGCAACTATCTACCTGATAGTCACAAACTTGTTGGTGCCATGTCTTGCCCAGTGAGTCCTCAGATCAATAGGTTGAGCAAAATTATAACCTTCTGCTGCAAGTTTCTCTAAAACCTTCTTAAAAGCACCTTGACTCATCTTCCGTCCAGCTATCCTTGCACCGCGTCTTTTAGTGCTCATTGGCAAAGGATACATTGACACATTTGTCGTACAACAAGCTGATTGCCAACCACCGCAGCCCCATCGATAGCACTGCTGAGAAGTCCCAGTACAAGAGCAGACTGGAATGGGTAGACCAGAAATGTCCATATCAATTCCATTTATCACAAGCTCCATAGTCTTCTTTGGTGGCTTCACACGTTGAACAGTTGAATTGCTATTATCCTTTGGCTTCCTAGGTTTTTTGGCTTTTGGAATCTTAGGAGCACTGCCACCTTGCCTTTTCTTCGATTGACTAGCATCCTTTTTTACATTTGGTGGTTCTTCAATCCTATTCACCCTCTCATCTTTTGATGTATCAGGTGGCTGTATAATTTGCATCGAGGGAGCTCCCGATGTCTCCGGAAGAACAGCATAGTTAGGATTTGCAGAAAACAAGTTGACATACTTATCTCTCGGACTTATCCAACTGTCTCTCATATAGTTCATTGGAATTGGTGGTTCTGAAACAACACAATCACGAGGATGAAAGGCTCCATTTGCTCCAACTAACATGGTTGGATCACGACCAGACAAATATGGTTTTATGTCGCGATCTGTCATACTAGACATGAGCTGCAGGCCAAGATGGCCTTTGAAGGAGGGCTCATAGTAACCCCAATTGCGCATGTTCAACGCATCATCATCCATGTGAACTACAGAACAGGTAAAAAACAACATAATAAAACTTTAAACTTTGCTGTTTACTACTTCTTTCCCCATTTCCCATCATTATAATCCAAGATGCAACAATCAAACTATCAAAGAGTACAGAAATGGCAACACATACTAGAAACAACAAAACGGAGTCCACAAATAGTTTCAAGAATAATTCAAAACAAATAGCAATACATCTTTCCAAAAAGGGACACAGGGCATTTAACCAATTAGCAGAGCAAGACTCTAGATACAGCAAAAAATTAGCGGACCGCATAGATCACCCCAGTTGACGGAAACTTTCATACCATCGCTCGGCAGCTGAGAAAATAATGGCAAAAAATTAAACTTTTCTAGACACTCTACGTTCTATATGGTCAAATTAAAAAGGATCAAAACATTTCAATCCAATAAGTCGAGATTTACCATTCCCAGGTCAGAAATGTTGGAATTTCTTGATTCAATCACCAAAAAATTGAAAGTTCAGGATCCAAATCTCCTCAAAATTCCAACATTTTCTCAGCAACCAAACAGCACCCATACAGATCGAACCCACTAGGTACAGATCCCCAATCTCCATTTTGAAATCAACCAAGCAAACTAGTGTATCAAAATCCAAATCTGAGATATTTTGTGTCAGATCTCACTTATAATAGGAAGAAAGAAACAAATCCACACATCACAAAATATTCGCAAGGATGCAAATGACAGGTTTAACGGGACAAGGACCCATCTATTCTATTCAAAGTTTAAAGGGCAGAGAGAGAATGAGAAATGGAAAGAGAAAGAGAGAGAAGCAAATGAGAGAGGAGAGAGAAAACTTACTTGGGTTGGTGTAAACGGCTCTTTAGGGTTTTGCCCTTCTGGAGAGAGAGAGGCCCTGAAAGAGAGAGAAAGAGAAAGAGAGAGAGACAGGAAAAGAGAGAGGAGAGAGAAGGGAGAAAACAAAGAGCAGATAGAAGAGAGAGGAGAGAGAGTGCACTAACAATGTCAATTGTGGGAGAAAGAAAGAGAAAGTAAGCTAAAAAATGGGGTACCTGCGCGCATATATTTGCTCGCATTCCCTTTTCAAAATAATAAAAAAATCTAAATTCATCGCTTTGCTATATCTATCGATGTCAATATGTTGGCACATATAAAGAAATCAACTTTAAAATCAAAGAGAGAGAAGCAAGAGGGTCCAAAGGCCCTTTAGCAAAAGTAGAATATATATATAAATTTGATTTGAGTTTAAAATGTATTTATGTTAAATTTTTTAAAAAATAGTTATTTAAATAATTTTGTTTAATTTAAATTATATTAGTGTATGTTTATTATAATATTGGATATAAATAATTTATAAAAAAAAAAGGTGATGGAACTTTTGCTGAAATCCCTTAATTAATTAGATTAATTTACATTAATCCTATAAAAGATCTAATTGTGAGTGATTCTAGAAGATATAATTGTGAAGTATTGAGTTTAAAATTTTAAAATTATTGTTATTAACAATGGATATAACATATTTTTGAGTCTTTGAAAAAAAAAAAAAAAATATATATATATATATATATATATATATATATATATATATATATATATATATATATATATATATATATAAATAAATAAATAAATTGTTTATGCTTAAAAAGTAAACAATTCAAATTTGTTGTTTATGTAAAGATGTCCGGTTTTTAAACTATATTCATTTTACAAATTTGCATTAATGAAGCTATATGAGTTTCATGTAAAAAAAGAAAAAAAGTTATGAGCTTGAACAAGTACATTAAAAGTATCAAAATAGTTAAATGATGTCTTCAACTATATTGAAGGGACAAATACATTGTTCTTTTTTAGTTTGCTATACATATATAAGTTACGCATATTTATATTTATGAAAAACCTTGGTTATGCAACAAGCTTATACTATTTTTTTTTAATAAATTTCACTTAAATCAATATAGTATTGACTTAATAGAAATTATGTAAAGACCCTTGGCTCAATATATAACGTATTGGCTCGAAGTGTAAGTGCAAAAGTATTTATAAATTATTTATTAACAAAAATGTTTTGTCGGTTGAAGAATTTGAACCAATATCCTTCCTTATCAACTGGTGCTGCTATAGCTTTTCAATAAATTTTACTTAAACATCTTAATCCTAACCCATGAGGCTTGTATTTAGGCTTCTCCGTTAGGTCATTTCTTATCACACACCTCTTTTGTAGGCACATACCCATGTCTATAGTTTCAATAGTGTCTAACTAAACACACACGAGGTGTGTGCCTAAAAGCAATGGGTGTGCTAAAAGAAATTACTGTAAGCTTAGCTAACTTCGGCTTGTGAGAAAACGCAAAGCCGGTAGATGTAATGGGTTTATCCTTAGCTGAAATCAATCCACAAAATTAATCAAATTGTGTGTGTGCATATATATATATATATATATATATTTCAGTATAAAAATATATACTAAGAGAATGAATAATGTTATATATATACACTGAAAAATATACATATTTTATATAAACACAATTAATAACATTTTTTTTTGTTTACATTCAGGATACGCTTGTTGGTGTGAGTATAATTGAGATAATGAGTAACAAAAGATAATCTCTTTTAATATATGCGACTTCAAAGTTTAAATATAAAATCTTTTGTGACTTTACTTAAGTTTTAGTAACTAACAAGATTCACGCTAAAATAATTTAAAACCTTTTAGTATAGTTTGAATCTTCTACATATCTACACTTACTATTCAAATTTCATTTCTCCAAAAGAAGGCAAATTGAAGTGCTAAATTTTAGCTAGCTAGAACTTGGACTACTTTTGTCGAATCATATACTTAGGTATCAGAATGAGCCCCTAAAACCATCTTTATAATCCCTTCTATTAGCTTTCTTGTTCTTTGCTGGTCAAACCCGACCTTATTCACTGCTTGCCAAAAACATTTTGATGATTAAAAGTTGCAACACTTCAATTGTTTATTGAATAATCTAAACAAAATACAATGTGATCGCTTTTTGTTTTTGTTTTTTGTGTATTGAAACACTTTAATTTAATGGTTTATTGAAAAACTATAACAGCATTCGACCACTCTTGTTTATAAATTCTAATAGAGTTTCATTACATGCACTAAAGCATGGCCTCGTGCATGAAAAGCTGCTTCCCTTTAAGAAAATATATCACAAAACGGTAGTTTGCCCAGAAGTGTTGCATTTATCTTGGTTTATCTCTGATAGAAACCAACCACTCCCATTTGACCATAGAATTTGTTGGAAACATAGAGGCAATAAATGCATGGTCCAAAGCATGGTACCCATAGTTTACTTCAAAACTCCAACCTTTTCGTAGATTAGTGCGAAAGATTTTCAATGAAATCTATTTTTGAATCAGATCATGCAGATAGTAAGCTGCACAAAGGGAGAGCAACTCTTTCTGATCCCTCCAATTTTATTTCTAGGCACTAAGTGCGTGATTGCTTGCACAAGGGTCTTTAAGAGCTCAGCTTCCATATATTCCAACATGCTTGAAGGTTGAAACTGAAGAACGGTGTTCTTTCCTTTTCTTTTCTCTCTTTGGTTTTGTTTGGGGGTAAGGGTGTGAAGCAATGTTGAATGTTGATGTGCTTGGCAACAAGAAGAGGAAGAGATGTGTGAGGGTTTTCAAGTTCAAGAATTTTGGTGATCCTGGTTACCCAGTTGAGTTTAATGGTCCATTTCGTGAGAATGTGAATGCACTGCTTGAATTTGCAAATTTGGAGGCTAATTTAGGTTTGGGAATGACCATTTGGTCATTTCAACTGGAAGTTCATCGCCACCCACCTTTCCATGTTTTGTTCTTTGTGATTGAAGAACCAATCGAGTCCTCACTCACCCCTCACTGCAAGAATTGTCAATATATAGGTAATGCTGTCGCTTTTTATTTAGGGTTTTAATCATAGCATGCAAGGGTGAAATAGTGAATTAGCGTGCATAAATACTCAGGTTCACTGTAATCAAAATCACTACAATGAATAATGTTACCCATTTGAAACATTGGATAAATTGAATAGGACATTAGTCATCTATCTAACGGTTTGTACTGGGGCAAGTCATCGACTATAAATGTGTTTATTTGACTATAATAAAATTGGTTCTATGGTCTATGTGCATATTTTATTTATTGTTCTATGAGTCATCCTCTCCTATATGTGTGTGTGTGAATCTACTCATTCTTTTCATCTTACAGGCTGGGGGAGACATCTCATATGCAATAAGAAGTATCACTTTCTGATGCCTTCAAAGGAGACATTAGCTGCTTGTCTGAGCTGTGAAGGCCTGCAGTGTGATGCAGCTTCTCCTGGAATGAACAATGGTAAGTCCAAATTAATAGAACTACAAGGCCATATGATGCATGGTGTTTTTCACTCTAATGGATTCGGGCATTTGCTGTGTATCAATGGCTTGGAAACGGGTTCTGATTTGGCTGGACACCAGATCATGGAGTTTTGGGACCGATTGTGCACTGGATTGCAAGCAAGGTTTACTTTGGTTCCTCAACTCATGACCTCTTATACATAATAGCATG
Organism: Bauhinia variegata; assembly: GCA_022379115.2. Taxonomy (NCBI): domain Eukaryota; kingdom Viridiplantae; phylum Streptophyta; class Magnoliopsida; order Fabales; family Fabaceae; genus Bauhinia; species Bauhinia variegata. The sequence goes on along the minus strand of CM039426.1, from coordinate 14,618,723 downwards.
TCTTGCTTGTCATTAATGTCAAATCTTTTTTTGATTAAGAGCATATTTGGACTGATTTTTTTTTTCTTTTTGTTAGAAGTCTTTTGTACAATCTAAGATTGTTTAGATTGATTCTCAAAGAAAAAGTAAAAACATCTTTAAAAACTAAAATGATGCTTAGGATATAAGTGTATAGTAGAACATTTTTTAAAAAAAATAGAAGTAATTCATAGTTTGTTTAAAAAAAATAAAAATATTTAGAAGTTAAAAAAACTGCTTTTGACCTTTATTTTTTACTTTTACATCTTAAAAATATTTCTTTTTCTAAAAAAATTCAATTCAAATGGACATTAAACAATTTTTATGTTTTCTTCTTATTTGCTCCATTCTAAGCAAAGTTTAAGAGGATCACTCTCTGATCGTATAGTTCAATTCTTCCACAAAGTTGAAACTTAGTTTTTAGTCTTGTTCTTCAACCAATCAAAGAAATAATACTAATATCTAATTTATGCTTTATTTGGTAGGAAAGTGAGTTTGAATGACCTTTCACAAAAAAGAGGCATGGAGCTGAGACTTCTCAATGGAATAGCATATAACGAGCCATGGTTTGGTAGATGGGGTTACAAATTTGGGCGAGGATGCTTTAGTGTCACTCAACCCACATACCAAAGGGCTATAGAGGCAATAAGAAGCATGCCACTATACTTGATAATACACCATATTGGCACTTCCAACCTTAACATTCCCATAATATTCTCAAGGTACCAAACACTTTCAGACCCATCCCTAGTGACTCTTGGCGACCTATTTCATTTCATGTTAGAGCTCAAATCACGCCTTCCACGCGAAAGCTCTTTTGGTTTTTGTAACGCCAATGTCTTAGCTGAAACGAATTGTCGTTGGTCACCTAAAAGGATCGAAATGGCAACTAGGGTTATAGTTGAGGCCTTAAGAAGAGCTGAATACAAGTGGATTTCAAGGCAAGAAGTTAGGGATGCTGCTCGAGCTTACATTGGTGACACGGGATTGCTCGATTTTGTGTTAAAATCATTGGGAAACCATGTTGTGGGAAACTATTTGGTTCGCCGAAGCTTGAATCCAGTGACAAAAGTCTTGGAATATTGCTTAGAAGACATTTCTACTGCATTTCCTAGTCATGAAGGTTTGATCATGGGCAATAAAGCCAAGGATAGGTTCAAGATCACAAGGGCTCAACTTATAAAGGACATGATTTATTTGTATAAATACATTCTCATAGACCCAAAACCAGCACCAAGATCAGAGATTCTCTCAGCTATACCTTTAGCAGCAAGGATAATTCTTGACACCAAGTATCTTATCAAAGATTACTTTTGTGAGCTTCCTTTCCAATTTGAATTAGACATGGAAGGGAAACTCAGCCTTTATTGTACAATCATGTTGAGGAACAACACAGGCCATGAGGGTTATCTAGATAGGGAAATGCCCCCATATGAGTGCATCACATTGAAAAGCAGTGCTACCATCACTGACCTAAAGCTTGAAGTTGAAAGGAATTTCAAAGAGATTTATTGGGGATTGAAGGGTTTTGTCGTGGAATCAATTGTGAATTTGAATGCCAATGGAACAGATTTGGTTTTCGGGCAAATCGAAGTGGGTCGAGAACTTGTCGTTGAGGGTTGGAGCAGTAACATGGGAATGAACATGTATGAAAGTGATCCTAGTAATGGGGTGGTGGATTGCACTTGTGGAACTAAAGAAGATGACGGGGAAAGGATGGTTTCATGTGATATATGTGAAATTTTGCAGCATACTCGGTGTGTTCGAATTCCAAATGATGAAGAAATTCCTCATATATTTTTGTGCAGAAGGTGTGAGCAAGAAATTGTTCAGTTCCCTGCATTGCCATAGAGCTATATATGTGTTTGGAAGTTTGCCTTCAAGTATCTATGTTAATTTGATCCTGATCACCGGTGGGTTTCTACTCTACTTTCTTATGCTTGGCTTGATTTTGAGGATCTCCTTTAATATATTGAATTAAGTTTTTGAATTTTTTTTTGCACATGTACTATTTAAAGTTATCTTTTCCCCCTTGCATGCAATTTTTTAAGTTTATATTTAAGATTTAAGATATTTTCACCTATTTGAATATAAAATTTATCCATGTTCAATAGATTAATACTTAATTTCAAGTTTGTTTGATACCAAAGTTCATAACAAGATAATCATAATGTATCTAATAAAACTGCTTAGCACATAAATCAATTGACACATGTTGTTTTAGTTTAATATGAAGTCTTGGGTTTAAGCTTTAGAAATGCAATCACATTAAAATTCAGTAGAGAAAGTTTTGCCGCCCTTGTAGTCCTACCTAGCTTGAACCGGATTAGTTGTGGATTAAAAAACCTGGTAATAGGTCTGTGCCTTACAAACATTGGTGATCACTTGGTGGGGAAAGCTTTTTCACTTTTGTAGTTCTACTCAGCTTAAAACTTGATAAGGAGAGCTTTGCTGTCCTTGCGGTCCTATTCAACTCTAATCGAATTAGTTCTATGTTGAGAAATTTAGTAATAGGTTTATACCTTATGATCACTTGGTAGGAAAATCTTTATTGCTTTTGTAGTTCTACCTGGCTTAAAACTTGATAAAAAGAGCTTTGCCACTTTGTAATTTTACTCAATTTGAACCGAATTAATTATGGGTTGAGGAACCTGATAATAAATTCGTATCTCATATATACTAATGATCAAGATAATAATAAAAAAAAAAAAAAAAACAAGAAAAGGCATTTACATGCAACAATAACAAGATAGCGATAATATATTTTTTTATTTTTCAAAATTACGAATTTATAAATTTGTAAACACTTATAAATTTTAAACACTTATAAATTTGTAGGTTATGAAAATCTGCAAGTGTTGAGGAAAATTTCTGGGGTGCGTTGGCTGTGGAGCGTGTTGTAAGTAGAGGTATTTTGAGAAGATTTTAAGTTAAAAAAATGGGAATGGGTGTGTGGCTAAAATTGGGATGTGCCAAAAGAAATGACCCATTAAGTATAATGGGCTTCACTCCTAAACTAGCCCATTCGTGTTTTTCTTTCCAATGACAACCAACCATTGAGGGCTCTCATTGACAGCCCATTAAGTATAAAGCTGCTTACTTCCTGAATATTAGGAAACATAGATTGTTGTCTAGTTTCTAACAGTTCATGATTTAACAATGAATCTTGACACATTAGATTTTTATCTGGAAAATCTTATTCATAATTTTGTTTCTGTTGGCAAAATCAAATCAAGAAACAATTTACAAAGGTAATTTAATAATTTGATTGATAATAATTTTTTTAACATAAAAATAGAGATATATATATATATATATATATATATATATATATATATATATATATATTTAAATAATTAATTTAAATTCATCATACTATATTTATTTAAATTGTAATTTTTAATCAATTATTTATCTTTAATATTTGTAAGACTCAAAATACATATATTTTTCTTCATAACAAAATTTTTTAATAGAATTCCACAGTTCTCCAAATCCCTGTAGGGAGGGGACAGAATCATACTCCCGCCCCCATCCCTATTTAAGTAATTTGTCCAAGGATACATATTGGTCAAATTGAGTTTGATAAACAAACCTATAATACATAAACATTTTTCATGTAATATTATATTTGAGAATTTGTAAATCCTACCACTTTTGATAAGTTTTGTAAATTATTTCTTTTAAAATGAAAGCAATTCATTTCAATTTAAAGTGTTTCGAACACACTCAAAAATAGCATATAGCCAAAGAACTAGTAGCAATACGTTGTTATTTGTTAATGATTTCAAGAATCTGCAGGTAATTACAGCCATGTTCTAAATGAAACCAAGAACATCCATTTATCCAGAATTTTATTTATATATAGAACAATGAGTTAATTTATATAACTTCCAAATATGAAACATTCAAAATTCTGAACCAGGAAAAACTAAGCCAACTTTAAAGATAAAATATTTGTTCTGAAAGAAAAGAACTCTCTTATCATCCAGAAATCCTAGCAAAAGTAGAAGTTCCGAAAATTAGGAGGAGTTTCGAAAATATATGTCTTTAACGAGTTTACATCTTCTATTTCAAAAGTGTGTTTTAAGATATACATTGTTTGAGTGATAAGAAATTTTTTATTTTGGGCGGATCCTCAATTAACATTAGGTCAAGGCTCGATTACTGGACAAAATAAAGTCAGGTATAAACTCTAATAGGGAAGAGACATACACCATGTAAATAAGTACCTATGGAGTGTTCAACTTGGATTGAGGTAGGGCTTCATAGCCAATCGGTTTGATCATAAGACTCTATCATACACCAAGAACACATTCAACCATTAAGCTAAACAGTTGCCGGCAAAAAAAAATAATAATAATAGAGTTTTGTGAAATGATACTGATCACACTTTGAGTTAGAGGATGATATTCTATCTAGATCTCATTTTCTTCTATTATGGAGATTAATTTCATGTTCAAATTCTATTTGAACTTTGTGGAGTGCATTTCTAGAGAAAATAAACTGGCTCATTCTTGTTGAGTAGCCTCCAATTTACAAAACAAAGAAATTACCGCATGTTTTCACCCAAACACAAGCATTTTGTCAAAATTTATGTTTTTCACAAATATATTTATTTTTGTAAACTTTCCTCTCTAAAGTGGAGGATCTAGATTCTCAAAATCTAATGAGGACGACTGAGATTTGCAGTGACTGTGAAAGTAAGCAGAGCATGCAAATTAAAACTTTTTTCTTATCATTATTTTAATTAAAAGTTTACCAAACAGTTAATAATATCTTTTGCAAATCAAAATATTCTGAGAAAAAGTGGTACGTTTCATTCACCTCTGATTGCGTTATAAATAATTTTATATATTATCAGATTTTTCCAAGGTATTAAATCTTATTAGGAGAGGGTAGACTAAAACTCTACAACTTATCATATAATTTTTAAGAGAAAAATTATTTTTTGTCCTCTTACACTATTGTTAATTTTTTAAAAAAATTATATTTTAAATTAAATAAAATAAATTTTACATTTAAAGTTTAAAAAAAAAGTAAACTTTTATTCAAATAAAAAATACTTTAATAAAATTTACTTTTATTCTTGAATTAAAATGTAATAATTTATTTTGTTAATTTAAAATATAAAGATTTTTTTTGAAATTACTGATAAAGTAAGGGACAAAAATAATTTTTTTTTTAATTTTAAAGTTCTTTTTTTTTAAAAAAAAAATGCTATAACTAATAAAGTCAAAAGAATTCTTTTAGGTTTTGCCCAATTACCCTTATTTTTTTTGGTGTGAGACCTGTTTGAGATGAGAGTAAAAATCGTAAATCATTTCCAACAAGTGACCTTTGGCCTAAAGTGACTTTAGGCTCAATCTACTTCTACTGAACCAATATCTTGTTGGTATAAGAATTCATTGATACTTGAAACCATTCTCACAATCAATAATGATTTGTATGAGGAAGTGGTTTGATGCAGTAGTATAACTTCAAAAATAAAGTTTTGGTACCCTCAATCCTAAAATCAAGATTCCCTCTCTATATGTTTGAGTTAGTATTAAAAAACTTGTGTGTTTGTTTATTTATGACAAAAGAAAAAAATCACTATGTAATACAAACATCATATGTGAAACTGATTTGTGTTATGTTTAATTATCAAGAAAAAGGAATGATGCTAATCCATTTTGAGTTGGAAAGAATGAGAAGATGATAAAAGATGGATTCTCAGCATATGTCCCTTACAAAAAGAAAGCAGGTAGGACAGCAATCATATCTCCAGTTGTCTTGGATTCCATAACTAGTAATCTATTACTGAACTTTGTCTGGTATTAAAATTAATTGATGACTTTGAATTAAAATATTCTGTTGACCTTTGCTGCAGGATCCTAGCTAGTCACTTAATTTCCATTAACATGACCTCAACTTTGCTTTTAGAATATAATAATTCATCTCTGGATAAAGCTAAAGTGTTTGAGTGTGTTAAAGTTTGTCTTTCTTTCTCCATTTCACACGTCATTAATTATTCCTTCTCTTCTGATGTATGATAAATTTTTTAGGTTTCAAACCTTATGGTTGGCTTAGTACACAGAATTCAAATTATGAAATTGGGATAAAAAGAAGAATAAGAATGTAACCTGAAATGGAATCATAATTGGTTTAATAAATAATAATATCTTTTTTAAAATAAAAAATATAATTAAAGAGTTAAGTTAAGAAAAAGATTAAGTGTTGATTCCAAGAACTGTAGAATAGATAATTTTACCTCTCATAATGTGAATGCTCATTCGAGCTTTGACAAAATGAAGCTTGAATAGGATAGTTATTATGTCTTTTCTTGCGATCAATCATACGAACGCTCATTTGGAGTATGAAATAGAATCACCATTCAATGCATACCAAACAACTCGTTATCCTTTTTGCATGCTATTTAAACCTTGACCATATCTAATGACAAGCATTAATGAAAAATGCTTGGTGAAGAGAATTTAATTTGTTGTCACATAATGTGGGTTTATAGCCATGTTTTGATAAATATATTACTCATATTATTTTTTATATGAATGAGCTTTCGGCCTATGATACTAATTGGCCGAATCCATCAATAACATCACTTACTTGTCAATGTTTCATCACATTTACGTATAAATATTCCTTGTCTATTTACGTATAAACTTTTTACCCATTTTAACAATATTTATTGCTTTTTTCAACCTGTTATATAAGGTATTGGAGTGATTCCACAATACCCTTGCCCTTGCTACTTTCTATAGACTTCTAGCTAGATCCTTGGCGACCTTACTAAGTTAAATCTTTGCTTCGGTTCACAACTCGGTATAAACAATTATTTTCCATCTCATCAATGTAGTCATGTAAATCTTAGTGTACAACTCAAAACTTCTGCACCACACGATGCATTGTGTGCGAACATGCTCTAGTAGCTATAGTTAAAGTTTTGCACGATTGTGGTAGAACTTTCTCTAGTCATTACCCAATACTAAATCAATGTATTCTAACTAAAAGGATCTTTTGGAAACAATGTGAGGAAAGTTCGTCAAAAGCAAAGCACGTATCTTTTTGTGTTGCTTTAGAAATGTTTCTTTAAACTATCGATCAATTTAACATACTTAATTGGTTTCTTTATACATGATAGAAACAAAAAAGCTGGCTAGCTAGCCGTCCATTACGACTCATTTTTATAAGAGCACCAGTGACAATATATTATGCAAATTTTTGCAACTTTTTTAATGAACTAAAGTCATCTTGAGCGATGAAATTTTGATGGGACAACTTGCAAACTAATAAGAGATATTGTGAGTGACGAAATTTCGGTGTAATTACAAAAACTTTCAGAAAACCAAATTATTCAGTGTCCATTAAATATCTAGATAATTGATCGAATTTGAACTTGCAAACTAATGTTTTTAACATGTTTTTTTTTTTTTTACACATTTATGCTATTCTATTTATGCATTTTACAATAAACTAACTGTTTCAAAACATTATTTAGTTTTTTGAGATCTTTACAAGTGCAATTTAAATCCTTGGTTGGAATATATTATTGAAACTTGTCACATAAATAATTCCTATTAAAAAAAAAAGAATTGTTAAAGTTTTTAAAGGAAGGAGCTGAATTTCTCTGATTGTCAATAATTCAAAGGACCTAATTATGAAAATGATGTAAGCTCACGTACACAATTGAAAACGACAGAAGCTGAAGCATCAGCAGAAGAGTCAGAAGAATCAACCAGAACTGTTGGAATTTCAACACTCCATGTTTTGTACACATATTTGCATATGGATCTCTGAAGGATTTCAAATTCTGTAACATTGTTTCTCCAGGTTTTGTATAATCCAAGAGATATAGACACAGAATATATAAAGAAAATGTTTAAAAGCTAAAGTTTTCACAAGAAGCTTTCAATAATGTCATGATGGGGTTGAGCAGATAATGGCCCTTGTTTTTGCACAGGTACCTGAGGCTTTTTGTCTGGTTTAGTTTTGTTGGTATCCAAAGAAGTGAACCAAAAAGTTGGCATCTATTCCACACACTCAAAACGAAAGAAAAAATGAGAAATAAAAAAAAAAAATGGTTGCTCTGGTGCCAAGTAGTAAATAGAGAAGTAGTTACCTATCGTGACGTGGACTAATAATCTACTGTCACAAATGTGATTATGGATTGTACAATTTAAACATTGAGCACATTTGATGATACAGAAGAGTACCCTAAATTTAAAATGGTTATAGTTCGCATTAATTGTGATTGTTTGGATGTGCAATCACACACATATAAGCAGTTGTGACATTGGTAAGAATTACCCTTCTATTTAATTCCTGGGACAGAAGAATTCACCAAGAAAAAAAAAAAAAGAAATTTTGAAAAGTTAGAGTGGCCCTGTGGCCACATATTCTCTATTACGTGTATGCTTCAAAAGATTATTACCCTTTGGTTCACTTTTAAAGACGTGGGCAAAGATTTGTTTGTTTCACGTTGTTTGTTTCCTTCTTGATCTTTCATGGAACTTTGATGTTTGTTTTCTTCGTAAATTCTGTGTTTTTCTGACAAAGAGAGTGCTGGTATATATGCTGTTTCTGTTGATAATTTCACTGTGTCAGTCTGACGAGCCTACATGCCTTGCGCACTATTTCAAAGAAAAAATGAGTAGGCTATTGTCAGACACTTCAACTTTATATTGATTCAAAGATATGCGAACCAAATAATATTCAAGTTTAATCTGATAGCTCAAAGAAAAACAGAAGTATTCTATATATATATATATATATATATATATATATATGAATGTAACATAAATTATTAAATAAAAATTATAAATTATTTATTAATAATATGATATAATATAAATTATTAAATAAATAATTTATTTAATAATTTATATGGTGCTACGATTATTGTAATTATTTTGATTATAATGAATATGTGTAATTATCTTCATGTATGTAATTAGTGTTTCTCAGCAAACAGAATCTTGGTGAAGTAAAAGTTAGGGAAAAGGATTAGGGAGAGAAAAAGAGAGAAAGAAAAGCGAGATATAAAGTATGATAGAGAAAGTTAGCCGTAGACTAATCAGTTTGGCAAAATTTTATCAATAAAGTTGTCTTGAAAGTTTGGCCTAATGTAAAGACAAATATGGCCATTTACTTTGATGCTTTCCTGGAAAATGTAAAACCCATTTTCATGGCTCAGATTTAACCTGCGAGATAGAATTTGCCAGTTCAGTCTGATTATTTTTAGTTAGGTATACAGGGATACTTATGAGAGAGCACTCATTTAAACAATGGGTAAAATTCCCTCTCTCTCACACACACAGAGATCAGTGATAAATAACCAAGTAATGATTATAAATTGCAGTTCATAACCATGACTGCGTCTAAATATTGACCAGTGCAGCTTCATTTTTCTGCCATTGCAGATTTTTCTTCCATTGAAATCTGCAATGGCAGAAAAAAGTAATGGAACCAACACTTACAACTATATATAAACCAAGTTTGGGGTATGATATTCTGCAATTGTACAATAAAGTAGAATTTGAGTTAACAGAAGAAATAAATTAATGTGACAAAATGAACTTGGGTTAATTTTATGACCGCATATTATAGTTTAGCTTATTAGTGCTTTGTCATAACCACATTGTTAGATTCATGATTAGTAATTGGTGACCTAAAAATAAAAAATTATGTGACATTAATATTTTTTGATATACTAAAAGATTTTTTTTTTAATTGAGTATCCTAAGATATGTTGTAAGTTATATTATAAAAATGTTACATACTTATATATATTAATATTATTTAATTATAAATTATTATGTATTATAATTAAACATAAATTAATATACAAAATATAAAGTTGAAAACAGCTAAAATGATTAAAGCATAATATTCAAAATTGGCAGCCTCTCTTTGTTCTCCTTTCCCATTTTTATTTTTTCCCTTCTGTAAATGGTGGTTCTTCACGAAAGTAAAAATCTTAGCATAAATATACTGAAGGCTGAAAAAAATTGAAGAAATTAAAATAGTGAACTTATTAATATATACTGTACAAACTCTGTTTCTTCGTCCTTTAATTCATTTGTTTCTGCAAAATAAATCATGAATCAAAACATATCTAAGAGTCTTAGTATCCCTTGATTTGAGAAATAGGCAAGCAGTAGAGATAGAAATAAGTTGAGCTGACGTGTGCGTTAAACTAGTTCAGCTCGTCGACAACTCGTTAAGCTCAACTCTTAAGCTAATGAGTTGAGTTTGAACTAATATTTTTAACTCGTTTATTAAATGTGTTAAGCTTGTGTTTTCAAAAGTTTAACTCATTAGCTCATGAGCTGACTTATTTATATATATTATCATTATATATAGACTATGTTATATCAATAGATTGTTAAGTAGATAGATTTGTATGCTTTCATTTCTCTCATTGATTTTTACATTATTATCATATAAAGATTTATCTTATTTGAGCGAAAGACATATTATTTTTATTATTTTATAATATTTCTAGAGATTTTATAACTATTTTTTGTTCTTTTATTACAATTATTTATTGATTAGTATTTATTTTTTAATAGCTTAAATGCTATTTTATTTATTTTATTAAATAAGTTTAATTGATGTTACTTTTATTCAATTGAATTAGCTTGTGAGTCGAACTTTGAAATAAGCTGAATTTAGGTTGAGAAATTAACTTACTAGTTAAAAGGGCTAAGTTTGAGCTTATTAAATTTTACACGAATCGAGTTTGAATTTAGCCTAGCTCAAGCTCAGCTTGGCTCATTGTTATCCCTAGAAAGCAGCAAGAAGTGACAATGTTTATGGCATAATATAAGAGTTGTTTGTTAAATGTTAGTACGTTAATTTGATCGTTTCCATGTTGATATGGAGTTACGGACTGCTTATTTTTGTTGGCTATTGGCCACACTTCATCGATCTGATAAATGTACTTATTGTTTCTCCAAAGAAGACAAAAACAAACAGCAATTAATTTGTTGATTCACTCCCATGCAAAAGCACCGGCATGCTCGTAAGTTTCATAGTGAATACAGTTAAGATAATTTTACGAACTTGCTAAGTTATCTCTCACTTTGCACTAGCACTATATTCTTCTTAACTGAAGGGACCCATGTCTTGATTAATATTATTGCGAATATCTTACAAAATGGAGCTGCATAAGTAAGACTTATTTGAAATAGAAATAGTAACTAGTTTTTCAAGTTTTGTACTTGGAACTTATAGCTTAGAGCCCCAATGAGACTTGGAGCTTTTCTTGCTACTACTGAGTAAATAGTCAAGAATTGTCTCTTAAAAATTGTTATTGAACAAAGTAAGTATTTTCATATGAATGATCAAGGAGGCAACATAACATGATTCATAGGTTATATTAATAAGAATTGTCTTCTTAAAGAAATTATTGAAAAGAGTAAGTATTTGATTCTTCTCTCCTCATATATATATATATATATATAGAATACAAAAAGATGAATTAAGGGAATGACTAAAAATTAAGGAGGATTTGAATAAAAAAAAAATTGATATAACGATATAAAGAAGAATCATCTTTCTTCTGGCAATAATGACTGGTAAAGATGAAACAGTTAAAAAAGCCAAATATCACCATTCCTTCCTTGGAGAGATTTTGAACCAAGGTTAACATTGAAAAAAGGAAGGAAAAGGTAATGACAAAACCATGGTGATATTTGGCTCAACAAAAGAAGGAATACCCAGCTAAACATTATTCATTGGCTCAAGGGCATTCTCAAATATTTTGAATATGAAGAAAATCCAAAATTGAGCTAGTGAAGATTCCCAATTACATCACCATCTCACTAATTCAAAGAAGAGATTATATCTAATGTACTTATATCAAATGTGAGTACCTCACTTTTAGATTTTTCCTCCATATCCAATAAACCTAAAAGTGCCCTTGAGGCAAGGAATAGTTTTCAATTAAACTTTCCATCCCTTATCAAGCCAAATATCACCATGAAATGTGGACTACCCATATTTAGCTAAATATATAGAACTTGGCACCCTAATGGTTATCCATTGTATCCAGAGAGTAAGCACACACAATATGAATTTAGTTTCTTGGAGTTAGATTCAAAGATAGAGAATTAATGCATTCGCTTTTTATTAGACAGTTTATATAAGATAATAGTAAGGCCAACACAAGATCTACAAATATAAAATACTCACAAATATAGTATCTACATCGTTGAACCCACTATACATTCTCCATATCATGAATTTTTTTCTTTTACGGAGAATATTTTACAGCCATTAGAGGACATATGCGATAATAAGTGAGGTGTAAACTCATGCACAGTCATTTGAAGGAGCTTAGATAGCGGATAGAAAAAGGAAGCATTATCTGTGAATGTCTTGATAGCGCTTCCAAATTAGAACTATTGTCTATGTGCCTATTCTCTATTTAAGTGCTATAGAAGGTCTTTTCGATTTTTTAAAACCAAATTGGCGAGATCCATTCCTTCTCACAAACCCATTTTTCCTCTTCGAGATTGCACCTCTGAGACCTTATCCCTGCATCCATAGTTCTCTTGGCCGCCAGTGCTATCCGCACAACCATTGTTAATTTCGAAGTCCCAATAGACACCCGCCACCGCCGCCACTATATTTGGTGAGTGTTCCTCCTTTGAACTAATCATTTCCTTTCAATCATTAAACTTGATGCATTTTGTGTTCACGACAATGTTTTCTTCTTGTAGTTTTGAGTTGCACCTAGATGCATTTTGTTGGGTGCTTAGGGTATGTTTTGTCATAAGTTTGGGTTTGTTTGATACGTAAATATTGAACAACATAAGTAAAATAGTATAGCACAAGGGATTAAGTTATAACATAATTTTTTGTATTGTTTCTTGTTTGTTATTTAATGCATTAAACACAAAATTTATTTTATTTATGTTAAATTTACAGTGATACACATTACATTATTTTTTAAAACATATAACAAGATTTTGATATTTTATAATAATTAAAGTAATTTATAAAAATATAAAAATTAAAAAATGGTCGTCGATTGTTGGTTACTGGCCATTGTCGATACATCACCTGTTGCTAGTCGTTGTTGAAATTTGTTGCCATTGATTTAATAAGCCAAGATATAAAGGATTGTATGGTGGTTTGAGAAATAGTAAAGTTAATTTTTTTTATCTAGTATGCTAGACAGATCTGTGTCTCATGATTTAGTGAGCAATAAGATTTCAACGATTTGCCCAATACTATGGATAAACTTTTATCCAGTACTTAAGCCTTTTAATAAATCAAACAAGGAACAAAAATGATAAACATTTTTTAGTGTTTATCTTTATACTCTTATGCTTCATTCTAACATTTCAAACTTAGATTTAATTGTTTAATTAACATTTATTTTTATCATTAAAGTCTAATTAGAATTTATTGTATTTCATGTTAATTTTCTCATTTTAAGGTCTAATTTTACTTGTTAGGTATTTTTAACTTCAGGACTAGACTTAAGAGATCTCGGAACCTATTGAGATTTATGTCTAAGGTTATGATTAGAACAATAATCTTCATAAATTTATGGAGTGAGGGCATAAAGGGGATTTTCTCAACTCAAAAGAGCGAAATAGGCATTTGGAACTTAAGTGAGGGACAAGGTTGTAATTTGGGCCTCATTAATGGCATTTTTGTAATTTCCCTCATTTTAACCTAGAATTTTCGGCTATCTTCTTCTCCCTCACAATTCTAGCCTCCACTTTCATCTTTCACTCTAGCTTAGCATTTTTCCTCTTCTCCCATGGCTGCTTCCATGAAAATGGATGGCTAGAAGCTTATGTAATTAACTTAGGATGACTTGAAGACTATCGATTTAATTCTTGAGACCAATATTATATTTATTTTGAATATAATGAAGGTTATGCTTATCTACTCCTCGTTTCTCTCTCTAGAATTGTGTATGATGATTTTTATGCATGGTTTTTGGATAGATTTGTAAGATTTCTAGGTATGTTCACTCTAGGAGTAATTTCTTCTGAGTAGAACTTAAATTGGTTAGATAGAAATTTGAATTTTAAGTCTTTGATGCTCTAATCCCTTGCTGTGATGATGGTTGGGATCGGGTTTCATTCCAATGGCCATAACCTATGCGATTATGTAGTAGAAATTGCCGAGCTAGGTGTAAGGATCTCAACTTAGTGAGGGTTCAACCAGATTAATTAATTAGGTAGGTTAATCTTAAGATTTTAGGGTTAATTTAGTTAATTGGTATAACTGGAATTAAATTTTATTGAATATCTCATATTCACATTTTCATTACATTGCCTTACTTATTAGATTACATATACTACTACGAACATCCACATTTTCTTGAATTGTGTTTTATCTCTTTTCGGTCTACATTGAAGTATTATGTCATTATTATAAAATGTGGAGCCAAGTGAATGAATCATTGGCCAAAGAAATCTATGTGCCTAGAAGTGCCATAGTATGAATGTACCCAAAGAGACCTATGTGCCTTGAAGAGCCATAGCATGAATTTTATGTATTTTGTTATGAGTCCATAAGCGCTATGACATAGAGGAATAAGAAAAAAAAAATATGAATGAACTATGTGTCTAGAAAAACAATAGCAAAAGAACTAAGAATCCACTTTTGTGATTCTACCACTTTTGTGATTCTAGCTATTCTAGTATATTCTTTTCTTCCTTTGATAATTTTGTTGTCTAGTAATTTTACACAATACCTTAATTGGTTTTAGTTGTTTTGTATTTTTTTTACTTTATAGATAAGATTTATTTATCCTCTTTCACAATGTTAGATTATTGTTTTGTGGTTTATTTATATTAAAACTTTTGTCTTTAGTGATAAAAAGAAAATACTCCCTAATTCTTATGCCTTGAAATTGGCCCTATAGTAGCAATATGAAAAGAAAAAAATTATAGAAATATTAAGCCTTTAATGAGAAATCACAAATATCATATCTAATTAGATTTGCTCCATTCCCTAAAGTGGATGCAACAACTCTGTTTAAAGGCTTAGGCATGGTCATGTCCATAGTTACGAAAGGAGATGATGGTCGTAATATCAAAATAATTCTTGCCACTAGAAGTGGGAGAAGAAAAAATCGATAAGGCAAAAGTGATACTCTCAAAGGTATTACCACTATAACTCTTGATATGAGGATTGAGATTGATGGCAAAAGTTTTTCTCCCAAGTGTAGAAAAACACTTGTTGATTTGATGAGTGGAATACAAAAGAATGTCTCCCTTGAGTTAAGTGCATATGAGTGCCCTTACTGAATATTGCAATCCCAAATTTGAGTAAAACATTTATCTTGATTGTTATATTTTTCCACTAGAAGTGGAAAAATAGTGAATAATGAGAAATGAATAATATGGGTATAATAACAAATATGTTGAAATACATGTTCTCATTGATAGTGTATTAATGAACAATATTTCTAGAGATAAAAATATTTATCTAATATGATTATAGGCAATGCCAATATTGATAAGATATATGGCAATATAGAATTTGAATTAAGCTCTTGAAGAGTTTAAATCCTTTTATTATTGAGACAAGTTTTTATAAATATCACTATTCCCCCTAAATACAAAATTATATTTGTGTATCATAGTTTGATATTTTGTTTGTTTATTAGTCTTTGGATGAGTTCATGAATGTTTTAATATGAATTGCAAATATGCGTTGTAGTATAGTCTTTGTCAATACATAGATTAAAAATATTTTTAATGAATCCTGCATTAGTTTATTGCTATTCATCTTATCATGTTAAGAAATTTTCATTTGATTCATTATTAGCTTCATGGATGAAATATCTTTTTTAATGCAAGAAGCCAATAATATTATCATATGTAGTATCATATGTGGTAGTACAAAGATAAATAAAAACTCTTGAAAAGCTAGTAAATCGTTCCTTGAACACTCTTGAAGAGCTAGCAAATTTTTCATTTGAAGGGGAACAAGAAAGATAACTTATAGCTCTTGAAGAGATAAAGAATTATCACTTTGAGGAAAGAAATCATATATTGATTTTGTATAAAGTCTCATATAAAGTTATAAGTTTCATTGATATTGATGTCATATTGAGACAACAAATGAAGGAAAAAATATTGAATATTTTGTATTGGAGAAATTATATGCATTTTTCTCCAAATTATATTACACATATGTTAGTGCAATTGAAGCACTTGTTATCGTAAACTAAAAGTATATGAATCATAAAAGTTTACTATTTGGCATGACCAATTATGCCATCTCGGCTCAATATGATACAAAAGATTATTAAGAATTCATATAATGACATATTGAAGAATCTTTAGATTCTTATAATCTAGTGAATTCTAATGTGCTACTTTTCTTAAAGAAAGTTGATCAAAAAAAATTTAAAAGTCAAAGTTGGACAAAATCCTATAATTTTCTCAAACATAAGGTACAACCACCATGTGGACCATTTAGGTATTTTATGATTTAATCAATGCATCAACTAAATAGTCACGTGTTTGTTTATTATAAGATTGCAACCTGAAGTTTGCAATATTGTATGTCTAATTGATTCCCATTAATACATTTACAAGTAGTAGCACTTGTACACATCATGCCAAAAAGCTATAAGCTCCCCTTTTTACAATTGGCTTATGATTAGAACATCTCAGAGTTTTGAAAATGTTATACATGTTCCACTACAATGCATTATGATGAGATATCTTGAGGTTGGGAATATAGAAATCTCCACGTGTAAGTTTTCCTAATAATTGGGAGAGAAAAGAAGCGGTTGGAAAACAAATATACGTTGGAATGATTATCTTGAGATTAGTGAAAATATTGATCCTCATTCAAAATAACATGAACTGGAAGTTCATAAGATCATTTAGCCAAATGCCATACATGTTTATAGACCTATGAGAATGGCTAAATAATAAGTTTCAAATGCTAATGCTCCAATGCCCTTATCGGACAAATAAACCTAATGCATGCATGAAGCATGAAAAACATGTTGGACAATTGTAAACGCATGAAGCGTAGCTAGCCTACCTGTTCTAAGGATGAACATCCTCAAAATAAAGATGGCATAATCGAGGATGTGACAACTCCAGAAGAATGCCTAGAGGTAACTCTAGAAGAGTTCTTAGACATAATTACTATCATAGTTCTAGAAGAACTTCAGGTACCTAAAAGTTATAAAAATGAAGAGATCTCAATAAATTATGTCATGGAACCGAAATGAAGTCCACAATGATGATAGTTTACATATCATATAGTGCACAATATCATGAATGATAATGAGGATCATAAACTAAAGTCTGCAGACAAAACAATGATTGGCCAAATAGAAAGACACATTAAGGTATAATTAAGCTTGCTTGTAAAGCAAAAAGCTTTAGGACATGAAGTCCTACACCAAAAGTTTAAAAGTTAGTGTTATGGGAAATTGAAATGAGAATGGTGAAATTATGAGGCAAAATGAATGTGGTGATATTTTGACATATAAAGCACAACTTGTTGCTTAAGAATTTTCACATAGGCCTAGCATTGATTCTAAAGAGAAGTGTTTACTTATGGTGGATGCAAATATACTTTATTAGTCTGGCAATATATGAAGAAATCAATTCGCGTCTAATAGGTGTTGCTATAGCTTATTTATGGAAAATCCTTGAAGGATTTTATTTGCCTGAAGCAAATAATTCGAGTTCTTGAAATGAGTACTCAATGGAATTGAATAAATCCCATTGTGGATTAAAGCAATATGGAGATATATGGTATAATCGCCTCCTTGAATATTTGATAAAGCAAGGAAATAAAATGATCCATTATGTCCATATATATGAAAAATGAATATCTTTGGAACTCTTGAAGAGCCTCCAAAATTTGTAAATTATTTAAAGAAACAATTTGAGATCTAGAATGAATGGAGGTTTTGTCTTGGTTGACAAGTTAAGTATTCAAAGAATGGAAAGTTTGTGTAGCAAAAAACTTATACTGTAAAACTGCTAAAATGGTTTGATATAGACAAGTCATATCCATTGAGCACTCTAATAGTTATAATGCGAACAAATATCTTTTCTTGACCTTAAGAAAAAGATGAAGAACTACATGGTCCTGAAGTACCATATTATAGTGCAATCAAAGCACTCTATCTTGTTTGCCATAGAAATGTAATTATCATTGCTATATATTAGCAAGTTATAGTTCTTCACCTCTTGAAAGGCATTAGAACAAACTAAATATATGTATTGCTACCTTAAAAGGTTATTTGCTTACATGTGGCGATGCAATCATTCTATTACAATTTATGGAAAAAGCTATAATAGCCATACCTCCAAATCTCGTAGAAACTTTGGCATTATATAAGGCATAATGAGAATGTGTTTGGCTAAAGCTGTGATCCAACACATATGAGAAAACTTGTGATTTATCTTCAAGAAAAATGATCTTGATGATCTTACATGAAAAATGGGATGACATTACTCAAATTTGTCCACAAAGGCATCAAATTAACTAACTCTTTTTCCCTTAACCATGGTTTTTTCTCATTAGGTTTTTCCAGGTAAGGTTTTTAATGAGGCAGTATCTCATAGCGTATGAAAGAATGACGTACTCTTTTTCCTTTACTAGGTTTTTGTCCTATAGGGTTGTTCCTAGTAAATATTTTAATGAGGCACATTCTTAAGTGATAGACATCCAAGGGGGAGTGTTATGAATACACTTATTTTGGTGTGGATGTCCATACTTTCATTACCATTAAGGTTATAACCTTTAATCCTTTATGTCTCATTATCCTTTGTCAGTTATAACTTCTAGGTTTTTATTCACCTCCCATAACCTCCAAGTAATTACCTAAAGGAATTTATGATGTATTATTCTTATTTATTAGAATGTTGTATAAGGTTACAAGTCCTTATGCCTATAAAAGGACTACTTCATTTGTATATGTGTGAGAGGAATGGAAATGAAAAGAAAAGCTCTTGTTCTCTCAATTCATATACTTTTTATATTGCTCTTCATTTTACATTATTTTCATAACAGTTTTGGCTTAGTTTGACTAGTTACACCCAATTTTGGGTGGACTTGGTCAATGCTAATGTGCGTTAAAATAGGAGTAGCAAAACCTTTTAACGTGGTCATGGTACTAGTCTTTATCATTTATATATTCTTTACAAAGCTTAAATTTTACCAATATGGGACTTCAATTCACACACTCACTTGTATCCAACATTCACCTCCTCAAATGTAAGTCTTTTTGCATATCTGAGCCTGCTAGGCCTTTTAACATAGTCACCTTTGCCCATCTATCTAGCTAAACCATAGGTTTTGATATCAGTGATAAATAATAAATCAAAACGGACCAATCAATTGGATGAGATGAATCGAGAATTGCTTAGCCAATTCAAAACAAAGAAAATATCGAAATATAGACAAAAAAAAGAGAAAAGGATTACACCGAATTGAGCATAATTGAAACAAACTAGTTGAATTGCATAAAATATGCTTGAATCGGGTTTTTTTTCCCCTTAAAAAGTTCAATAAAAAATTTTAAAAATTTTCATTTGAATAATTTATTGACTAGAAAGTGATATAACTGCTTTTGTTTTATTCAATGTTCTAAAAATCCGAGCTGGACGTTAAATTGATAAAAACAATGGTCGACGGTTTAATTATTTGACCAGAGTTAGACTATGGATAAACCGATATTTTTTAAACATATATATGTTTTATAAATATAAATTTAAATATATCGAATGTATTGCATAAATCTCTAATAATAAATTATAAAATGTCAAATAAAATTCATAAATAGCTCTAAAATCACTTTTAAGTTGGATATGTATATGAATAAATTTTTTTTAAAAAAATTATTATTAATTTATATAAATATAGTTGAAGGTTCAATGTTTAATATACTTGTTAGAAAGGTTGTAGGGGGAGGGGAGGGGGGGGGGGTTGTTGCTCATTTATAAGGCTTAAATTTTACTAATTTACGTGAGACTTCGACTGACACTTGTACCAAACATTTTCCCTCCATAATGTACCACACCAAATACAAAGTTTTATTTAATATTTGAACTTGTCATGGAACGTTAATCTAGGAGAAATATATAATAAGGTTCTCTCAGAAGAATTTCTAAAAAAAAAAATTAATTTTTTAGGTTCTTACCGAACATTTTTATTATAAGACAAACTTTCTTGAAAATATTTTTAAAATACATATTAAATATAATGTAAAATTATCCTTAAATATTTGTTTAATAGTATAAGTTTTTAAGTTGAATTAATTAATTTTATGATATTAGAGTTTTTTTAATTCAAAGTTTGGAGATCAAATCTCTTATCCGTTGCCTAAACTGTCACTTAAATTTCTCTTAGAAATCCATTGAATAATTTCTCTTGGAAATATTTCCACATGAAATATCGTGTTTCACCTTGGGGTCTTGGTCATGAACCCTCAAGTACTTTCGAACCACCATGAAATGAGGTAAGTGCTGTGTAGTGACGATTCTTCTAGGTGAAAAATGAACGAGGAAAAAAAAAAAAAAGGAGAAAAAAAAAAGACCCTAAAAAATGATTACAGTGCATGCTCTTGAAAGGGTTGAACCTGCCGCCCGTTGCCTTTCCAAAAAGCTGAATGGAGAGACTCATTAATGAGTTTTAGCCCGCCATAATTGATGCACCGGTTACTTTGAAACTCTCTTTTTTAACCTCTAATTTTCCCTGTTTGTTTATTGAAAATGTGAATGAAAAGTGTGAAGATGTCACGTGAGGAAGGTGTGAGCTCACGTGTAACAAGAGTCATGGCCTGAATTCATTCATGCAATTTACAGTGTGATGAATAATGACTGTTTGTTTTCTTATGAGGAGGATGTTTTTTTGTTTCTGTCCAAATTCTGTGAGTGGGGCTCAAAGTTTCAAGCAAATGTGATTGGGTCAGCACCAAAAAAATCTCTCTCTCTCTCTCTCTTACGCTCACTGTAGAGGGAGCTTTATAAACAAGACTTGATTCAAAGCTTACCTGCTCGAGGTGAGAGGTCAATGAAACAACAAAGCAAGAAAGAAAGCCCATGGGAAAGAAAAAGCTAAAAAGCGCTTAAAGAAAGCGGATTACAGAAAGAAAGAGCTTTTCTTCTTTCTCTCTCTTTCTCCTCTATGTTCCTTCTCTCTCTATCAGTTCTCATTTCTTTCTTCTCATGAGTAAAGCTGAAAACCCACTATTCTCCCCTTCACCAGCTACACAGTAAAGGGATTCATTGAGTTAACTTCACCACAAAAAAAAAAAAAAAAACAAAAACAAAAACAAAAAACCATCAGAAAATTTCCACCCATGATAGATAATAGTGCTTCTTCCGGTGCACCTTCTTCTGATGCCTTTGCTTCATCAGAAAATGGAGTCTGCAACAAAAGAAGACGAAGGCCAGCAGGGACACCAGGTAATTAATCAGATATAGGAAAAATTTTCCAGGGAATTAATTCCTTTTGGGAAAGATTTTGAATTTTCGTGTTAACTTTTTTAAAAGCTCTTTGAGGAATTGGAAAAAAATTTCCATACCCTTGTTGGCAATTTTTTTTTATTGAAATTCAATTTTCTTTTTTGTTTTTCTTATATATACAGATCCAGATGCTGAGGTTGTGTCTCTATCGCCAAAGACCCTTCTGGAATCTGATCGATATGTGTGTGAGATCTGCAACCAA
Source organism: Bauhinia variegata (assembly GCA_022379115.2). NCBI lineage: Eukaryota > Viridiplantae > Streptophyta > Magnoliopsida > Fabales > Fabaceae > Bauhinia > Bauhinia variegata. The sequence continues at coordinate 14,597,021 of CM039426.1, read as the reverse complement.
GGGTTCCAAAGGGACCAGAATCTTCAGATGCATAGGAGAAGGCATAAGGTGCCATGGAAATTGCTCAAAAGGGAAACACAAGAGGTGAAGAAGAAGGTGTTTGTTTGCCCTGAACCAACCTGTTTGCACCATGACCCTTGCCATGCTCTTGGTGATCTTGTTGGAATCAAGAAGCACTTCAGAAGAAAGCACAGCAATCACAAGCAGTGGGTTTGTGACAAGTGCTCCAAAGGGTATGCTGTTCAATCTGATTACAAAGCACATCTCAAAACCTGTGGCACTAGAGGCCATTCCTGTGACTGTGGCCGTGTCTTTTCCAGGTTTATGCTTTCTCAAAGAAACTGGAATTTTTTAGTGTTGCGTTTTGAGTTTTTCATTTCAACTCTCTCTCTCTCTCTCTCTCTCTCTTCCCTTATCTGGCTCATCAGATTTAGATTCTTCAGTAATTGGTTATGTTGTGAAAGGAAACTGGATTAACGTTTTGCCCATTAATTTATATCATTTTCTTCTGCATTTTCATAGCAAAACCCTAAAATTTTCCTTATAGAACATTTTTCTATTTCAGAACTTTTAAAATAGGAAAAGAAATTAATATAATTTTCAAATTTTAGAGCTTTTATGTTATGAATAGTACCCCACCTGTGGTTAGCTTTGTTTGTTTTATTTTCTATCTAGGCCAGCCCATGGAAGTTTATTAAGGAAAGTGTTTCTCTCCACTTTGAATACTAAACACAATCAAATAAAACATGGGAGGGAAACAGCTATTTGTTTTGCATGTAAAGAGAGACAGACCCCATTTAATCTCAATGGTTTATTTGTTTAATACTGTTCAGTTTTGAACCTACCCCTCGTAATCCCACTAGCCCAAATCCATGATTATTAATTCTTTAGTGTTTTTTTGTCTGTTTTAACACTACGTGAGCAAGCTTTATGCGTATCTTTGTTGACTAAGTTATAATATTAATACCCTATTGTTATTATAAGGGACAAGAACATGAAGCCACACATCACTCTGAATCATTCTAAATTTTGTCTTTTCAGAGTTGAGAGCTTCATTGAGCACCAAGATGCCTGCACCGTCCGTCAGTTCAGGCCGGAGTTACAGGCTGCGCAGCCAGCATGCTCTTCAAGAACAGCTTCAAGCACAAGCCCATCTAGTGAGGCCAATTTTAGCAATATAGCTCCATTGCAAGGCTTGCCATTGCCAAAATCAAATGACCATAATAATCGACATGTCATGCTAACCCAAGAGAAGCCCTGCACTTCTGATCATGAACAACATAATTTGGAGCTTCAACTCTTGCCCTCATCAAATGCTCAAGTGAGAAGAAATTCCGAGGACAACTTCGAAACCCATTTGAAACTTTCAATAGGTACATGTAACAAGGAAGAAAGGAATGATCAGAAGAGTGCAGGAGACAGAGGAAGCTTAGAAAGGACACTGAGTGAACCTAGATTGGAAGTAGCAAGGTTGAAAGAGTTTACCAGTGAGGAGCTCAAGTTGGCCATGGCCGAAAAAGCTTACGCTGAAGAGGCAAGAAGAGAAGCTAAGCGTCAGATCGAGATAGCTGAAGTTGAGTTTGCCAATGCCAAAAGGATAAGGAAACAAGCACAAGCTGAGCTAGAAAAAGCTGAAGCCTTGAAAATACAAGCAACGAAGAAGATGAGCTCTACCCTTATGCAAGTAACTTGTCAAGTTTGCAAGCAACAGTTTCAGTCTTCCACAACACCTGGGGTTCCCTCAGAAGAGACTTCTCTTGTAACTAGTTACTTGTCCTCAGCCACCACAGAAGGGGAAGGAGAGTGATGATAGAGGCATCGTTAAAAAAAAAAATCCAAGAAAAAGTTACAAGAAAGTGGTTTTTAATTCTTTATTTCCTTTCTCTTGGCTAGCTGAAAACTGTGTTTAAAGAAAGTTCTTATTCTTTATTGTTGTGGAGAACGATAAATTATGTGGGTAATGCTGAATCAGACAATTGTGGGGGATTTGATTAAAGGAGAGCTGCAAGTTGTTGTCATAATTTAACATACATATGTGTATCCATTTGTTATAAGGAAATTTTCATTTTTCAACATGTTTACATAACTTTTGACCTATTAATTCGACCTAAATTTTCACTTCTTTTTTTCCTCAAATGGTTTGCTAGTGTTTTGATCATCTTAGAATTTGTTGGATATCTTAAATTGAGACTTCCACCAAGTAAAAAGAAAAAAAGATTATTTTGCGGTTCTTTTGTTTTCTAAAAATGTAACATTCATACCTATTAGATAGATTTTGCTTGGAATTTTTCGGATGATTCAAAACTGTAGAATGCATGTTCAGTCTTTATTTTAAGCCAAAATGTTTTTACAACAATTAATCCCATATGTATATTACAAATAAAAAAAAAAGAAAAAAAAAACTGCAAAAGAGAAGAAAACAAATAGAGTGGTTACATACGCACCTAGCAAATTAGGTTCCACATGAATCCAAATGCTAGATCCCTTTGCTTCTGAAAATATCTTATATGGATTATGTCCTGGAGGCATCTGCATGTGGACAGGAAAAGAAGCTCAAATTTCTTGGAGATTATTTTTAAAAAAAAAAAAAAAAAATTCAAGACGGACATCGATTTGAATGTTCTTGGCCTAGATGGCTAAAGTATGCAGCTCGAGATGTCAGTTTTGTTTGGGCATTATGGACACTTTAGGTGTATTAAATGAATGACACATGTGACATTCATCTGAGTGAATGATAGCAGTTGGGACCATTTTTATTTCTCTCATAATACAATAGACACATTCAAATGGTGCTGACCTCCCTCCTTTTAAATATAATTCAATTGAAAAAATTACACCTATTATATACCTTTTAATTTTGTTGTTGTTTATGAAAATAAAATTATAAAATAAAATATATATATAAAAAAATATAAAAAAAATATACACATAATATTACACAATTTAATAAGCAAAAGAAAACAAAACAGAAAAAAAGGGAATTGAGGGATGGGAATTGGAAAGGGTGTAGAAGAAAGCGAGAGGGAAAGAGAAAGAAAGTAAGATGGAGGGTCGTTTTCATTGCATTTGTGTTCCCTTTTAAATCCATATATTATAAAGACACCATGTTTTTCAGTGCCACAGTTGAAATGGTTGTAGCACAGGCATTCGTCCCTCTCAACATAAAACCAACAAACACAAAGCTCTAATAACACATTGGGGTTGAAAGAGAGAGAGAAAGAGTGTGAATGAGTGAGACTGTGGTGCAGCGTCAGCAGCAAAATGGTGCAGTAGCTTTTTCATTAATTTAGGGGTAAACGCTACGGAGTCCTGTTAAAATAGGGAAAGCCCATGTCATTGTTTGAAATGGTTAGATACCTTTGGATGAGTCGAGTTTATTGAAGTCATTTTCAGTGTAGTTAGTATACACTTAGTGTAGTAATTAATGTGATAATTTTATAACTGTTAAATTGAGAGACGGTGTATAATTATCAATTAATCTAATAACTCACAATTCATTATCATAGAGTGTACTATGTACAACTGCATAAGAAATCCAATTTCTACATTTGGATTTAGAAAGAAACCCCATCTATGTTTAGCAAGATGAATATGAATATTTTTCAGTCGACTGCAATATGGTCCTTATTGCCAGCGACTGCGCTTCAATGGATTGCTGTGGATCAGATCCAAGATAGCAAGAAAAGGAAACTTCGTGTGGTGTTTGATGATTTTCTCTGTATTTTTATTTTTTATCTTTCACAATTCAATCCAAAGCAAAAGCGAAGGCAGAGCGAAGTTGCACCTAAAGGGTTTCACTGTTAGCTTTTTCTTTTGGGACCACGTGCACCTCTTTCCCCACCTTTTAATGCAGCCTACCCTTTTTGTCTCTGTAGATAGCTACGGTCCACGAATTCCTTTTCTTTGGATTTGTTTTAAAAAGTAATTATTCGTTTAAGGGAATCATTCCGATATTCAGTGCTAAAGCCAGAGTTTCTGAAATTCAAGTTGAGCTTCATAGATTTATGGGTTCAATAACCCAACATATTCTATTCAAGTACATTTTTTTAGAATATAAAATTAAGGTAGGAGAAGGTTATCATATTTCATAGTCAAGTTTATCACATAGGTCGCTCAGGGAATCTTTCTTATCTTTAACGGATAGATGCGTGATAAATGTTTTTTTTAACCTTTCAGAGCTGGGCTCGACTCTATCGGATTGAATCTTCGCTGGCTTAATCATGTAGCACCTTATGTAACTTTTTTTTATTGGATTAGGTTTTTATTAAACACATTTTAATCATTTACCTTAATTTAATACATAGCACATCATTTAATATATATCTGTTTATTGAATCTAGACTTTTCATCTAATACCCAATAGACAAACTTGATCTTGTAGCACCATGTGGATAGATGTCAACACAAATGGGAGGTTGAACAGTGACAACCTCTCCTGTGCTCAAATTAGTATATATTTCAAATTGAGAATCAATGCCAATATAGTTTCAATTCAAACATTCTTATCCAAATAAAAATTAAATATATTACAATTACTACCTAATAATATCAATTTCTTAATAGTTGAATGAGACTACAACTGTAATAACAATTTCATCTAACAATTAAAAAATTATTATTAATAGTAGTAATTGCATAAAATCTAAATTTGTCAAAACTGTAAATGAGGGTATTTATAGTTTGATTATCCCAATAGCATTTCTATAATTCATGGCTGGATCTTGGATGGGCTTGGGTTAAGTTTCTAGACTTGGACCAACATAGTTGGATCTTTTTATAACTGTTTATATCACAAGCCTCTCTAATTGAGATATTGGTAATTTAAACTCTAAAGTTTCAACTTAAAATTTTTAGTGAAGCTAACATTTTATTGGGTATAACAAAGAGTATGGTGATGTTTATAAATTATGCCCAAAAATGAAGAATTATAATAAGTTATGATATCATTGGTTTTGGAGGGACAGTCTCACTGATATCATTGGTTTAATTAATACTACAAGTTGTATTAATTTAATTTATTGACTAATTACAACTTTTTGTCACACTAAGTGAGACAAAAAAAGTTTGTCTCAGTATTAGAAGGAGGAGTTTGCTGTTTAGCTATATGCCACTAAAATCATGCAAAAATTGGGAAAGATCATGATATGGTAAAAGAGAAAATGCAATGGAACATAGAAGCAAGATGTAGCCCCACTCGAAGCTAACCCATTCTAACACTAGAATGACAATTACAAAATGGATTCTCAATTCCCCCAAAATCTCCTATATACAATTATTTTCCCACCAATACAACTACGCTCTAAATGACAAATTAATTGCCCAAGCCATGTGGGTCCTACCAAGTTCTTAGCTACAAATGACTACAAAAAAATTACTCATAATTCTTTGTCGTGAAAACAGAATAGCTTGATATTAGTTATTAAAGAAGGAGGAGCTTCCAAAACGCAGATGCCTCTCCCAGAAATGCTGATGCAGATCTCTTAGACTGAAGTCACAGGCGATTCATAAACTCTCTTGTTAGCAGTCAGATTGATTTATTGATTAGCTTATTGACTCCTTAGGCAAAGACTCTATTTATAGCCCATCAATTAGAATTTAGGTCAAATACAAACTACTTTAAGAAATGAGAAAATCTTGATTAGGGAACAACCATTAGGATATGAATGCTGTTTGAAGATTGGAATCTCAAATAATCTCAGTCAACATAATTAAACTCCTTTTCTTGCCTAAGCTTGTCAGCATAAAATGTCATCTGAGCCTATAATCTTTGAAGGCTTTGTAGCATAAGTTGACCAATTTGCTCCCTTGTCTTTATTGTATAATCAACAGCTTGGACTAAGGAATCATTAACTTACAATGTGTCAACTTTGGTAGGTGGAGCTTGAGCAAATGCAGCTTGAACAAATCTTTCCAAAATATGCTCATGAATACTAGATCATCTCTATCAGTTAAATTGGATAGCCATGCAGTTTTATAATTGTATCAAGAAAAATTTATGCCACTTTGGCAATTTTGATAGGTTGAGAAAGGCCCGTGAAGTGGCCACATTTGGTATATTGATCTACCACTACTAAGATTGTCGAGTCAAGCACTTTCGACCAAACAACTTAAGAAGCTTTCTGTCTTGCTGCCATTAATCTTTAACATCCTATAGAAGAATGGATGCCACCTGATAAATTGCAAAGATCTGGCTACCATTAAATTGCAAGATAAAACATCATTAGCCACTACATTGTCTTTGTTATGCTTATATTGGAATTCAAAATCTAGTCCCATCAACTTCTTCGAACCCCAATTCTACATAAGTGTTGTGGGAGCTAGGTTCAGAGCTTTCTAGTTTGTTCAAATTATAAAGCAGTGACCTAACAAATAAGATTGTCATTTCTTACAATAACAAGTTTTATCCCATTAAGTAAGGATAAATACATAAGTTGTATAATATTATTAGACTCTATTAGAAACAAGGCTGCCACTTTTTAATTGGCAAAAAATTCTTTCTCGTATGCAGACATTAGTTGGTACTTTGGCCTCATTGCCTTTTGATATACACCAATGGATGATCATTTTGAATCAGCACAACACCACCAATCCCCGATACTTGATCTCAGTTTCATAGTTTCCTGTACCATTCTTTCTATTTCATCTTTCTGTGCATGAGGATATTGATAGGTCTGCGAGCAATGGGATTTGGAGATCATGCTTCCTAACTATATGGATCTTCGCTTCTCAGCACTCTAATATGGGATTTGGATTTCGTGCTATCAAAGCAAGTTGTATAATCACATAGTTAATCATTTTATCCAAGGTTCTATACACATGGCTACTTGACTATGTGGCTTCTTTGACTGCACCGAATTTAAATCACCGCATGAGTAAAATAATTAAATGACATGTAGTAATATGTCATTAAACAAAATAAGTACCAAAAATAAAGTTTTGTTTCAAATTAACACCAAGTTCTCTAATGTGTCATAACTAATGAATTTAGCTTTTTCGAAGAGTCCAACAACCCATATGCCTCCTACACTAGAACGCCTTATTATTGGATGTACTGCAAGTCTAGACTTTAGAACAACCACCAAAAATCCCGGAGAAAAGACAAAAAATAAAAAAGCGCACACAGCTTTATTCGTAGCCTCAATTATTGATTCTTTGACCACAATTTGATAATTTGTCCATCACCCCACTACTTGGATGGTTTTTCTACTATTATTATTTTGTTATTTTATAGATAATACGATATGTAAGTTTTTTATTATTTACTCAAATATATTAAGAGGGGCTAAGTTTGATATTAAAATATGAAGATGTTAAAATATTCTGTCTGAGTTGTTAGACATAATCTTTAAAATTTTAAATCAAGCCTAAAGATTGTAAAACATAATTTTTAGAACTATGATTAAGGCTAAAGATTGTTAGACAATAAGCATAAAACTCTTTGGTGGAAATAGCTCTTTAAAATTATGAAATAGAGAGAACAAATAAAATTGTACAAAAAATTTTAAGGTGTGGGCAACACTTTTTTTTAGGTTCTATTTATGTTTACTAAGACTTGTTCCCCGTATATGGTGGTAAAAAATAAATAAATAAATAAAAACAAAGATAGAGGGTGCAGAAAGAAAGGAAGGAGGTGCAAATGAAAGGATATATATATTGAGTTGTTTTGGAGCGGGAAGGGAAAGCCACTTTTCTTTCTTTTTCTTTTTGCCGCCTCCATAGTTTTTAGTTTTCATCCCTTCCCAAATTGTTTTCTCTTCATACATCCCTCTTGTGTTGCTCAGTTTTTCTTCAATATTTCTCATTACCTTTGAGAGCTTATAAAAAAGTTTTATATTCTTTTCTTCCAAACATCTTGGGTAAGTAGAGTAACAAAGATTTCAGAGAGAAGAGTTGCTATTTTGGGAGAAAAAGAATTATTCTCTATAGCTATTTGAGGTATGTTTATAACCCAAAAACTTCAGGAATTGATTTTTGGTATATACTGGCTTTGAGGAAAATTATTTTAGGGTTAAGATATAAGTTTGGGAAGTTTTACTGATTACCCAGGATTGATGTAGTTTTCGTATATAATTTTCCAAGTCTTGAGAATTGATTATTGGTGTTCAAATATTGCTAACTACAACACTTTGTGCTTTCTCTTGGAGTACTTGGAACAATTTAGTGGACTCTACCTAACCTGTGAGTAGATCATAACTATTGGGAATGTTTTAATTATTTTATTATATTATAATTTTACTATCTATCCTTATATTATGTTTCTTATTTAAATAAATGTGGCTAACATATCTTTGTATATTCGATTATTAGTGCTTATTTAAGTCAAATTTCTTGAAAGATATATAATTTTTTAATAAATATGACTTTCCATTAAAGAGATAAGCCTCTTCAATAAATATAACCTTTCAAGTGAAAAAATTTCACCAACTAACACAACCTTTTGCCAATGGCTATTAATTATTTCATGAAGAGTTGTGACTTTAAATTATGTAAAATTTTCGTAGGCCAGTCACAGTCTTTCATCAATGACCTTTATAAAGGTATTATAACCACCTTTATGTTTTTTAACTTATACAACCAATCTTCTTGACTTTTTGTGTTGTACCCTTTAAATAAGTATAATATCTTCCAATATGACTCTTCATATAAAACCAACCATTTCATGAAGAGTTGCAACTTTTAATTGTGCAAAATTTTCATGAGCCAATTGCAATCTTTTGCCAATGACATTTCATAAAAGTATTATAATCACCTTTATGTCTTTAACTTATACAACCAATCTTGGTGACGTTTTGTGTTGTGTCCTTAAATAGGTGTAATATCTTCCCGTATGACACTTGATATAAATGTCAATTTAAAGAACACGACTCCTTGAGAGAAATATCTCTTCATTTTGAAAATTTCCCACAATTCCCCACCATTCTCAAAATGAACACAAATTCCTATCACTTTGAAAATTTCATGTTTTCGTTAAAGATGGACAAGCATTGAATCTTTACTTATTAACACATGGTTTCACCCATTTGAAATAATAGGGTGGACAAACCTTGAACAATTATCCCCTTTGTATAGGTGTGCATGCCTTACACATAAGATCTTGGACCATTGTATGCTATATTTAACCACCACATTTATGATGGCCTTGTGTCTAGTATCCTTTTTGAGAGAGCTTTAGGAGCGCCCATAGACTCTAAGAGGCGGCCACACCTTACTCTGATATAGGTAGACCTATCAAGAGTACCACCATGTCAGGTCACTCCAGCAATATATGCTCATAGGTCTATTAAGAGCTAATGCTAGCTCATCCTCCCCTTGTAACCCATGGAAACCCAAGTACTCTTCAACCTTGGGATGTGTATATGTATATAGATATATAATGTCGAGTACTTGCAATCGCACTAATAATATGTACTTTCACCATTGAACTCAAGACTTGATGCTACTCAAGAGTGAGTTGGGTTTCCACCATTGGTGATCATAGTTTTTTGGGCTTCCTTCCATCCCCTCCTGCAATTCCTTTCGTCAAGATTTTACGAGATTTAATTCAATCTTTTGAATGGAAATCACCCTATTCATGATTAAATCTTTTGAAAGGTTGTGTTGGCTCATGAAAATTTTACACAATTAAAGGTTGTAACTATGAAAGGTTATTGGTGAAAATTGTGTTAACTCATAAAATTTTTACACAATTAAAAGTTGCAACTCTTCATGGAACGGTTAATAGCCATTGGCAAAAGGTTGTGTTGGTTGGTAAATCTTTTTCATTTGAAATGTTATATTTATTGAAGGGTCATGTTCATCGAAGAATTATATCTCTTCATAAAACAACACAACTTGTTTTTTCATAGAAGAGTTATATCCATTCATAAAGCATCCGTTTATGTATATGAATAGACAATTCCCACCAACATTCATGCAAGTTTTTCAAAAAGTTTTTCTGGAGACAAGATCTAACATATGTTTACAAATTTACTTGCACTTATCTTGAGTGCCCACAAGATAAACAAGTAGGGAAAAAAATAAGCTGAGCTGACTTGTGAGCTAAGTTAGCTTGGCTTGCTAATGGCTCGGTAAGCTCGACTCATAAGCTAATAAGCTAAGCTTGAGTTTTTATAATAGTATAGTATGTTGCCTATTTATTATATCATTATATATAACCTATGCTATATCAATATATTCTTAAGTTTATATACTTGAACATTTTTATTTCGTTCAAAGGCTTTGATACCATAGGTACATAAGGCCTTATCTAATTTTAACAAAATACACATGTTTTAAAGAGTTGTTTACAATGTCTATAGTAATTTTATACCTTTTCGTTTTTTATTAAGACTATTATTGAGTAGTTTTTTTTTTTTAATATTATAGAATAATATCTTATTTATTTTGTTAAATGAATATGATTAATATATAATTTGTTTAATTGAGCTAGCTCAAGCTCGCAAGCTTTGAAATTATCTAAGCTTAATTTTAAAAAATCAGCTCGTTGGTTAAAAGAACTAAGCTTGAGCTTACTAAATTTTATGTGAGCTGAGCTTGAGCTCAGCCTAGCTCACCATTTCCATACATGTAAACAAGTACACTATCACTTTATAAAAGGCATTGTTGTCTTGATTTGAATTTTGAAAGTACAAACCATACTCAAGGGTTTTCATTATATTCTAAATGAGGTTTATCATTAAACTTAATTTGCACCCAAAAGTTTGGAATCGGTGAGAGTGAATCAAGCTTAAAGGAAAGTTTTAACTTCAAATAGCCATTTCTACCAACAATTTTTATCCTTATTGTCTTACCATCTTTAGGCTTGACACAAAATTCTAAAGATTATGTTTCACAAAAGTTACAAGACTATGCCAAATCATTTCTTCAATAATCAAATCATATGCATTGCAACTATTCCGATCTCAGCTTTCAAGACCTCTTAGATTCCTTAATTTTAGAATTTTCTTCAAATCTTTTCCTATTTTTTAAATTATGACAGAGTTAAAAATTTTCAGCCGAAAATGCAATATTTTTTTTTGAGTCCTCAGAACTATAAATTAATTACATTGTGTGTATGAATTATATGATGAACAAGATTGAGTTCGAATAGGATTAGCTTTAGTAGAATTAAGAGTAAAGATGAGTCCACGTACATAGGTAGGAATTGTGTTAGGGGAATTCTTCCCGCACACCTCATATTTTCTAACCATATACACCCCTTCCTCTCACGCCTGTGCCAAGAATTCTCCCAAGTGTTATGATCAAGCCCAATACAAGGATCAAATCGTTTTGAGAAATGATCAATTTACCCTTAAGTATTGTAAAAATGACTTGTGACTATAGATAACTTGCCGTTCAAATGGATAAACATTTTTTTTTTTTCATAGAGAGAAAAATATATACAAATAGAAATGGAAATAGCTGAGCCAATCAATGGGAGGGCTTGTTTAAGGCATAACTTAGCCTGACTCATTTACTAAAAATATTAAGCTCATGTTTTCGAAAATTCTATTTAACTAATCAAGTCAAATTTAAACTTATTGAAAAACCTTTTAAATTTGTGAGGCCGGCTATGACAATAATAATTTTATATAAATTAAATAAATAATATTATTTTTATATTATGATTTTATTATATTATAATTTGTAATTATAATAATACTTTTTATAAAAAAAAAAAAAAAAGGGACAAAGGAACGAGAAGCCCTCATATCTCATAAGACGAACGATCTATTGAATTTTCGGAAGAGCATTGAAAACAATTCCTCTATGCCTATGTTGTGCTTCAGCAGGGCAGTGACAATTTTTGTATTGGAACTTATAAAATAGCTGTAAGCAAAAAATGCATAACACGATATAAAAAAGCTTTTCTATGAAATGTTTAATACATCAACTTTATATATAATCAAATTGGCAACAATAAGTCCTCATAAGTCATGTGCAATTTGCTAGATCATCTTACGTTTTGACAGGGGAGAAAACTTTCAAGAGAAGGCTTCAAATGGAAGCACATGTAATCTTTTATATACAATACAGATTTGCTATTGGTGTGTATTTTACATTTGAAAGCGCACCAATAGCACTAATTTATTTCTCTCAAAGAAATTAATTTAATATGGTGACTAATTCTGTATTGTGTAAAAATTAATTTTTTTATAAAAATAAACTTAGATTATAAAGTTCTATCTTCTACTATTTCTTTATTTTAAATTTTAGTATTTTTTCAATTCTTTCACATCATTGATTAACATTTATAGCTTTTATATTTAATTATTTAAAATAAATCAAAGGAGTGAGACACCAAGAGTGTTAATGTTTTTATTTAAGAATTTCTAATAACACTAACCAACAAACAGCTATGGTTTTTTTTTTATATTATATTTTATTTATAAAAATTATAAGAGATTAAAAAAAGAAATTTATTTTTAATAATAAAATCAAACTTAATCAAAACAAGAAATGTCAAATTGTTAATATAGTAATAAACTATATTAAATAAGTTGCCAAAATTAATCATATAAAATTATTTAATATAGTGTACATACCAAATATCATATAAAAATGAATCATATTAGATAATATTATACAATCTAACTTTATATAATATGCCAAACGCACCTCAAATTACTTAACCATCTTAAGCATGGGACTCGGCCTCTAAAGCTGCCGACTACGGTTACTCTAGTGTCTTTTCCTGGATTATACCAATCAGATTCTTAGCTTGAAAACAATAGGATTACAAATTCAGAAATAACTCAATTGAGAGGACAAATTACACATGTGGAACTATAAAAAAAAAAATTACCAAAAACATAGAAGTTTTAAAACATAGTCCCAAAAATCCATTGCTGGAAATAGATAAATACCAGAAATATAATACAAAATGTTAAGAGGCAATATGTTAAAAAAAATATATCTGATTGCATATAAAGTACAATATGCAATCAACAATATAAAATTTTTTTATATATTAAAACAATATCAGATATGTAGCTTTATATGAAAATTTTAGATGGCCATATATAAAGATTTTAAAAATTTTAAGGGATATCATTTAAACCTTTTTCTATGCGAAAGTTGAAATTTTCGAAAGTTCAAAGGGCTGGGGCTTCCATGCGTCCCAGATTGCATTACACAACTTGCTGCAATACATATCTCCATCTCAGTAAAGATGCTTGTGCTGTAGATAACACATCCCTCACTAAACAATGAAACAACAGGGAAAACTTTGAAGTTTAATTTATCCACAGGAGGGAAAGAAAATTGAAAATCATATCATTCATACATCATGATCTTCTCTCACAACAAATAGAAATCTTTTGTAGTCCAATTGCAGTGGCATCGGTAGAGAGGAACAAAAAAAAATGAGGACATTTTTCTTTTCTTCCTCTTTTCTAATTTTTTTTTTTTATTTTTGCAGTTGGACTAGAAAAAATCTAAGAATACATACAACTAATAGCGATGCAGGCATCTTCGCCCTCCCTGTCTCATCATTTCACACAGATAGTCCTCTGTGTATTTTGGAGGTAGGAGTATAATGTCATTATCATCGTCATCAACTGATTCAGAAATCCAGCCATGGCAAGGTTTACGCCTTCGCTTTGAAATGCACTCAAGATAAAAAATTTCATGGGATTCACTTGCAGCAGTATGTCCTAAGGAAGATAATCATAGACTCAACCTTTGATTTTTATCATTTATAATGTCTTTTAGACTGTTGATTTGAAGAACAAGTAAATTGCTGACGAATTATTTCTTCTTGTAATGATGTCTTGCTGGATAGAACACCTATAAACTAGGAGCATCGTGTGATTCGTGGAATTATTCAATGTAGAAATGAAAAGCTTTATTATTACATTTAGTATATAATGAAAATAGATGAATACATTATTTAATATGCAAAGAGTAAAATGAAATTTTAAACAAAATTACTAAAATAACCCTCATAAGTTTTAATAAACAAATCTTAATTAACATAATAAAAACACTGACCCTACCTCAAATGACCATGGGAATAAACTAATACTACCAAATATTTGGCAATTGTGTTTTTCTTAAATGTGAGGAATGGAGCATTCCTAGAATGGTCCATTCCTATTCCAATAGTAACCAAATATGCATAATATAGGAATTGACCATTCTAAGATTTGTGAAATCTATCAACCAAACATGCTCTAGGCTTATTAAGTGATCCGCAGAAGGACTAAGAATTGTTGCAAGAAAAAAAAATGACCTAATTAATAATGTGGCGCATCATGAGTAAGTGAATGGATTGAATGGTGATGCACTATGTCAATGACTACTTCATTTTTATTTTTTTTTCTACAATCAATTCCGTTCCATCTACAGAAGCACTTGCCCACCATTTTCAATTCTTTTTTAATATTTACTAGATATCTTACAGCTAGAAAATATTTAATATTTTTGCACTTCTGTAATTTATTCACACCTTTAAAACTTGAGTCCATCAACTTATTTTTGAATCTGTCACTGCATTCTGAAAAGGGGATGGCAAGTTGATTACCTGGTTTACTGTTTGCGGCTGAAGAATTTACAGCCAGAAGTCCAGTTTGAGATTCAGCTTCCATGTCAACGACAGTGTTGGTGGATGTTGATTCTATGATTGCGATTGAGCTCGCAGCAGGTAGTTCAACGGATTGACGATCACCATCCACACCATACTTCAAAATTAGAAAGCAAAGAAACAAAATGCGTAGACAATATATTGGACACAAGAAAGAAAGAACAAGGAACAGGTTGTTGTGTTTTGGTTTTGTTATTGCTGCGTTGCAAGAATTGTAGAAAATCAAGTACACCAATAGTAAACTGCAAATATAGAACATTTTGGTTTAAAGACAATGAGCTTTGCCACTGAAATATTATTATTTAAACATAACACCCTCTTGCATATGAAGAAGGATCTGAACTTTTGAAGAGATTTTGACATCATATCTAATATTGATTTAACCCACTTAAGTTAGATAAAAACTCGAAAATAATTTTATATTATGTCAAACAATATTACATAAATGACATGTGAAAGTGGCCAGTCATATACTTAGAAAAGCAAATATCCGATCAAAGAAGAAATTAGAAAAATAAAATCTCAATAACAGGAAAGAGGAAGATGCTTTTAGACATAAAAGGAGCCCAATGTTAACATAGGACCTTGAAATTGAAAAAACCACAAAAAAAAAAAGAATTTTGGGAGGCATGCTTCATAAACAGATGTTTCAAGTTGAGTGGTTTTTCTCTCCGGTATGGGGGCTAGAACTTCCTTGTAAGAGTCCAAGCTGTAGCTTGGATAAGGGGATGTGAGCAGATCAGAATTCACAGACAGGAAAATTTGGAAAAGCATTTTATGCTTACTAAGAAATAACATACGTGGTAAATTAAGGATCAAATTAATTCATTTGTAAGAATATATATATATATATATATATATATATATATATATATATATATATATATATATATATATATATATATATATATGGAAGTAGAGATGAAGCTATATTTTGATTTAATAAATTTGTAGTTATATTTTGAATTTTATATTATTATAAGTATGAATATATTTATGAGAGACTAATAGCATGCATGATGAATATGAGTTCGTTAAGGGAACAAGTTTTGTTTAGACCAAGGAATGATGTTTTAAGACACTTTTGTCACTTGTGCTCCCGTATCCATCAATAAGACAATAGCTAGGAAACCCATAATTTCATTCATATTAATAGTTAGATATTTTGTTCATCATATAATTGGAGGAAATCAAGCCCAACCGCATTCTATAGATAGGATTCTGTAAATAGAATTATTTTTAGGAGATAATTAGGAAAGTGATTGAGGATAATTGATTACTCAATCAATTAAATCAAATCCCTTAATTTTAGGGATTTATTGTTGTACCTCTATGTATATATATTTCCTACCCATCTTAATAAAATATATCGAGATTTCCAAATAGCTACATGGTATCAGAGCCTACTCCACGGCTCTGACCTATCCGCCCTATCCTTCCTTCTTGGTGCCATTATCTGCGGCGACCTCAGTCTCAATTACGAGACCATCCTCATCACCTCTCAATGGCTGATTCCGACCATATCTTTACTGCGGGAGGCTCAACCTCTAATCTCGTATTTCCCATAGTTCCAGTCACACCTCTTGACAACAATGTGAGCTCTATCACCTCTCATAAACTTAATGGACACAACTACCTCCAATGGTCCCAGTCATTTCTATTGTTCATCAGTGGTAGAGGACGTGAAGACTATCTCTTTGGCACAACTGCTCCACTAGCACCATCAAAGCCTACTTACAAAACGTGGAAGGCAGAAAACAATCTGGTAATGTCATGGCTCATCAATTCTACGACCACTGACATTGGCGAGAATTTCCTTCTATATAGCACTGTTCATGAGATATGGGAAGTCGCCCTGGAAACCTGGTCCAGTGGGGACAATACTACTGAACTGTTTCACATTAAAAACCTCCTACATGACCTCCAGCAAGGTAACAATTCTGTCACCAACTATTATATAACCCTCTCTAAATATTGGCAGTAGCTGGACCTGTTCGAGATACATACCTAGAGATGCCCAGAAGATTATACCAGATACAAACAGATTGTTGAAACCAAGAGAATTTTTAAGTTCCTAATGAGACTTAATAAGTCTCTCGATGAAGTGTAGGGCAGAATTCTAGGGACAAAACCGTTACCTAGTCTTCGAGAGGTATTCTTTGCAATTCGTAGGGAAGAGAGCAGGCGGAAGGTTATGCTTGGGACACCAAAACCCTCTCTTCTGCTGGAAAGTCCAGCTTTAACCACTGCACCAAAGGAACCTGATCATACCACACCTAATGCCCTTGCTGCTTGAAGCACTCCTTAAGCCCAGGGAGATGGCAAACCTCGGAGGAATTGCCCCTGGTGCGATCACTGTCAAAAACCAGGGCATCTAAGAGATTCATGCTGGAAACTACATGGTAAACTAGCAGACTGGAAGCCGATAAACAACCCTGATCATCGCAGCTATGCCACCACAACTGACAGTGATAAGAATCCATTCACTAAAGATCAGCTTTAGATACTCCAGCAGCTAATCAGTAAGGCTGGTCAATCAAATCCATCTCTGGCTCTTCATGCTTCCCAAACACCACAGTCTTGGATTATTGATTCTGGGGCCTCTGACCTTATGACAGGTGACAGAACTCTATTTTCTTCCTCTGTGAGTTGCCCTAATTTTGCTATTGTTTGCATAACATATGGCTTCCAAAAGACAGCCATGGGACATGGCAATGTAACCATCTCTCCACACTTTAAATTGACATATGTGTTATTTGTTCCCAAACTTGACTGCAATCTACTATCTGTCCAAAAACTCAATCAAGATTTACATTGTGAGACTAAATTTAAGGATGATTTTTGTGTTTTTCGAGACATGGACTGGGGGAAGATGATTGGTAGTGCTGAATTTGATTCTTGCTTACGCTTTTACCTTCTCAAATCCAGACCTACGCCAACCAACAACCTATCTCACGATCATACTATCCAGAAAAACCACCCATCCCAGCCAAGTAATGAAGAAACTATTTTACTTTGGCATAACTAGTTAAGACACCCAAATTTCTTGTATCTTAAACGACTATTTCCAGCATTATTCAATAAAGTAAATCTTCGTTCACTTCATTGTGCCACTTGTCAATTATCTAAACATACCAAATCCCGTTATCCTCCTCTTTGTTATACACAATCGTTACCATTCTCTTTAATCCATGGTGACATATTGGGACCTAATAAAATAAAAAAACTTGATTGGTGCCCGATGGTTCATACTATTGGTTAATGATCACACTAGAATTAGATGAAAAATAAATCAGAAACCACTCAAATTTTCCAGCATTTCCACAAAATAATCCAAACACAATTCTAAGCCACTATCCAAGTCTTTAAAACTGATAATGCCCATGATTTTTTCAATGAATCCCTTGGTTCCTACCTTCAAAATAATGGGATTGTCCACCAAAGCTCCTGCATTGACACACCACAACAAAATGTTGTTACCCAACGCAAGAACAGGCACCTCCTTGAAGTCACCCACTCCTTACTTCTCACCTCAAATGCTCCCAAACATTTTATGGAGATGTCCTTCTTATAGCCACCTATCTTATTAACTGAATGCCCTCTCGAATCCTTCAATTCCACGCTCCCATACAACTCCTCCAATATACATACCCCAACACCCATCTTATCTCCCAAATTCCCCTTAAAATATTCAGGTGTACTACCTTTGTCCACATTCACCCACATCATCGGACAAACTTGATGCTAGAGCCCACAAATGTGTCTTTCTTGGCTATTCTCTCAACCAGAAAACCTATAAATACTACTGCCTTTCAACCAGAAAAATGTATCATTCTATAGATGTGACATTTTTTGAACATTAACCCTATTTTTTCAATTCTGTGATCAGGGGGAGAATCTATCAATGGAATCACTGAATTGGGAATTAATCCAAGAACAGAATAACATAAAAGTCTATCCCACTTTACCACCTCTATCCACATATCCAACGCCTATCCTAGAACCAACAAATAATGTCCCTATTTCTCCTAACTCTCCAACAATACACATCAGCCCTAATAAGCTATCTTAGCCATCTCAATCTTCTAATAAACCCAATGAACTCCTAGTTTGTTCTCAGCGAAGAAGGCAGAATCAAATTCAGCCATTCCAAGAATCAACACCTAGTCCAACAAATCCTGAACAAATACAAGAAAACTCCCCAATTGATCTTGATATTCTAGTGATGGAAAATGTAGGGAAAGATAATGACCTAAACTGGTCCATTACAATAAGGAAGGGAGTAAGACAGTGTACTCAACACTTCATACAGAACTGCCTATCTTATTCCAATCTATCACCTCAATACTAAGCCTGTACAGCTGCCATAGATTAGATTCAAATCCCAAAAAATGTGGAGAAAGCCTTATAGGACCCTAAATGGAGAGAAGCAACTTTGACAGAAATCATGGCACTTAAAAAAAATTAAACTTGGAAAATCAGCTGACTTGCCTGCAAAGAAAAAGACAATGGGTTGTAAGTAGGTATTCACTATAAAACAGAGGGCTGATGGCAATGTTGAAAAATTCAAAGCTTGTTTGGTAGCAAAGAGGTACACTCAATCATATGACATTGACTACCAAAAAACCTTCTCCCTGGTGGCCAAACTAAATATAATCAGGGTGATTATCTCCATTACCGCAAGTCTGAACTAGCCTTTATTACAAATGGATGTCAAGAATGCATTCTTGAATGGGAATCTATAAGAAGAAGTCTATATGGATACACCACTTGGGTTTAAACATAAGCTACCTCAAGGGAAGGTGTGTAAACTAAGAAAATCACTTTATGGGCTGAAGCAATCTCCACGTACTTGGTTTGACAGATTTACCAAGGTACTGAAGAATGATGGTTATATACAAGGACAGGCAGATCACACTCTATTCATTAAACAAACCGCAGGGAAAATTGCCCTATTAATCGTCTATGTGGATGACATTTTTCTCACTGGTAATTGGGAGGAAGAAATCACCAGAATTAAGAAGTTATTAGCTGCAAAATTCAAAGTTAATGACTTAGGTCACCTACGGTATTTCCTGGGCATGGAAGTAGCTAGATCAAATCAAGGCATAACAGTATCACAAAGGAAATATGTGCTGGATCTCCTTCGTGAAACTGGAATGCTAGGGTGCAAGCCCATAAATAGTCCTATGGATCTGAATACAAAGCTTACATATAGTTCAAATGGGAGGCCAGTAGACCAAGGAAGATATCAGAGACTGGTTGGAAAATTACTCTACCTAACTCACACTCGACCTGATATTAGCTTTGCAGTGAGAGTGATGAGTAGATTTCTTAACAAACCTCAAGAACAACACCTTAATGTTCTATACAAAATTTTGAGGTATCTAAAAGGGAATCTAGGAAAAGGATTATTTTTCAAGAAGAACTCAGACAGGCAGGTTGAATTCTATATAGATGCAGACTAGGCAGGTTCTCCTGAAGACAGAAAGTCTACTTTTGGATATTGCAGTTATTTGTGGGGTAATCTAGTGACATGAAGAAGTAAAAAATAGCACGTGGTAGCCCGTAGTAGTGCAGAGGCAGAATTCAGGTCCTTGGCAAATGGAATCTGTGAAGGGATATAGCTTAATCGATTGTTATCTGACCTAAGAATTAAAAGTGAATATCCTATAAAAGTCCTATGTGATAACCAATCTGCCATAGCAATTGCCAAGAACCCAGTCTATCATGACAGAACCAAACATGTTGAAATTGACCAACACTTCATCAATGAAAAAGTGGAGAATGACAATATAAATTTGAAATACGTTCCTTCAAAAGATCAGGTGGCAGAAATACTTACAAAGGCACTACACAAGCCTAGCTTTGATGAATTAAGTTCTAAATTTGGAATGATCAACATATACTGTTAGGCTTGAGGGGGAGTATAGGAAATCAAGCCCAACTGTATTCTGTAGATAGGATTTTGTAAATAGAATTATTTCTAGGAGATAATTAGGAAGGTGATTGAGGATAATTGATTACTCAATCAATTAAATCAAATCCTTTAATTTTAAGGATTTATTGTTGTACCTCTATGTATATATATTTCCCACCCATCTCAATAAAATATATAGAGATTTCCAAATTACTACAATAACTCTAATTTATTAGTTTGACTTATAGTTTATATCTTTACAAAATCTGAAAGCTGAGATACTAAATTTTAAAAATATTATTTTCGAAGTTTTTTTTTTTTTTTTAATTGCAACACTTTCTTTCTTCTAGATTTTCATTTTCAACTAGATCTTCAAAAATCAAATTCAAAGATACCTATAAATCTATTTACAAAGAAGAAATAAATTTTGAAAGCATCAACAAATATCTAGATGATTGGACTTTACCCAAAATTCCATAAAATGAATGTTATAAAAATGATAAAAGCTTCTATACAAAAATGTTTTATAATCTTAAGATGGTAGAAAGCTACAATAATGTCAATCCAAATCAAAGAGAATTTATTCTCTTATCAAAAAAGAATTTGCAAAAATGAGAAAAATACATTGTACATATAGGACGGGGTGTAGGTAGTGGCCAAACCCATGACTACATTATGGTTAGATACATCTATACTCATGTGCTTACGTGATAGTAGGCATAACAAATTTTCGGATTCTCTTATATAAGAGTATAATAGACTAGTGTGTCTGCTAGTCCTGTTTGATTCCAATGTTTTCTTAATATCTCTATATGTTTAAGAGAGACACAAAGAAAAATTAATAGTACTTAATACCAAACTCCGTAGGTATGACATGGTTCCTAGATCTATCCCTATAGTTATTATCTATAGAATCCAACACAAGTCAAACAACTCTGAGTGTTTTGGTATTCACAAATCACTTGATGATAAAGATTGAACAATATTCTTCTTGACCAACACATCTAAGGCAAGGTAACAATATCCTCAATAACTCCTTGGGACAAAATTAGCTTTTCTAAAAGCTAGTCCTTATCTAAAGCTGCTCTTTTTGTAGCAAAAAAATCCATAAATCTCTAGGATAATTCAACATAACTCAGGGCAAGTAAAGATCTCTTTTACTAGAAAGACTTGTAACTCTTCAAGATTTGCAATTTGACATAAATTTTTTAAAACAAGAAATCAAGCTTTTGAAAACCCAACAAGCTTAGATAGTAAATCAGATTAGTTAAACCAAAATTGAGGCTAATGGAAAAGAGCTTGTAGAATCTCATAATAATGAAGATCTTTTCAAAATGGTTTCTTTCTTAAAAATCCAAAAGTGGTATGTTTCAATTAAATTAATTATAAAAAATAAATTAATCCTTGAAGATCTAGCATTACTTGTTTTTGGTGTAGATCTTAATTGTATTAAAGAAGGATTAATTCCTACAAAATATCATGAAAAAGCCACTAAAGGTCTTAAGAATTCTAGTGAAAAAAAGTCCTTATATCAACTACAAACTTTTAAATGTCATTGTTAAAAATTCTTTAAAAAGGACAATTGATTTCCTACTAGCCAAATTGACTAGGAAAATAATTATTGGCAATCTCTTCTCAAATGCAATAGGAGATTTTTATATATCTTCTAAAGGTATTGAAGTTGATTCTCTTGGAGAAAAAATTCTGTTTAAATTTGTTAAAAAACCTTTTTTTTTTCAAAGATCTATATCAACTTGAATACAAGCAAAATCAAACCAATTATCTTTTTGACGAAATAGTTTTCAAAAGAATTCAATAACAACTTCAAGATAGTATTGTATAGACAAAAATAAAATCTTTTAAAAACCTTCTCCAAAACTAAATCTGTTATGATTTTCCAAATGCTATATGGAAAAGAAAACAACACATGATTTAACTACTGTATGAAATGGATTTTTTTAAAAGAAATATACCAACCAAAGCTCATTCTATTCAGATGAATCAGAAGCTAATGGAATATCGCAATGAAGAAATTGATAGTCTCTTACAAAAAGAAATCACCAGAGAAAGTCAATTTCCCTAGTCTTGCTCTACATTTTATGTCAATAAATCTGCAGAAATTGAACAGGGAACTCCTAGGCTCATAATTGATTACAAGCCACTAAATCAAGCTTTGAGGTAGATTAAGTATCCAATACCTAATAAGAAGATCTCTTAGCTAGACTATACTGTGCCAAGATATTTTCCAAATTTGATATGAAATTTGAATGTTGGCAGATTCAAATCATACCTGAAGATATGTTCAAAACAACATTTATAGTCTCATTCGAACAATATGTATGAAATGTAATGTCTTTTAACCTGAAAAATGGTCCCCCAGAATTTCAAAGGATTATGAGTGAAATTTATAATTCTTTCACAAAATTCATAATTGTTTATATAAATGATGTTCTTGTTTTCTCTGTAAATATAGATTAGCATTTAAAACATCTAAATGTTTTCCTAGAATTAACTAAGAAAAATGGATTAGCTATTTCAAAAAATAAGACAATCCTTTTCCAAACTAAGATTAGATTTCTTGGTCATTATATCTTTCAAGGAATTATTGCTCCTATAGAAAGAGCAATGCAATTTGCTAATAGATTTCCAGACCAAATACTAGATAAGAATCAGTTGCAGAGATTCTTAGGATGCCTGAATTATGTTGCAAACTTCTTTCCCAACTTAGTCTATTTAATTAAACTCTTGCACAAGTGTTTTAAGAAAAACCCTCCATCATCGATGGATCGACATACTAGAATAGTCAAACAAGTTAAGTCTAAAGTTAAATGTTTGCCATGTTTGCATATCTCATATACTAGTGCATACAAAATTGTTGAAACATATACATCAAATCTAAATTATGGTGGCATCCTTAAATAAGTAAAAGATAACAAAGAATCAAAGTGGCTGTTAAATGCTCCATTTGTTTCTAGACACAAAAATGAACTGATGAAGATGCAAAATGAAACTGCCGTTATAAACAACAGTAGACTAGCTTTCCCAAGCACAAGCATAGGAAAGTAAATGTTTTCTGTAAGATGATTCTTTGCCATAAAGCCTAATTGGTCATTTCTTTTATTGCAAATCAAGAACATGTCATAAACACAAAAGGAACCCAGGGACTCAAATGTTCATTTGAATGAATAGAAACAATCTAATGAAACTGTTGGAGAATGAAGAAGTGGATGCAAGTTCCACGTCAACTTGTAAAGCTAAACGTAAAGTGAATATAACGCTTGAGAGTCAAAATTGGACAAAGCAACAACTCTTAAGCTCAGAATCATTGAAAAAGAACAGCTCGTTCTATCGCATCTTAGGACCAGGACAAGGCTCGCTCAAAAAATTTCAACAGAAACACAGAATTGAAGGAAAATACAAGGATACCTTAACCTTTCTAGGGGATGTTCCTTTGAGACAAAACATGTTTTCTCTTGTTCACTCTAAAATGGGCATAAAGAGGAATGAGAATCTAACAAAAATTTATAAATAGTGAACTTTCATTTTTATTTTTATTTTTTTCTATTTTACTATGTTCTCAAACTAATATGCATTGTTCAATATTTTCCTTTCTAATTAATCCTAAAGACTATCATATTCATCTCAATTACATTCCCATGGTATATATCTAAGACATGTTTGAATTACAAATCAAACACAGAACCAATTTATATCCTTATTCAATTGTAAGAAAGAATATAAAGATAAACAATGTATAAACATGCCTGTCTCTAGAAAATTACCTTCTCTTCATCTTCAGGTTTTGGCTTTTGATTCTCAAGAATAGTTTCAACAAGAAGCTTGTAAGAACCCTCTTCAATGAAGATCCAGCCCTGGTCACCTCCATAAACCTAAAGCAAAACCAACCCCAGATGAAATCCTTCATTTTACAAATTTTTTTGCTTCCAGCAATTGAAAACTCCTAAGCCAACCTCACCTTCAATAATTCGCTGACAGTTTTCCTAGCCAGTTTCAAATCGAATCCATAGGGTTTCATGGCGTCAAGCGCTGCATCCATTCGAGTGTTACCCTTCTGCAACCGAAAGAAGGAAAAACAAGTCAAAAACAGCACAAGAGTATTAGAATTTTTAGGTGTGATCCAATGAAAATTGCCGGGAAAAAACTCAAGGTGTAATTCTTATGATATACACTAGTGTGAGAGAGATAGAGTGAAACATGTGTGTGTGTATACAGAATCAAGTAAAGTGGGATAAGAGCTTTACACGACGTCTAGGAGCCATGGCTACTGTTACGACTGTAGCAGTAGCAAGAAGATCCCTTTGGCACGACGTTTAAGGTTGATTACTCGCAATTGTTCGGTATGCCAATTCTGTGTATTTTGTATATTTTCACATGATATCGGGCCCAATTATATCTGAATGATGCATAAAAGTGAATAGAAGAGGACTCAATTTACTATATACTAGACAACCAAGCATAAATTAATTATCACAAAATTATTTTAGTTTAATTAGAATTTCTAAATTTAAACTTTGATAATACAGTTGTTTTAAAGTTTGATAAAAGGATTTTTCTGTCATTGTAATATTATTGGGCTCAAACTGAATTAATTGATACATAATATAATTTAAATTACAAGTTCTTAAAACTTTAAAGTGATTCATATTAAAATAAATTATTATTTACCCTACTTATTCTCAAAGAAGAATCATAATTGTTCTAAAATTCTTGAATGAGGCGTTAATTAACAAAAAAAATTGCTTAATTTATAAATTGTTGATGACCCGAAGGTTTAAGAATTTGATAGAAGGAGTTGTATGTATAAAATAAATAAACGTCATAAAAAGGAAATTAAAGATCAAAACCCATACAAAACTCGTGACTTTGCAATGGGAAAAAAAAAAAAAAAAAACGTAATTTTGACAGTCATGGCTTCCTCATTTTTAAATGAGTCTTCATTTGCTAACTTCACACTATTTTATTGCAGTAAGCACAAAAAGATGACTTTAGTTCACACTTAGTAACACAAAGAAAAGCCATGTGTTGTATCTAGTTTAGATAAGAAACTTTGACTCTTCAACTTGTATTGAAAAAAAAAAAAGTAACAACTCCAATATCTTTAAATAAATAATCACTTAATGTTTTTGTCTTGGGATATTAATATTATTGTTGAAACGTTGGGATGAAATTAGAACAACTTCTCTATTTCTTGACTAAGGATTTTTTGGATGAAGATCCCTTGCAGTAAATGAACTTGTGTATCTATTTTTTACTACCCTAAATTTCTATCACAAGATTCATATCCCAATTTTTCCCCTTTTATGTCTTTGTGTAACAATTTAAATACAGGTTACTACCCAGGTTCCAAGATTCAATCATCCAACCTCTCCCAGCCAAGGAAGAGTTTCATGAATAATCAATTTGGGGTGTTGCCTTCTGCAGCCCCCAACTTTAACAACTGCCACCCCCAGAGGTGTGTAATGACCACAATGCCCTTGCGAACATAAAAAAACCCAGCCTCCCCTCTCCTTCATCTCAGCCCCTCGCCATAGCCATTGTAGACATCCCTTCCGAACCCTAACAATTTCATCTCAATGTGGTTATTGTTTTTGTGATTTGCAAGAGTAGAGAAACTGATTTTTAGGTCTGCATTGTCCGTGCGGAGTTCAATCCTAATATAAAATGAGGTATGCACTTTATATTTTTGTTCCAGAATGAGAAGTGGGTGTTGGTGCGAAAAATGTTTATGCATAGGCGTTTTGAGGTGGCACGAGAGTTTGCTAGAAATGCTCCTACATAGGCGTTTTTAGATTTAAAAACGCCTATGAAGAAGCATTTTTGGGAACATCTGTGGCAAAGCATTTTCAAAATAAAAACGCCTATGGAAGAGCATTAGGACTGTTTTTATGTGAATTTTTACTTGGAAGCTAGCTTGAGCCCTGATATTTTAATTTTGTAAATGTAGAAAAAGAAAAATTGATTGTACTTCCAGCATGCATAAGGATTCATACTTCAACTGTGAATACATCCCAAACGAAGAAGCGAATTTAACAACCGATCTTAATTTGCTTCAGTCGATATGTTAAAATTTTGTTGTTAGACTAGGAATGAAATTTTTTTTCGTATTTAATAGTTGATATGAAATTTTCTGTTCACAAGTTAATGAAGATGAAATATGTGAAGGTAATGGCTCTTTTGTAGGAGAAGACTTGACCCATCTTTTTAGCACCAACCAAGTAAGTAAGGCGTTTTGTTGAACAACACATACACAATACATAATTTGATTAATGATTGTTAATTCAGAATGAGTTTCTTTTTGTACATTTACCACAAGGGATGAGCTTTTGAAATGTGTAAGAGATATTAGAAAGTCAGCTGACTTTGTTATGGTAATTATTAAATCAGAGACAGGAGGCGAAGGAAAGCGTACACAGGTCATATTAGCATGCGAACGTGGCGGTAAATATAGGCCCAGCTATAAAAGAAGCCAAAAAGTGCTCGAAACGGCAACAAGAAAATGTGAATGTCCATTTAGAGTGAAGGGAAGACAATGGGCAAATGGTTTATGGAAGGTGCAAGTGCAATGTAGATATCATAATCATCCTGTAGCTGAGTCGTTGATTGGGCATCCATATGCTGGACGCTTGAATGAGGAAGAGTTAGCCATGGTGGAAGAGATGACACAAAATAGGGTTCCTCCTCGAGACATATTGATATCTCTAAAGAAAAAGAATGCAGAAAATGTAACAACTATAAAATAGATATATCATGTCAAACAACAATATAAGCTAAAGATTAGGGGTCCACGAACTCCAATACAACATTTAATGAAATGTTTGGATGAATCCAAATATTTGTATTGGTGTAGGAGTGATGAAGGGTCAGATATCATTAAGGACATATTCTGGACACACCCTGAATCAGTGAAGCTGTTGAATGCATTTCCTATTGTTCTGTTAATGGATAGCACCTACAAAACCAATAAGTATCGTCTCCCACTACTTGAGATTGTTGGTGTGACATAGACAGAGTTGACATTCTTAGTCAGGTTTTCATACATGGAGTCTAAACGTACCGACAACTTTGAATGGGCACTTAGGAGGTTGAGATGTTTAATCTAGCAAAATGACTTGTGTCCACAAGTGATTGTGACTGATATAGATCTTGCATTGATGAGAGCCATAGGAATTGTATTTCCTACATCAATGAATCTGTTATGTCGATATCACATTAATAAAAATGTGGAATCGAAATGCAAACATTTGGTTCACAATTATGCCGATTACGAAAGGGTGATGGATGCGTGGGAGATGGTTGTCTATGCTTCCGATGAGGAAGAGTACTGTTATGCTTATGCTGTATTTCGGTCCACATACGCCGCACTTGATAGCTTTGTTGCATATGTCGACAATATGTGGTTGAACCCATACAAGGAGAAATTTATTCCAGCTTGGACAAATAGGTACATGCATCTAGGCATCACGACAACAAATAGGTACAAGGATAGTTTTTTCTCTTTAATGTGTAACTTGCATTTGTCTATCACATTTCTGATAGATTTATTGTTCTCATGATACTAGGGTAGAGGTTGCACATGCTAACCTGAAAAGAATTTTGCAATGATACATCGAGGATCTTCATAGTTGCTGGGAAGGAATTAATGCCCTAATAACATTGCAACATAATGAGATAAAAAAATCCTTTCAACACAGTCTTCTAAGAGTGGAACACAAGATGAATTGTTCATTGTTCAGTGTCTTGCATCATTGTGTTTCACTAGCTGCATTGAGACATTTGTGGATAGAGCTTAAGAGAGCCCAGTCGTATGTTGGTACAAACATAGTAGCATGTGGTTGCCGCATTAGAACTACCCATGGATTACCTTGTGTGCACGAGCTTGGCCAGTGTAATATTTCAAACTTATCTATTCGGTTGAGTTCAATACACTCGCATTGGAAGACTCTGACATGGGAGGTTGAGCGCAATGGTCAAGGGATAGTGCCTTATCGGGATGCCATGGACATGTTATGAGGTAAGTTTAGCAGATTAACTATTGAGGAAGAGCAATAGTCTCAGTATCACAAGATAGTTGCATTAGCATGTCCAGAAGTCTATTCATTAAGGCCACCATCAGAGAAGGCAAAAACAAAGGGTGGCAAAAAGAAACCCACAAAGAAATCAGAATCATCTACAAAGTATGACCCGTCATATTTTGAGTATATGGATGCACAGTGGAGTTCTATGTACAATAACATGTCATCAGGATCAGAACCATCCACTAGAAACTCACTAACACCTGCTATGCCCCTTCACACACGTAATAAAACCCCACAAGATCAGGATCAGGATGCAGGTACATCTGAACATTTACCATCACTCATGTAATCTCAGGTGTATGGCGTCAGTAGAAATATTCATCTACTAGACTAATTACCGACATGTATACATCCTTTCGTGGATGATGTTGTTGATGTTCGCCCTGATGGAAATTGTAGTTATCGAGTAGTTGCTTTAGGCCTAGGACTTTCTAAGGATGAGTGGTTCCGAATACGATCAGAATGCATTGTAGAGATGACAACATGACAAACACTTTATACTGAAATATTTTCCTCAGAAGGATACGCCAAACTTCTATCATCACTTGTGGTTAATTCAGCTGTGGCAAGTGTGTTGCCCGATAAATGGATGTCTATACCAGATATGCCATATGTTATTGCATCCCGATTTAACACTGTGGTTGTTGTCTTGCACCCACAATTGTCGCATACATATCTCCCACTTCATTGTACACCTCCACTTAGTATATCTATGTCCAACCCAAAAGAAGTGGTCCTAGCATATGTTAATGGGAATCATTTTGTTCAGGTAATGGTTTTTCGTCCAAGTAACTTTTCATAATCTTTGAGTATCTTAAATTAAGATGTATTTCTCATATGTTGTCATAGGTAAAGCTTAAGGATAACTCTCCCTTGCCACCTGTTGCACTGCAATGGTCGTATGCAGCATCAATTGATTCTCGTGATTGGATAACACCGTACTTTGGACGCATGAACCAATTTGAGGCTTTGGCACGAATATGACATCCATAGATGTGTTACTATTGTGGAAACCCATTCATTTATGAAATGTACTTTTACACAAATTAATAGTGTGTTTTAATTCAATCAAACTCATATTGGTTCTAATGGATGTCCCTGTCCCTTCTTCTTTAAATTTTGTGTGTTTAATTCATGCTCGTTTATCGGAATGCACATGTCAAATAATGCAAACATAACAAGTTCATCTATTAAGACATCATAGTTTACAATGAATAGTCAAAACATTAAATTAGTTCGCATCGCAAAATCATCCAGGTACATCATCAATCTAAAAAATCCTATCGACGACTAGACGAGCTAGCATCATCCGACCCACTACCCGTGCGACTCCGTTCAGCACACTCAAACCCACGACTGATTTCACAACGAATAAGATGCAACAACTGGCGAAGGTCGGAATGCTCGTGTGCTAATCTGCGACTGAACATTGTCCGGACATATCCATCTATTGTCTGTAAACACTCATGCATATTCCAATAGATGGAAGAAAACATTTATTATAGACATCATCCTTAAAATAACTAACAAATTACAAAACACATGATATTCATAGTGGTACAAGATACATCCATTTCATCGACGATTGTGCGCGTGTCTATCAACCCTTCACTCCTTTGGGGATCGGACCATGTAGGAGGGTCAATAACGCGAACAGATGTAGCAGCAAGTACGGATGTGATATCATATGATACCACTCCATATACCCTGGCATCACTTGGCCAGCCACTGACACAGTTGGCCAACATGCTTCATTCACTAAGCACATGCTCGTTAAAATTCTCCCACATGGCGTCAACTTCGTTCAAGTAGATCGGCCCATCAAAAGCACGCAAGGGAGGTGAGGGTATCGATTGGAAATGCGAGAACTGCCTCAGTACCTGCTTTGGTTAATGTGGCTCCACCCACAAGCTAAATCGCATCCTGCCCGAGAATAATGAAACTAGCAACAACGGATGGAAGGCTCGAGCATCGTCGTAAGGGGTCTATTCGATATCCTGGTGCCGCAAACAGTCTAAATGGTGTTGAATAGGAGGAAGTTGGCCACTCCCTCTGCGAGATGACCATCATGCAGCTCGTAGGAGGTCCTCTCGATACGACCTGTTTATGCGGCAAGATTGGCGCATACCAAGAAAATGCTCGTAAATCCACACTTGTAAACAATGATGTGTCACAAAAAAGTTTGTGCGACAATAAATACAAAAGCATAACCTCATGGAATAATTGACATACCAGTAAAAGTGGTAATGGCCCAGTGACCTGCCTCGCCTTATGCCGTGCTGCATAACCCAACTACCTATACAGGTGAGTGAGACATATAGCTCCCCACGGTAGCTCATGAATGGCATCGACATCAAGAAGTAATTCCACATAGTCTGTGCACACAGCTGCCGAAGACTTGTCTGTAAATACAATACAGGCTAGGACAACTAGCAAGATAGCTTTGGCTATATGGATTCACCTCCCAATGCTCAACTGAGCGGCATTGATGGTCATCAACGACTCAAATCTCATTGCTGGCTTCCTGCAGACTTCAAATTCATCAATAACTATAGTAGGTGGGACCCCCAACACGTCCACGACTAGCCTAACTTCTTGTTCCATGGTCAATCTGGGGACAACAACAAAATTACCTCCCATTGGGAGGGGTAGTAGTGATGACACATCATCTAGTGTGATGGTCATCTCCTCAATCGGTAGGTGAAAAGTGTTAGTATCTGCGTGCCACCTCTTAATGAATGCAGCTATCAATGTCTTGTCGACCATGGAGTAGTCTAAACTCAGTAATGGCTCTAACCCCGAATACCTGACTATGTGGCGCAATGCTCGGGCATTGTGTCATACTTTAACGCTTTGATCTTGTTCCCATGAATGAATGGTCTGATAAGGGGCAGGTCCTATTTTGTGCACAATATCTAGTTAGTTTTACATCATATAAAAAGGAAAATATCTTTAATTATGTAGGTTTCCATACTTACCGGTTCACCTGCCCATACGTGTAGTGCAGTATGCCCTTCGTATCTCCTAAGTATTGAGAGATCATGTGGGCCACCTGGTGTTGCAGAAGTCAACAGGTCAGTCTTGTGTATAACCTCCATCACTGCCTCACGATCTACTCCCCCAGCATCGTCATTAGAATCCAAGTCATTAGAGGGGGCAGCCACTCGAATATCTTGCATTAGCTGCGGTTCAGCATGACCTTGTGGTTGCCTCTGGTTTACACGCTCCAAAGCCGTTGGTCAACGATGATCAACTGACTGTCCCTACTCAGCCAATGATGTATCTCTAAAAGCTGGGTTTTTTGTTCTCACCATGTTTCCTACAACAATGTCAACTCAAATACTTTAAGATGCTCGTACATCCAAGAAAATCTAAACAATTCATTTTGCTGTTAATTTCAAATCATATCCAAGCAATTAAGCTTACATTAGCTGACCTACGATTCTGTTTCATTCCTGAAAACACCTCTTCATATGCATTACCATCCTAAAAATGCCTATGCATAAGCGTGAAGCTATAAAACGCCTCTCCAAAAGAGTTCCCATTCTTAAAACGCCTATCCATATGCGTTGATACCCTTAAAATGTTCCATTCTAGAAAACGCCTCTCCTTAAGCGTTCCCATACAAACCACGCTTCTCCATAAGCCTTTTTGCCCCTCACAACGCCTATGCATAGGCGTTCCACTTCATGTGGCTTATGCATGTGTGTTTACTACTCTCAAACGCCCCTCCATAAGCATTCCACTCTCAAACGCCCATTCATGTGTGTTTAATCACTCTCAAACGCCTATCCATAAGCGTACCACTATCAAACGCCTCTCCATGTGATGTTTGCTCACTCAAACCCAATGTGCATGGGCGTTTTTCCATACACAAGGCCGATGGTAATGGGTTTGATTTTTCACCATTACAACTTAAATTTGCATCAATTAGCAACATCAATGCATACAAACACATAAATGGAGGAGAAACCATACCTTTAATGTGTGAAATTTGTCCAAAAAACACCAATCCACCGTGGTAATGCCGATGAGAAGAAAATGGGAAGGAAGAATGAAGCTGCAAGGGTGATGGGGAGGCTAGGGCTTGCGAGTGAATAGAGAAGAGAAGGGGGCTTCCTGAATGCATATAAGGGCATTTTGAGCATATTTGCAAAAAAATTTAAAAGGGATGCTGCGGATGTAAAAGGTGGGGCTGCGAAAGGCAATACCCATCAATTTGGCCAGCCCAAATTAACACCCCCACCCCCACCCACAAAAAAAAAAGATTTATTTTTTTTTTATATGAACTAAAAAAGATTTTAGAAGAGTGATAAATGAGACTTAATCTTGAGAAAAATAATATAAATCAATTTTTGGAGTGATTATAGGAAATATGTAACCAATTTAATTTAATTAAGGTTTTGAATTTGAAATAGTAATACTGTAACTCCAAAGGAATTAATTTCTATCATAAATGAGGGAGGTTGTGATTTTGAAATATCAGTAACAACTATCATATTATCTCCTTTTTGGAATTCAAAAACATTTCTCTAGACAATACAAAAAGTTAAGGGTAGACTGCTTCAATAATTAGTGTTTTTCATTTTTATTTTCAGTAAACATAAAAATGAGGTCCAAAAATAATTTATTTCAATAAATAAAAAAATTGAGTAAACTATATTTTTGGTTTTTTTGAGGTGAAATCAAACTATTTTTACAAAGAAATCAAAATAGTTTCTTTTAAATATAAGGAAGAATCAAAATAATTCTTTTTAGATTGGACAGAACAAATTGTCCCTTTAAATTCAAAGAGGAGTTACAATAATTTTTTTTTTTAGAGTGAAGAGATCTAAATGATCCTATATAATACTATTTAAAAAAAATATAGTAATGTAGCAAAATAGTGACGTGAAACTTTGTTGGTTTTATTTTTGAAACGTAGATGCTGACGAAAGCATTGGATGATGACATGACTAATAAACACCATCCAGTCTACTTCATTTGGAGTTCGAACACCACTGCTAGATAAAATTGTTCCTCGAGAAGTCGAGAATACAATATATATATATATATATATATATATATATATATATATATATATATATATATATATATATATATATATATATATATATATAGTTGTTCACGTTCATAATTATTATTAAATATAATATTGATAATTTAAATTTATTAAAAAATATTAAAATAATTTTTAACACTAAAAATTATTATCAAATACACTTCTCTAATTCCATCACTAACCATTAATAAAAATTATTAATATATACTATTTATTGTTTATACAATTATGATTTATTGACTCAACTATTTATATATTATTATGTTATTTAAAAAATATAAAAATAATTTTTTATTTTATTTTACACATATACCTCAAAAAATTGAGATAAACTCATTATTTTTTTAAGTGATTTAATAAAATATAAGTAACCAAATTAGCATATAATAGTCACATGAACAATAAATAATACATATCAACAACTTTTATCAATGATTAGTAATATAATAGTGTATTGGATAATAAATTTAAAATTAAAATAATATTTTATTAAAAAAATATTATAAAAACTCATCATAATCCAGTCAATGTTTTAGTTCACATCGATATTTATAAAATAAAGGTAAGAAAGCTTTAGGTGTCACCTAATATATTATATCACTAATTTTTTAAGAGAGTTGTAAAAAAGAGATTATTTTGAACAATCTAATCTAAAAAGGGCCATTTTGATTTTTTTTTTTCAAGTTTTAAAGAGACTATTTTGATGTCTTAAATTTATATTTGGGAGTTTTAAAAATGATGGAACGGAAGAGAAGCTATTTCTACATTACTTGGATATTTAAGTAAGAAAAAGGATAGAAACTAACTTTCAATTTTTGAGAGTTAAAAAATAAATAAATGAATGAAATAAATTTAAAAGTAAATTTTCAATATTGTCCTTTTTAAATGAGGTAGACGAGGGGAGAAAAAAAATTGAAGTAAAAAAGAAGAGGGTTAAATTGTAATTTTAAAATTTTTAAATAAAATACAATTTTGTTCCATCCATTACACCCCAATTTGAAGTTTCAAGGGAATGAATTTTAACATTTTGGATGGAAAGGAATGAAGCAGTTTTCACCCCTTTCCATTAGTTCTCTTTATTTTAAAAAACTTTCAAACGATGGAAACTTATTTTATTTCATTCCATTCCATCTCTTTCCACCCTATTCCATCCATCCAAAGATAGGAGGACCATTTTGATCATCTTTATATCTAAGGGGCCATTTTGATCCCTCCAATCTAAGTAGGACTATTTTGATTTCTCCCCAATCTAAGAGGGTCAAAAATTATTCACTATAAACATTTTCTAAAATACACTGAAAATGGAAAACATTGTGCATGAAATCTCACAAGAAGTATACAAAAATGTTCTACTTTGAAAGAGATTCGGGACAAATTGCCTGCAATCCATGAAACAAATAAAGTCAAAGAGGCCGAAGAGATTATGTGATGATGCATGAGCATTCCAAGATAAAACGGAATGAGAAAATTGGAAGCTTTTTCGCAAGATGTTAGTGAAGGTGATTTGCAGGAAATGAACAAAAATGATCAAATTACTTGCAACAAATGCAAGAAACTGGGAAAATGCCTATGTAGCATTTTAGACGGAGGGAGTATAAAAGATTCAATAACAAGAAACCTATGTAGGATTTTAGATTGATGAGTGTACCATAGATAGTGAGCAAGGAAGGGAGAATGCTGCCATAAAATACCTTGAGCAATACTCCTTCTCACCTTAACTCTCATTTTCATAGCTGCAACTTTAGGTCAAGAATATAGCCAATTTCATTTTTATATATTGAAACGAGAACATGGTTATTGTCCTTTTGAACTGATGTCTATTGTGTTAGTTCGAGGGTACTCTTAGGAATAATCCTTATTGATTTTAATAACAAAATTTATTAAAATTACATATTTTACAGAAACTTGGTTGAGACATTTTTATTAGATCCTAAATATATCTCCATCATTTAGTTGAACAAACCAAACTAAAAAAAATGTCTTGGTTTTGTGTTTGAGAACCAAGAAGAAAAGACAAGTTTTAAAAAGCCTTTTACACTAAAAAAGCAAAGTCTTACTTTTGCTGTATAAAAATAGTCAAATCCTTTTCTCTACAAGAGAGTCACATTTGTTAGACAAAAAGATATGACTCACTTCAACTATGTTAGCCCTTGTATTAACATGGAAACAAGCTTTTTGAACCTAAAAGAAATAAACTCACACGTACATGAAAGTGGATACTAACTTTGGGCTTAAGTCTTAGCCAAAGCCCAGTAGTGTTCTTAATCTTTTGTAGGCTTATGATGCTGAAATCTGCTGACTTTCTGCATAGACCAACCAAACATAATAGACAATTGGAATAAGATAAAATTCTGAGCTGTATCCAGAAATCTTCTATCATAGGCATTTAAGTGGCAATTCAAATACTTAGATCAACTTGTTTGCTGCTACTTTGTGAAGTAACTTTCTATGAAAGGAGACATCTAAGAAAAAGACAAAGCTCATGCTGCCATTATTCAAAAGCTGTGTTTAGAATTGCCATGTATCAAACTTTAACTTTTGCAAACATAATACTCTACAAATGAGACAACATGGCTGAAAAATTGTAGAAGAGCCAAAATTCAAATATTCAAGTTTTCCCTAACAACTAGTTGAAGGTTGGCTATAAAAGGAGAAGTGATTCAACATTTTAGCAAGAAGATTAAGATCTGCGAAAATCTGATCATTTACACTCTTCTCAACTCTCTGCACTTGTTCTTCACTTGAAAATCATTTAGAGTGTCTTTGAACTCTATTGAGAAATCAACTATAATAGACAGTATTCTAAGCTTGCTAAACACTCTTGTAATCTCTCTCTGTAAATGGCTTTAGGCCTTACTATCTGATTTGTAAATCCATTCCAAGATTGGAAGGTCCAGTGTGAACCACTGTTGTAAGGTTCTTGGTACTTTAGAAAACCAAGTTCAGCGTGTATAAGTTGGGAGGTGTTGAAGAGTTCTTTGGTAATTTATAAAACCAAAGGTTAATGTATTATAAACTAGATTGAAGATAGTGAAAAACTCTCTCAAAGGTATTTGAGAGGAGTAAAAGTATGTCATCTTCATTTTTAACCGAACTACTATAAATCATTTTGTATTTTTTCTTCCCTCACTCTTTTATTTCATATACATCAACATATCACTTAGTCACATCCCACAAACTAAATT
Organism: Bauhinia variegata; assembly: GCA_022379115.2. Lineage (NCBI taxonomy): Eukaryota > Viridiplantae > Streptophyta > Magnoliopsida > Fabales > Fabaceae > Bauhinia > Bauhinia variegata. Next base: position 14,560,195 of record CM039426.1, on the reverse strand, counting down.
TTTAGTTTTAACTCGTGATCAAGTTCATATTATTTTTAACAAGCTTATAAATTAAGTTTGATATTTTTCTAAACAAAATTTTTATTTCACACAAATTTTAATGTGTCCTATTTATCCCATGTAAGGCACACATCTGAACTTTCATATTGATGTGTGGTGATGAAAAGTTTATTTCTGGAGTTATCATTTCGAAACGATGTCCATTCAAATGTTCTGAATTCCTTTTTGGAGATTGCTTGGGTTTCGAACAACTAAACTAATTAACTTCTTCAGATTTTTTTTTTTTTTAAAAAGATTATCTATAAGAAATCTCTTCGTTCTAATTCTAAATGTCCATTAGAGTTTTGAATGGACCATCATCAGAAATATAGAGTTCTCCCAGAAATCCCTTCCTCTGTCTGGTAATTGACTTATCCTCTCCAACTCCCTGTAGGCTTAGCTCTCAACCAAAAATGTCTTAATTTTCCTCCATCTTCTTCTTTGAAACAGTGCTTAAAATTAAAAATAAATGGATTATAAATTAATAATAATCTTCAAAGTATAGATGTATAAAAGTATGTTCTATGAATTCATAATAAATTGATTATTAAATGGTAAAATCTCTCTTAAGCTTCATTGTTCAAGAAGGGTCACAATAGCCAAAGATGCACCAAGAGGTGCTATTGCAATAATATAATTACATGAATTTTCTAATTTCTACTTTCAGTACTCTATCAATTCAGCAAATATGGTGTACAGTAAAAAAATTCATTAAAAAATATCATTAACTATCCGTTATAGAAAGTTTAACCATGTAAATATAATTGAAAAATAAATAAATATTACAACATTCATTTCATCCAATAGTCCAATATTTGCAAATATGTTTGTGGTTACGAAAACATACCTTGGTTAGTAATCTAAAAGGTAGTTAATAATTTTTTTTTTTCTTATTTTACAACTGGTATGTGCTTTTTTTAGAAAGAATAATCTAAAAGGATTTGTTTAAAGAGAACTTTGGTTTTGGTTACGTCAACAACTCAATTATCCATGACATACTATCGAAGGATAGTAAAAACTTTTATGTCAATGTTTTGGGGTGCAAGAACATCACATTCCTAAAATATGATGGAATCCGTCCAATAGTCCCAACACAGGTGGAATCCACATTGGAAGATAAGTGAAGTGAACATAATTAACTCAAACATCAATACTGGTGATGATTGTATTTCATTGGGTGATGGAAGCAAACAAATAAATGTGGAAGGTGTAGTATGTGGTCTAGGCCATGGCATTAGTGTTGGAAGTCTCGGAAAATATGATAATGAAGAGCATATGGAGGATTTCATAGTTAGGAATTGCACGCTATAAAACACAGCCAATGGCGTAAGAATCAAGACCTTGCTGAGGATCTTAGGATGGATCTAATCTAAAGTTCAGCAGATTAGTTGGGAGAAGATTAGTTGTTCCAAAACATATGAAACGATCAAATTTTTGGAATTTAGAAGAATTTAGTCTAGCCATCTTGGCTAGACGAGGGTGGTGTATTTTTTTGAACTTCAATTTTCTTATTACTATATTAGAATTATCTCTCTCAAAAGCTTAACTTTATAAATAGTTTTTATGAGGTTGTTATTTTTCTTTTTTTTGAGTACTGATTAATAAGTTCAAATTGGGTAGGAACACAATCGGTAGAGAAAAAGTAAAACTATTCATATCAAGTTTTGACATACTATATCTTTAAAATCTGAATCCAAAACTTTTAATTAAGTTAAAACAATCCTCAATCAATTGATCTATATGTTTAGTGGTAGGAATGTTCCCTAATGATTACTATTGCGGGGTTTGTGGATGCTCTTTTTGAGCAATCTTGCTCACAATTGGAAGTGATCAGAGAATGACGGTTAGTTTTAGAAATTTTATAAACTGGGATGTCTTCTATTTCTATCAAGTCAGCATATATACCAAAATTTTATTTAAGAAAAATAGTAGCAGATGATTTCTATTTGGGATGTGGCAGAGGCTCATTCATGTCTGGACATCTCTGAATTAGTGAATATTATTTGGTATTTCCACAATACTTAAGAATCTCTCATGAATCACCAAAATGGCCTATGGTTAAGCAATCATGAGTTGTCCTTTTGAGTTTTCGAGTCTTGTGCTCAAATCTAAAATCAGAATTTCTCTGATTGGGACTCTAGCCCAACAAGAGAGATCCATCCCAATTTCAATTCACTCCCGAAAAAAGACCAATCAAAAGGCATTAAATAAAGGGATAAAATTCTTTATCTCTAATTATCTTTATTAGCTTGAATTTTTTTTTTTAAACCAATCCTAAACTCATGTAATAGAATTAAGGCAAGAAATGAAACAAAAGACTTTGTCCTCAGAGATTTCTTTTTGCAAATCTGACATATCTTCAAGTTACAAAATGCTTGAAATGTGGGAAAAAAATTTTGAAATATGTTATAAGTCGTCAAACTTTTGGTGTTACTCATGAATATCTTACTTTACATTAAAAGATTAATCTCACATAAAGAAAAATAATAAGACCTGGTTACCTATATTATGTCTCTAATCATATTAATCAAGTTGCATTATTTTATTATATATTAACCAATCACTAGCTCAATAAATAAAGTTTGGAATAAAGGATTTTATCCAACTTATTTCTAGCTCTATATTCTAGTCTAATTTAAGGATCTGAATAAAAAATTAGTTTTAAAAAAAAATTAAGAATAAATTTGAAAACTTACAGGTTATGGTCATGAAATTTAAATAACAAAATCAGAAATAGTTGACAGCCTCTTCAGTAATCTCAAATAGATCAAAATCAATATTCTCAGACCTGAACTCAACGTTACCAAATTTATGATACAAGACGCAATGAATTCAGTAGATTAAATTTTTAATCAATTGTTAAAACCAAAGTAGTTTAGCCAAATCAATACAAATATAGATTGGAAGTGCATCTAGTCTAGTGTTCTATTTGGTATCCATATCCTTCCCAGTGTTGTTCAGTTTGAAATCACTAACAGCCTTATCGAGAGTACTCCTGACATGCTGGCACGTAAGCATCAGATCCTGGCATGCATCTTTTAACACCTCACGCGCTGGATCCCCTTTCACAGAGACAAGAAAAATTTTCAGAACAAAATTATGGATGCGATGTCACTGCAGATAACATCAAATTAAAATACATGTATTTGTGAAGACATAATAAAGTTGAAAGAGGAAGATAAGAGTTCGATTCAATTGTTAGTTTTAAGTTTTAAATTTTAAATTTAAGTTACATACTTAAAGAAAATGATGATGAGACTTTTTTTTTTTTTCAGCAAGATACACCAACTTTCAATAAGTTTTTATAACTTAAAATTAGAAACTAAATCTTTTTTTCTTTTTTTTTTTAAATAAAACTAAATGGTTTTGAAAATATGCAACAAAAAAAAAAATTAATTTAAAAAAAAACTATAAACATAAAATTCAAAACCACCCTTATCGGAGTCTAAGTTACCTGTTGTCTGGACTCTAATATTAACTCGATTTTCTGAAGGGTGAGGAATGCTGTACCCAGAAAATGTCACTCTTGGGCTGCAAGACAACAACGACGACCTCATCAGGATATATGCATGGGGAGGAAGGATAGGGAACCGGCATATGTACAAACCAAATAGAACTAACACTTAAGATAGAAGCAAACAAGAAAAATCATTCCAAACTCCATTCAAGAGAAATACAAATGGATACATGAATGATATCAACAGGGATTAGTGTGAATATCAGGAACTCGAAAGGTCTGAATGTATATTCTTGCATATGTCAAATCAAATTCCCTCCATGTTTCTTTGATAAATAACCCATGCATGGGACTTAAGACTGCATAGCTGTTTCAAGAACAATACTTGCATGAGAAAAGAAAAAAAATTTGCAGAGTACTCACTCTTGATTCAAGGTGAATCTGACAGCATTCGCAAGCGTATGATCCTCATCTGCCAGAGAAAATGTTGATTTACTCTGATCTGAATATGACACATGTTCCATGACTATCGATAACTCTGTAACCAAAAGAGAACATGGCTTAAGCACAACCTTCACGGACAATCATAGAACCCATGAATAAAACTGAGGTCAACAATTGAATTTCTTAGACAGGAATAACTGTCTTTTCTCTACACGGAAACTAAGGAAAAAAAGCGGGAAAAGAGGAGGAAATAAGAGAAGCAGAGCTCCTAGCTTTATGATGAGTATAGACCAAGCTACACAGAAGGAGGTCTATCAAAATGTAACCAAACAGCAGCTAAGATGTGCAGCAAATTTGGTGTTTCAACATCCATCCAATTATGCAGGAAATTTTCTCCAAACCGTGGCCAAAATGTGTAACCAGTAGACCGGATACAACCAACACAATAGATTGACACGAGACAACCACTGAACCACATAAGTAAGTTTAATTCAAAATTTTTAGTTTATTACTACCCATCTTTTCAGGCTTTCTCAGTTATTACAAGCATTCTAACATGCTGCCCAGATTTAGCTGACACATATTCTAAATATCAACCAAAAATAGTTTAAAGTCTTCAAACAGGGTCACCAATGCAATGCAATAGCATCTGGACTATTTATTAAGGACTTTTTTTATAAAAAAAAAAAAAAATTGACTGATTATTTTACAAGTTAAACAATTAGAAGATAAATTACTTGGAGGCCATCACCCCTGTTAACACCACAACAGGGAATTCTGTAAATGAGTCAAGTAGGGAAGAGGAAGAAGTAGCATAGGAAAGGAATAGGTAAAGAAGCAACACACAATTCATTGATACAAACTCTTCCACTTCCTTTTGGCCTAAAAACAGGTGTAATATTCAGGATTTAAAGGCCCAAGATAGAGTTCCCGTGAATGGTTATCAACACTAGCGGACAGGACATGAAACATAATTTCTATGATAGTGAAATATTACCCATACAAATCTAAGATTTCCAAAATTAGAGAGATCTTCCGCTGAGCCTTTTGCTCTGGCATTCAGAAATGGCTTTTGTCCTCAGTTGAAGAAACCAGCAGGGCCAATAGCAAGTTTCCATAGCCTCCATCCCAGACCCAATATAAAGTGCTACATTTATATATATATATATATATATATAGTTTCATTCTTAGAAAATTTGTATTACATGGAAAGGCTGTGTTATAATAAGGATATCTTTTTCTACAAAAGTTCAAGGCAGGAAGAACTCCAAGGGTTTAAGGAGATTAAGTTCAAGTTTTCTGACTAATAAGATATAGAAACCAATGAGAATATTATAATTGCAACGCTGAAGTGCATACTCCAAAACCGAAAGAGCATTTAATTGGACTAGATTCCTGATTATAAAACAAAAGTTCACAGGGCATTCGATAATTTTTACAAGCTTACAACTCAGAGCTACGCCAAAAATAAAATGATTGAATCAAAACTATAATATTTTCTAGCAACCGTCCTTCATATCCTAAATTCAAGCCATTTTTTCTTCACGGGTACACAGATAGAGGCATAGAGCTAAATTTTCAAGTTGGAGTTATGAGGATGGGTATTCAGAGAGGCTGACATATAACCAAACCATTCAAAATAACAATACCAAGTATCAGCAAGCAAATAACACCATTCACAACCAGCACCCTTTCCAACACTAAAATCCACACAGCAAATGGGCGAAAATAGAAAAGATATGGGAAAAATACTCAGAATCATCGCCAACATATCATCAAAACATCAACTATAGGACAAAAAAGGGGAATTCTTCTCATAAGCATAACTAATTAACCATCAAGTCATCAACATTCAAGAACCAGCATAAACAAATGGGAAAAAAATTCAGGAAAAAAAAAATCCAAAGTACTATAATATCCGTAACTGCCCAAGCAGAAAAAATACAAAAATAGAACACGGAGACAATACCATAAAATTAGTAACAGTTCAAGCAGAAATAATAGAAAAAAGGAGCCCAGAGACTTACCGGAAGCAGCAGAGATGACACAGTTTACTAGCACCAAATTCACAGAGTAACTGTCTGCGACGGAGGCTCACCGGTACCGCGAAAGGCAGGGGATTTGGCGGCGGAGTCGAGGAGACGACGTTGGCGGTAGCAGGGGAGGAAAGAAGAAGTATTCGAGGGTTTAGGAAGGATTTTTTTTTTTTTTTTAATCGGAGGGTTTAACTGATAAAAATATCTAATAACAGCAATAAAATTAATGGGAGTAAAACGGTGCCGTTTTTTTTCTCATACTTAATGTTAAAAAGTATTAGACTCCCTTGGTTTGCAATTCGAGTCACATTGAAGTGCTTAAGTAAAAAGCTCATTATGCAATAATCCTACTTTTAAAACTAGGGAAGTCTAAGTTACCCCGTAGATTAAATTATTCTATTTTAAATGAGTTATTAAAATTATGAAAGATATATAATAATAGGATCTATATATTTAACCAATTTGTTATCAACATTAATAGTTAATATAAATTTTTACAATAATACTTTCATTTATTACAAATTAATCCTTATTTCTTTTAAGATTTTAATTTCCATCCTTTCTTTTTAAAAAAAAAAAATTACCATTTCTTCTTCATTCATCTGTTTCTTGTAATAAATTTTAATTTATTATTTAACAAATTTTTTTATGCCAATAGTATTTTTTTAAAAAAATTATTTTTCAAAAAAATAAAAATAAAAATAAAAATTTCACATCCTTTAATTGACACCAATAACAAATAAAAAAGAAAAAATATATCCTTTAACTAAAATAAAATCAACTAATATAATCTTTATTGAGATACTTAAACTTTAAAAAATAATTTATAAATAATTAAATTAAGACCACATTTAATATATGTTTACAATAATAACAAGTGACATGTTTATTAATTTGATAGCTTAACTAAATTTAGTTGTATTGAGTATAAACTATATTAATTGAAACATTTTAAAATTTATTAGTAGAAAGTTTCTAAGCAAAATCTCTAAATTTTGTGGCAAATTCTTATAGAAGAATTTTATAAGTATTGTCTAATTAGAAATTTTATACCTTTGTATGTTAATCTAATCATTATATAACTTAAATAATACAAAAAAAATTTATGATTCCTCTTTCACCTTATAAAAACAACTTTTTTTATGTGATATAAAAATAGATTTTAAAAAATATTAGTAATAACAATTAATATCTATTAAATTTTTTTAGTTAAACATAAAAACTATACACAAAATGTTTGTAATTGTAAAAGAAAGGTAAATCTTAAAAATATTCTAATTTAATACAAAATTGCATTGCTTACTTTAGATAAAGAAAAATATATTGATTAATTAAAGACTTTCATTGTCTCTCCTAACTCTAGGAACTAAATTTACTTTTATCATATTTTTCTCCCTTTCATTTCCTTCCCCTATAGTCTTTTCTCACAATGAAAGTGTGTGTGCGTGTGTGTGCGTGTGTGTGTGTGTTATGATTTTATGGTATAACTATTTTTTATCTGAATTTAATTATACAACTTGTTAATACTTTATGTGATTATCTTAATTTTTGTAATAATTAAAACATATTTTTAATGATTAAAATTTATTGAAAGAAAAATTTAAAATAATCAAGATATATTTTTAGTTCAAAAGGAGTTAAGTAAGTACCAATCATTTAATCTAAGATACTACAATGAATTAGAAACATATCAATACTAAGCTCAAGTGTTAAAAGAAGTATTTATTTATTTTCATATATTAAAATAGTATTTTAATATATTTTAATCAATGTATTTAATTTTAGAAAATACTATCTTGTTTTTCTATTCACATAACACTTCATCTTCATTCTTCAATAGTAAACTCTAAGGTGGATTCTTTCTTTTGAAATCTTATTTTCACTTTTTAATTATCTTTTTGAAAAATTCACAACTATGCTACTCCTTTACGAATTTTACTAACAATAATTAACATTAATTCACAAATGAAATGTACTTTTTATATGTGATAAAAAAAAAAGAAAAATATACCTCATCTAAAAAAAGAAATATACTTTTTTATACTAATTGATAAATGTTGAAGATAACTTAAAGTGTAATTCTTCAAATATATTCAAATCAAAACAAATTCTTTTAATATGTTATTTGGATTATATTATTAAAATATAATTGTTATCATTTAAAATTTCTAATTCCTCCCTTTCAAACTATAACTGGAAAGTTAAGACAATTTATATTTTATATATATATATATATATATATATATATATATATATATATATATATAACACTCCTTATTTATAATTAAAAATTAATATTTTGAAGAGATTAAATGTAAAAGTTTTGGTTTTAAGTTGAGCAAATATTAAAAAAAATACTTCAAACTATATTTTGATTTAATCTCTTTTTGTGAATTGTCACTAAAAGAAAAAAATTAAAAAAAAATATAGATTAGTGTTTGTGTGAGGAAGAAGAAAATTTTTTTGATTGAAGGAAGATATTGTTTGCAAATAAAAAATGGCTACAAGTGTTAGATAAAAAGAAAAATTATAATGGATGATTTTGATAATTATTTTTGTTTTTCGGTTGAATTTTTTTTTTTAATTTTTGAGTACATTTTTTTTCTTATTGTGCATAAAGAGAAATAAATAGAGATAAGTTAAAGGTAAATTAATTTTTATTATTCATTGTACTATTAATGGTCATGATTGAGCTACATAAAATATGATAGTCTAATCCTATTTATTACTTGGGGTCAATTAGACTCTCCCTTTAGAATTAATTTATTTTGTGTTTTGTTTATGGATAAATAATTTAAAAAGCCCTTCTAAAATCCAAAAAATATAGGAGATAGGCCATTAACCATGTGGCGATATTTTTGTTTCCAGGACTATGCGCTCCAAAATTTTATTTCATAAAATAAGCTAAAACAATTTTTGAAAGGGAAAAATGTTGTTTATCTAAACATAATTTTATCTGTATATAACCAGTTATAGAAATATAAAAACTGAGTTAAAAACTAAAATTACTCAAAGGGCCTTAGACTGTAGCATGTAAAAGATTTTGTGGAAAAGTGCGTGAAAACTTCTTTATTTATACTCCAAGCTGACCACTTAAGATGGGAAATCTGTATCATTTTTAATTATTCTATCATTCTAATCTGGTTTTCAGTGCAAGCACTCTCTTTTAATATAATATGCTTAAAATTATTGGAATTTTAAAGAATGTATGCACTGGCTAAAGAAGGAGGGATACTTTTTCGTGAACTTAATACTGTTTGTTAAGAATTAATTTAACTCAAAAAATTAAGTTATAAGATAATAGTTTAAAAATAATTTTATATTATATGAGTAATACTTTTGTGCACAAAAGTATTCTGAATGATGCTGAAATTGTTCATGGGCTTATAAGTTTCATTGTATTTGTCTTTATTCATAGGGAGAGTTTTGTTATCTTTGTTGTTATGTTTGGCTTAAATTGAATTAGTCGGTGCATAATGTAATATAAGACATAAATGGCTTATTAAAAAAAAAAAAAAAACTAACTGCATATAGGAAACGCTAATGGTGGGATAAAGCTATATTGGATGGCTGGTTGTTAATTAGACAGCAAATGTCTTGTTTTTATTCTTTTCTGTCATGTATCCAGTTTCCATCACAGAAAGTGGTAGCTTTACCCAGATTTGGACTTCATTAAAATATTAGAGATGACCCCAACTGGTTAATTAAATTCATTATAAGAAAACTTTAACTTTTTTGATCTTCATGCCATATGTTTCATTTTTGCGTATTTCTTTATGCAGACTCATTCTGTGCATAACAGATTCTTTTCCATTAACAGTTTACTCCAATTGGCATCGATTCTTTTAATAAATTGCTTTGCTTTGATTAATTTCTTATCTAGTTTATTGCAGTGTCTGAATTGATTAGAGATTCTCTATCTGGGCAGTAAATGGCATGATAAAAGAAGAAAAGAACTGAAAAACTAGCCACAAGAAACTCATTTAACAGCTGAAGAGAAGGAAAAAAAAAAAAAAAAAATCTTACAAGGCTCATATCTTCTTTTGCTTGTCATAATTACAGACAGTAACTAATTTGATTCAAGCACTGTTGCTGCTTCCTTCAGCTGATCCAGGCATCAGCTCTCTGAGCATGTTCACTACTTGCAACATGTTTGGCCTTTTAGAAGGAAAGTCTTCAACACACTGCATTGTAATCTCTAAATATCTTATCATCTCTTTAACCTCATTAGCTTCTGCTTCATCTGTCCCTTTAGTCACCAGAAGCAAATCAGGGTCAATCACCTCCATTTTTTTCTCTTCGCGAACCTTTATCTTGGCCCATCCCACCAAGTTGGTGTCTCCAAAATCCTCCTTATCAGTAGGGCGTTTGCCGGTTAGAAGTTCCAACATCACAACTCCAAATGAATAGACATCTCCCTTGGCAGTGCACCTGAAGCTTTGGTAGTATTCTGGTGGCACATAGCCAGGTGTTCCTGCTAGTGTGCTAACGCTGAGATGGGTATCAAGGGCACTGATGAGTCTTGCCATTCCAAAATCCGAAACCCGGGCATCCATTTCGTTGTCTAGCAGCACATTGCTTGATTTCATGTCTCTATGAATGATGTGAGGGATGCAGTTGTGGTGGAGAAAGCATAGCCCTTTTGCAGCACCTCTTGCAATCTTCTTCCTTTCTTCCCATGTTAGAATTCTTCGATCTCTCGTCTTTGTTCTCCCATGGAGCATTTCTTCTAGGCTTCCATACTCCATGTATTCATAGACAAGAAGCCTCTCTTCACCCACTTTACAATATCCCAACAAGGGTACTAAATTTTTGTGCTTGATCTTTCCCAAGGTTTCCATCTCGGCCATGAATTCTCTATCGCCTTGGCAGCTCAATCTGATCAGCTTCTTAATTGCAACACTTGAGCCATCCTTGAGTGTGGCTTTGAACACTTCTCCAAATCCACCACACCCAATAAGGCTTGCTGCTGAGAAGCCATTGGTTGCTTCAATTAGTTGTGAGAATTTGAGCTTCCTCAGTTGTCTCTGAAATGTTGCAACATTGATGCTTAGAGGCTCTCTTTCCTTGTCAATTTTCCATGTTGTGGCAGCATGTGTTGCTTGCAAGCTATTAAGCATCTTCACTTCCTCTGCCTCCTTCCTCCTCGCTCGCATTGCGATTGCCCACACAATCAAAATGCATATAGAAGCAATGGAAATGAGAATTCCCAACACAATGCTATTTGCCCATGATGCAGTTTTTGGCCTATGGCTTTCTCTGCCACCATCCACACTTGGACTCGTGGATTGGCCGCTGTCTTTCGGGCATTCTGGCAATGGAACACCACAAAGTCCAGGGTTGTTTGCATATTGGGAAGCTGGAAGTGTGCTAAGCTGCCCGCGAGGTGGTATTTCCCCAGTTAACTCATTGTTAGACAGATCAATTTGGACTAAAAATGACAAGTTTGAGAACGAGTCTGGGATATGACCTTGCAATCTGTTGTGTGATGCATCAAAAACACCCAAGTTCTTAAGCTGGCCAAGTGATGAAGGGATTTCTCCAGATAATTGATTGTGAGAGAGTTCAAGAACCTGCAAAGCCACCATATCTCCAAACTCTTCCGGGATTTTCCCACGAAGCTCGTTGTAAGAAAGATCAAGATACTCCAAAGTTTGATACTTTGTGAACATGCTGAGAACTGGGCCAGAATACATTCTTGTGAAATCACAAGTCCTTAAAGTTGGCACCTGCAGAAGTCTTTCGGATCTAATACCAGAAAACTCTAGCAAGCCTCCAACTCCTTTGCAAGAGTTTCCAACATTTCTTACAAACACCAATGTGTTTCCATTGAGGATTCCATACAATGATTTTGCTCCTTGCTGCCTGCCAAGTCTTGGAGGGATCTCTCCTGTGAGCTTGTTGCTGTTCAAGTCCAACCAAACCAAACTGCTGCAATTTGCCAACTCTCCTGGTATCTCACCTTCTAAGCTGTTATTTCCAAGTTGCAGAACTGCTAACCTTGTCAAAAGGCCGAACTCACGCGGTATTCTACCGGAGAATCCATTGCTTGTCAAGGATATCCATTCTAGATTGGTGCAATTGAACAACTCAACTGGGATTTCGCCCGTGAGTTGATTGTTATTGAGTATAAGATCCTTGAGATTCCTGCACTTGCCCAATTCTGGTGGGATTTTCCCTTCCAAGCTATTGAACCATGCTATTAGTTGCTCCAGATTTTGTAGTTGTCCAAGCTCTGCAGGTATTGACCCATTGAGAAAGTTGAGACTAAAATCAATTATCCTGAGCATTGAACACTTTGACAGTTCAGCTGGGAGCCTTCCTGTGATCAAATTGTCTGGCATTCTCAGCTCCTCTAGCGAAGCTGCTCCGGGACATAAATCCGGTGGAATAACACCAGAAATCTTATTGGAGCTGAAATCCACAATCCTCAAGTTCTTGCAGGAAGAAATTGAAGAAGGAAAAATCCCAGAAATTGCATTGCTTCCCAACCTCAGTTCCTCTAATGATCCAAGATTCTGAAAGATAGAATCTGGCAATGACCCTGACATGTTGTTGTTGGACAAGTCTATAACTTTAAGCCAAGAACAAGCAGAGAAAGCAGAAGGAAATGCACCAGAGAGGTTATTGAAAGGGATTCTAAGTTCAACAAGAGAGCTACACACATTTCCCAATTCATCAGGAATCCACCCAACGAGTTGATTATGGGTAAGATCCAATGACAAGAGCTTGTTTAAATTCCCCAAAGCTTTTGGGATTTCCCCACCAATTAAATTGTTTGATAAAGTCAAGTTTCTAAGATTGGTGCAGTTTGACAAGGAAATTGGAATTGACCCAGATAATCTATTGTCAGATAGATTGATATCAATCAAGGAATTGCATCCAAATTTCAGACCCGAAATCGAACCCGTCAAATTGTTAGAAGACAGGTCAAGACTCTGCAGTTTCTCAGCACTTTGAAAGAAATTTTCTGGTATAGGACCTGTCATGTTGTTGCCAGAAAGATAAACAACAAGAAGATTTGGACACTTAGAGAAGAGATTCTCAGGGACAGGACCTGAAACTCCAGCATAGGAGATATCAAGCTGTGTCAAACTATAAGGAAGCTGAAGCAAAGAAGTGGAATTTACAACAAAGGAATTCAAACTGAGTTTTAGAACAGACAGCATATTCAAAGAGGCAAAAGGATCCAGAGAAACAATGCCTTCAAGACTATTTTCACTGATATCAAGCTGAGTTACTCGTCCTTGAGTGCAGGAAACTCCATACCAGCTGCATGGATTTCTTGTCAGCTTCCATGAAGATAAAATTCCATTTGGGTCCTTCTGAATCATCTTCTTAAAGGCAAGAAGACCTTCCGCATCTGTTCTGATAGAAGAAACTGAAGCTTCTTCTGTTGCAGGAAACAAAATAGTTATCATAAAGAGAAGTGTTAGAGCAAGATGATGAAAAAGCTGAACTGGGTTGTTCTCCATTGACAAAACAAGCTTGTAGAGAACCAGAAGACAGGGAGAGAATTGCAGCAGTGAGAGAAAAAGACTGAGGTGTTCGGAGAGAGAGAGAGAGAGAAAGAAAGAAAGAGGCGAGACAGTGTGAGAATGGTAACTATGATGAGAATTTGTTGTGGCAAAGGGTAAGGGTGGCCTTTAGGAAAAGGAGTTGCTTTTTGTGTTTTATAAAATTGAAAAGGAGGGAACGTGATATGGAATAAGAAAAGAAGGGAAATTACCAATTGAAAAAGTGAGCAAAGAAGGGAAATGCATTGAAGCAGCTGACTTTTTACTTGGACGATTATTGGGTATGTTATGAGAACCATAAAGCAGAAAAATGAGTATTATTGGCAATAACTATTATTAATGTAGATACGGTAAAAGTGATATTCTCTTAAATATATTTGCAAGAACTTTACGCATATGTAAAAATTAATAGTTAAAACCAAAAATTCTTATATAAGGATATTGACTTTATAATACAAGAACATCTATTTATTTTAAATATGAATTAATTTCATATATTTGAGTACAAACAAAAAGAGATAAAAGAAAGAAATTAAACTAAAATAATCATCATATTCAACATAAAAGATGAAAAAACTTTAATATAATTTCATTCCTAGCCTTATAAATAGTTTTACAATTACACTGTTTAGTAAAGTAGAGTTTGATTTAATAATAATATTACCTCCCAATGCTAACACGAGAATTTTTACTCCAAATTCAATCTTCTCTCATTGAAATTTCAATATTTTTTTAATTATGAAAAAAAAACTAAATAGCTTTAAAATTTCTAAAAAAAAAAAAAAAGGAAAAATTACACCCATAACTCTTCACCTTGGAGGCATGCAGAGAAGCATAGAATAGCAAACAATGTATTTGTTTTGTTGTAGAGTGAAGAGAATCAAGAAAAGAGAAGAGAATTTGAGGAAAGGATGGATTTGACTTTTGGTCAAAAGGAATGGGCCCGATGTTAAAGGGAATTTATATAATCCAAAGATCGGCGCAATAAAAAAGAAAAATGGCTTGTGCTTGATCCAAGAGTCAGTGTCTGCCTGTCAGTGAGCGTGAGAATGTTTGCTAACTTGAAAAATGACCCAACTGGTACTAGGACTAGGAGGGGACAATCATATTCGCACCATCTCCACCATATCTTATTTCTTTCTCTCTTCTTTACCACCCATAACCAACCACCAAGTCCTTGTGTATTTTTATTTTTATTTTTTTATAATTTTATTTCTACAAATAATTACAATATATTCAATACATAAATTGGTATAAATTAACATATATATACACATATTATTTTCTTTGAAAGAAATACACAATGTCACTTGAGCTCTTACTATTTTTTTCATAAATAAAATAAAGATATAAATCTTTTTAATATTAATTCAAATACTTCATCTATAGAAGATTGTATCATTGCACTAATTTTTTCATAAAAAAACTGCATTTACTTTTTTGAACTACTAATTTGTTATTTATTTATTTATTATTTTTTAATAGGTCTAACTATAAAAAAGTAAATATATCAAAAAGTATTAAACAATCAAATATGTAATGTATTATAAGAATATATAACTTACCCGTTTGCACAAAATTGATAAGTAGTTATAGTTAATTACGAGTTCTTCAATGAAACTTGTGAAGTATATATCTCACTTTCGTGAAGGAATATGTCTTCAACTCAACCCTATTTTGGATGGTCTATTTGGGTATAAGGCCATGCATTATCCACAATAGTCTTTTAGACAATAAAAAAAAAAAAAAAGATTATTTTTAAACACGATACTAGTCTAAATTTGATGAATTTGATTCAATTTAAAATTTTTGTTGCCGAACTCAAAATCAAACTAAGTAACCATACGGTCATGGGTACGATTTTCATATATGATATTAAATATTGCTACCGAGCTTAGAATCAAGTTGGATATACCATATTTACTTTGTGTAAATTTCGAATTCGGATTTACTCAGAAGTGTCTTGGCAAGCTTAAGTTCTTAATTAGATTAAAAAGTAAAATAAAATAAAACACCCGTCACACGGCTACTTGTTCTCTCGTTTGAGGCATTGCATCTATTTCATAGTTGCACGAATGTCTTCTAGATAAATAATGTTTTATGCTTTGCAAAAGAGGATGAGTTATAGGTTTTTCATTATGTGACCATGTGTGAAGAAACTTTAGCCCAACTCAGCAATAGAGTAGTAATATATTGACTAAGTTTACATTATGAATCAAAGATGAAATATATGTGTAGTGGGCTCGTGCATTTTAGTCTTATTATTTGAGAAAATCTATTAGAGCCACATGAACATGAGAAAATAAAATCATTTAGTTCATTCACCTTAGGGAATTATCAAAATATTTGAAATTTGTTATATGATTATTTTATTTATATTTGAACGTAATAATCAACCACTTATAATAATCACACAATTTGATAGATATTCTATTGTCATTTTTATGTACATGACCAAATGTGCCTTATAGCCAAAGATTTTAAACCCGAAGCATCCTTTTTTTTTCTTATTATTATTTTACTAACACATGTTAGCACCACCTTTATTTATTTATTTTGTTAAAAATAACATTGAATAAGCTAAGTTCTAAAAATATACTAAAATTAAAATAGGTTTTGATATTAAAAAATACTTATAAAAATATTTATATATTTATAAAAAAAATTCTCACTCTAATATAATTTCATTTCTTATCAACTAAACAACTTTTTATTTTATTGGTTTTCGTCCCCACCTGCTTAAAATTATGTATATAATAATGTGGAGCGTATTGTACCCAAAATCTAAGATGATATTTTAGTTGAGCAATCGTTTGACATTTAGCTTTTTCAAATTGAGAATGCTTTATGTGGTCCCCACATGCTGAAATCTAAATGGTAATCCCTAATCATGCGTAATGGTTGAATGCTGCCTAGGAAAAAGAATAAAAAAAAGTGGGCCACACCATGAAACAACATCAATGAGCCCTGTCTTAATGGCATGGAAGCTGATGATGTTCCTTTCTCATTCTTCATTGGCAAGCAGGGCAAAGGCTGCTTCTTATTAATATTTCACTCTACAATTTCTGACCACTGACTGGATTTCAAATTTTGAAATTTTAATTAATAATTAAATCTTACTAGCTCGATATGGGACATAATAGACTAGTTTAGCTACTAACAACTGATTAAGTTTTATTCATGAATTAATGAGCTATGTTTAAGCTAACATTTTTAACCCATTTATTGAATGAGTTAAACTTAAACTTTTAAAAGTTCAATGTATTAGCTTACTAGCTAGTTTGTTTATTCATATTTGTGTATTAATTATATTTATGTATTATGATGCATATATTATCATTATACATAAATGATATTATATGGACTTATACGTTTTCATTTCTCTCATAGTTTTTGATAATACAAGTATATATAAATTTATCTTATTTTAGCAAAGAACACATATTTGTTTGGTTTATTTCATAATATTTCCAGAGATTTATAACTATTTTTTTGTTCTTTTATTACAAGTATTTATTGATTAATTTTTTTTATAATTTAAATGCTATTTTATTTAGTTTGATAAAAATAAGTATGATTAATGTTAGTTTTGTTTAATTAAACTAGTTTAAGCTTGCAAGTTTAATTACAAAAATTAAGCTTGAATTTAGTCTAACTTGTCTCAACTCGACTCGTTCCATCCATAAACAATATATTACTTTGTTACATTATATAAGCAGAGTTTGCTTACTATATTTCACTTGAATTGTACAATATTATAACATTAGAATTTTGTGTTTTATATTAGATATAGGACTAATTTGATTCTTAGAGTAAAATAATTATAATTATTTTTTTAATATGTGTTTTTTAGTGTGCTCAAATTCTTGATGTTAAAAAATTCTTTTAATTATTAAACTTAATTTATTTATCAATTGAGTCACACTATATTAATAATGTAATAAGAGGGAACTAAATTTGGGTTACATCAAATGGTAAATTTTAGATGTGTCTTGCCGGTGACTATTTATTAGTAGGGATTCGCTAATCGCAATACATCTCATGTAGAGCTGAATTGACCCTGTTTCTTAGCAATTCTCTCTCATATAATTTTAGTTAAAAATTATCTTTATTCTTTGGAAGCACGATGTGTTGGGAAAATAAGAAGATTGCAAGGCAACGATAGAGCTAATAAAGTGTAAGTTTAGTGAAAAAAAAAAAAAAAAATCAGTCGTAGGGTATATTTTATGTTAAAAGTTTTTTTAAAATTTTAGAATTACACTTATTAAAATGATTTATATATTATTTCTTAATTTAAATAAGAGTTAATTTTAAACTTCAAATGTGTGAAAATATCTTAAATATAAACTAAAACGAAAATAATAGAATCTTTGACCTCAACTCTCCAGCACTATGCCTACAAAAACCCACTAGATGAATAAATTATTGGATTTGGTAAAAATGTTTGAAAATACTGAAAATGAAAAAATTAATAATAATAATAATGAAATGATTTTGTTTAGAGTAAGTAAAAATATTAATGTATTTCTTGGTAACATTCTCAAGTTTGGTGACTAGAGCACTAGATACTAGATATTCAAGAAGTTAAGATTCAGGGAATGTTTGTAAAGCAAGAAAAACAAAAACTACATCAACACAAATTTCTAAGTTTTTTGTTGCTACTAAGTTGAGGGTTTGGTCAAGTTTGACATGTAAACAGTAAGGAAATGCTCCCTCTATTTCATAATATATATTGTTTTAAAATTTTTATTTTATTTTAAAATATGTGTTATTTTAAAATTTCAAAGTTTTATTAATTATTTTATTCTTTTTACACCCTTATTTAATAACAAAAGGAAGTTGATGGAATAATTGATGAAAAGAATAAACTATGATAAATTTTAAATGTATTTAATGATTTTTAATACATGTGCAAAAATTTTAAACAAGATAGAGGTAGTAATAGGAATAATTTATGAATGCTATGGGGTCATTCAGAAACTCAAATTAGTAATCCAATTGCTTAAAGGTATTAAAATGGAGAGTGACAATGGGACATATCATTCAACTAACTCGCTCAGTTTTCAAGATTAGTTGTTAATTTTACCTTTATTACAGATTGTATTGGATTGGACCAAACTCAAGGTTTGGTTTCAACTTATGATTTAAGATTTATTTAGGTCTTGAGGGATTATTTAGGCTAAGATAAGTTTCAAGCTTCAGAATAAATAATTATTAACTTGTAATCAATTGCTTTGTTCCATTATGAGAATTGAACATACTCTATTGATATAAAAGTTTAAATTAATTTAAGTTATAGGAGAATGATTACTAAGGTTAAGACAAGTTTTATACTCAAAAAGTGTTTATAGAGATATTTATAGATTATTCACCAATAAAGTTTTTACGTTACTTATAAGATTAATATTTATGTTAATTAATTTTTAACAAAAAGTTGGTATAAAATAGAACCGTAATAATAACAAGGAATTCACCAAAAAAAAAATAAAAATAAAGCTATAATTAAATAGGAGAGTTAAGTAAATAAATAAACTAAACATGCTCTTCATTCCCATATTCAAGGGAATAATATGATTCTTTTTTTCTTGGCAAGACCAATGTTTGGAATAAAATTGTTATGTTAAGCTATTTTTCTATTTATTTATTTATTTATTTTTAACACCTTTTCCTACAAAGCATGTGAATCCTCTTTTCCCGTGAAGGCGTAGGCATAATGTTGAATCGTTGATGGCATGGACCTATACATATAGGTTCCCGTTGCTCCATACAAATATATCACAATACTAAAATTGGCTTGTGGTGCACGCCTTGGAATAGACCGCATTTCAAGATCTTTCCCTTCATAAACAAAAATAGCCATGAATTATTAGAAACCCAATTTCAGAAAATTACTTATAACTTGCAGTTGAAAGAGTCACGGGTTATAGTTCTCAATTTGAATCAATTATATGCTCCATTCATCCAAAGCATATTGCATCACACTGTAAGAAGGTGGAGCAAATTTATTGTCTTATCCAATGTTTCATCTTCGGATTTAATTTTTTTTATTGGACATCTACTGAACAATAAATAAATGACCCAGATTAATAGTCATAAATAAAATAGATCAAATCTCTATGCAAAATATTTGATGGATAGGAAATGGATAGCCTAAATTTGTCTAGTACCAATTTAGCCCAACATAGAAGTCAATTCCTTTTATCTCATATCTCATTCATTGTAATTAGTCTAAATAAATAAGACCATTACTTATATAATATTATTTTATAATTTTTTTTATTAATCATAATGTATGAAATAAGAAATGAGATATTAAAGTGGGATTGTAGATTTTCTCCCATATGAGTTCACCTTGCATAAAGAAGCTTTCTAGCGTTGGACTAAAAAAAAAAATACAGAATTAGATTTTTCAACACATTTCCAAATTCTAATTAATATATAGATATTGATATATCCACAGTCATCTTCGTCCTAATTCTTTTCCATCCCAAAGTCTACCATGTACACCCTAAATGATTGAACCCTAACAAGCCTTTAGAAACACATTACACAAGATGACTTATTCTCAACAAACCAGCAAAGACTTCACTGCACAATGCATTGCATCTTGAAATGACCTAATACCTGAAAGCAATAAAGTTATATGTTCGTGAGAAGATAGAGTACTACTGGGATAGGTGCAAGGGAACACTATTGTGCAGCTAGCAAGAATTATAGAGATCTTTCCTTGTAAAGACTATGTCAATTAGTACCATCCTATTATAACTTTAATGATATTTAGACGATTGAAGTTGTGAAATAGAGTTAAAATACAAATACATGAGGCTGAAAATATCTATATAAAATGGAGCTAACCTTATAAGTTTAAGTTTTGGGTGATATAGTTTCTTCAATGACAGAATTACATAGTTCCAATAAATTTCTTAGTATTTTTGTTTATTTAATACAACTGCTCATTTTTCAAATTCTCATACTATCTGCTCCTATATTTAATATTATGTTAAATTTTGTTTATTTATCCAGTTTTTTTTATTTTGTTCTTGAATTTCTTGAGATTGTATAAACTATTTCGGAATCTTCAACTAATGGAAAAAATTTAAAAAAAAAAAAAGAAAAAAGAAAGAAGAAGTAGACTGCTTAAGTGTAGTGCAGAGATATGAAATAAAAGTATATCTCGTATTCATGGTTCACATCATCAATCATGAAATTAGTGATACCATCTTGATGTTAGAGTACTATTAGAAAAGGACTTAGCATCATTCTCGGTGGAAAAAGTAATTTAGGGTTTCAACAATAATCCCAAACACAAGCTTCAACAACACTTACTTTCTCTTCGTTTCTCTCTTTTGGGATCCAAAAAAGAATTAGAAAGACTAATATCTACTCACTTTCAAGCACAGAGAGAGAGAGAGCTTTGCTTTATTATTATGATCTTGGAGGATTGGATTTTAGAAAATAGTGACCCATAAAAAAATGTGCTATAATTAGAGTTATAAGTGTTCGATTATGGTGGCCCATTGGTAATCATTTATAAAGGAAGAAGGGCTATAGCAGTAGATAACCATGGCATGAAAAGACAATGGAGTTCTCATCAGCACTTCCATAAAAGGGATCTAAAGCCTGAAATTTTCTTCTTCACAAGAAAAAGAGAGACTTTGACTCAAAACCCTAATTTTCTGTTTATGCACGCTTTGCAGGTTCTTGCACAGTAGCACCCACTATGTTAACTACACAATGATAGATAATGATTTATTCAATATGTGGTGGTGTGGTCCTGTTTGGCTGAGTAGAAAATTTGGTTAAAATTTAGGCTTTCTTTTTTGGATTAATTATTATTCCCAGTTGGATATACTCAACAATATTTAATATGCAAAGTAATTGGTGAGCTACCAAAAGAGGCTGAATTGGTCGATTCTAAAAAGAAGAAAGAAACCCTAAAATGCTAGAGTACAAAATCCTTATAAGATGAGGACAAACTATACATGCCAATTACGAAAAAGTTTATAGACCATATCTTTGGGAGATTAAAGAAAAATCAATAACTTCAAAAGCTGCATAAGTTTACATTATCTAATTTTAACTTGGCAAATAATATATTGTGTAGCCATATTTTTGAATGATTTCTTTCAAAAGTTCTTGTGTTCCAGGGGCCATAAAAAATCCTATAGCATAATTAAAATATTGCTTACTAAAGTTAATCCCTAACTTTGTGTATAAAAACTAATTTATTACAAGATATATGTCTATTTTAGTCATATTAGTGTTTCAAAAATAATTAATCTCTAGCTATCTGTTAAAAATACCATTAATATATACAAAAAGAAGTATTGTTTATTAATTAACATCCATATACTCGTGATCAAAAAAAAAAAATATCCATATAGGTGTAGCTTAATTGATAAGAAAACTAAGCTACAATATCAAAGAATTTTTTTTAAAAAAAAAAACATTTATAAAAAATAAAGTAACTATAATTAGTCAATTCCCAAATAAAATTAATTTTATCTTCTAACGTAAAATGTGATACTCATGAATCTTTAAAAAAAATAAAAAATAGACTAATTCCATTTCACAATAAGAAATAGTAAATAACAAAATCCTTACTTTGAAAATTCGTATGGAAGACCTTTGACCTAGGCTTAGCCATGGTAGAAACTTTTCTACTCTACTTCTAGAGAGTTTGATAGATAAGAAGATATTAACAAAACTATGGATATGCTTTAATTTTATTAATTCATTTTTATTGGATGGCACTTCATTATCTACAATAGTGATAATAACGACAACATAAATTTACCAAAACGCTTTCTCCAATTTCTAGAAAAACAAATTCACCTAGGTATCAAGTTCAATTCACGTGAAACGGTTTAGCACTTTAGCTTGAAGCTAGACCCACTTTTTCAGTTGATTCTTCTTTGGGACGACAATGGTAGCATTTTTAATCACCCTTAACTACTCTTTAATATAGTCTCTTCCAATGATTGAGACAAGGCAGACTATTTATGGATTCGACAAAATTAACAATGTCCTTTTTTCTTTTAATATGTTGATGAAAGGATATAAATAATATATATTAAATTGACTGTGCACTAAAAGTATTCCCAGCCAATAACTTGAAATTAATTATTTTTAAAGTACGAGTATTACTAAAGTGTGTATATTTTTTCAATAAAGACTTTTTAATATACATAGAAATTGATCAAACTCATATAAACATGTTTAAAAAATATTACCAACCATGTTAGATTTTTCTTTTCTTTTTTCTTGCACCAAGATATTTTTTAATCGACATCCAAAGACTAATCCCTTTTAAGGTGTAAAGATCATCAAAATGGACATATTTTTCTCAATAATTTTTTTTTTCATATATACTACCAATTTATTACATGTTTAAAAAACTCAACTATCTGTTAATTATGTTAAACTTTATTAATTACAATGGGAGACTTTTTTATCACAATATACTTATTACTTTTTTATTATAAATTTTTCATTTTCTGATTGTAGTTATAAATTATTTCACTAAAACTTTATTAATTGAAAATATAAAAATTTGAATTTGAAAATAGTTAACTTATTTGCGAGATCTTTGAATTAATGTTCATTAAATTACATTTATATACATGTTGAACCACTTATATTGCTATCTAACCAACTTATATTTGAGTGATTTGAGATTGTCCTCTCAACTTAGGGTGAACGTTTTGTATCACAGTCAAAGTACCGACGATAAAAAATTAAAGATATAAGATTGAGTTGAGTTCCAAGCTAATTTACCTATTAAATACAAAATTTTAAATTAATTACCAATTTAACACAAAACACAAATTATTTTCTTATATATCAGTATTTTTTATACTTCTTGAAAACGCCATTTCATTTGGTGTATTTAAAAGACATTTATACTTTAAAACACCATATCAATTGGTGTACTTATTTGAAAACTAAACCTAAAAACGCCAACTCGATTGATGTTTTTCATACAATACTCAATTATAAAACGCCATTCGGGGTTATTGAGGAATAAACTCCTCTCTATCCTTATCTTCTCAAGCAAGTGCATCCCACTTCTATCTCTGCCATACAAGCCTTTATTTTATCAAATACCATTGAGAACAACTTCAGTAAATCTTCGACAATCAAGAAAGAAAATTTTGCTCACAGCAGGAGTTTTCACAAGAGAAACAGTCAACACAAGGAAAATTTTGTAATTTTACAAGCATGGCGAGGATTTTACATTACAATAATATCTGAGTTGTGTTCGGTTTGGCCAAAGAGGAGTTTTGAATTTTTTGCATTTAAAACGTCAACTAATTTAGCGTTTTTTAACCCAAATTTTTCTTTAGAAAATGTTAATAGGGTTGGCGTTTTTTTAATAAAGTTCTTTCTTTAAAACGCCAATTGAGATGGGTTTTTCAGTTGTTTTATTTTACAAGTGCGCCAAATGAAATGGTGTTTAAAGTCAAAATCAGTAGTATATGGGAAAAATAGTTTGAGTTTTGTGTTAAAAATGGTAATTAGTTTAAAATTTTGTATTTGATAGGTAATTTAGCTTGAGTTCCATGTGCAAACAAACCAGATAAAACAAACAAATTTCAACCTGGCTACAAAAGTCTAGGAACTGAGTAGGTGTGACGAAGATTTTCAAGCTAGCTAGACTAACTTTTCTTAACCGTCCCCTAATATCCTCAAATGATGATTATGGCAATTTTTTTTTTCATAGAATGTGGCAATTGGTTTATGATCTATCAAAAATGCAAAAGAGTATAGTTAAATTTTGAAAAATGATTTCATGTTCAATAAGAAAAAAAAAAAAAATCTCTATGTAGAGTCATAACTCTATCATAGAGAAACTATTTGCAATTCACATAATTTTTATTTTATTTTTCTAACGTTAAGATATGTCATAAATTTCAACAAAATTTATCATAATACTTATAATTTTTTTTTTCTTTGTCATAGGTAATTTTAAAGGTGAGATATTTTAGAGATTTCAAAATTCAAACTCAAGTAAAGAAGCTAGCATAACCATTACTAGAGAGATAGTAACTATTAGGCGAAGCTTTATTTTTTAGTAGTATTTATGTATTATAGATAACTTACAAAAGAAGAATTACTTTAATAGTACCTATGGATTTTTTTTGTTAAAAATAAACTAAAAATAAAAAAATTTAATCATTTGTAAATTACATACAAAATAAGAATCACTTTTAATAAAATTGAACCAAAGTTTTATAAACCAAATAATTCAATGTAATCACAAGTGTAACACACTGCTCGTTTCATGAACTTGAATTGAACAAAAATTCACATCACTCATGACAATTTAGTGAAATTCTATTGAATATGAAATTTTGCTTTTGAAATAAGTTTAATTCCCCCTTTATTGAGGGTAATGTAATTGAAAGGGCCCCAACAATGTGGAGCTTTTGATGCAAAAGGGGACTAGAAATAGGAAGGAGTGAGACCAAATTGTCGTCCATGGCACGCTAGGGACCAACCTACAAGTCACTTTCCCATTAATGGCATTTTTCCTACAAAATCCAAATGATTGATTGTGACCCAATATCAACATCCCCTTTTGGCACCTCAATCCCAAATTCCCAATTTTTCCTCATGTGATTTTGTGAATCTTTGCAAAGAAAATGTCAGCATGAATGGACCATTCCAAATCATGAAAGATGATTCCCTTGGCGTGCAAGACTTGGATTTTGTTTGATAGAGTACCAATATGAATGCACATCAAAATATATCCATTTGATGATGATGATTGGATCATGTCTTTGAATTTTGACAATGTATAAATGGTCTAATTATACTTCTTTACACTCTTTTATACCCTTTTCTCATTCAATAATTGATTGGATTTTTGTTGACTTCCCTTTTGTGAATTGGAAACCTTTTGCTGTAGATTATCACTCACATATAATCTTTTTGTTGGCTTATAATTAGGGTATACTCACACTTTTGAGTATGAAATTAATATTTGATTGAGAACTTTTTAAAATACTTTTAACGTAAAAAATTTTAATGCTTAGCTTGATTCCATTAAGCCAACATTTCATTGATTAGTATACAGTTACATTTCATAACATGTTAAGTAAGTATGCCTTTTGCCTATTCCAATTATAATGATTGAATGATTTTTTATTTTTTGAGGCTACAATATTGGGTTTGGACATAAAATCAACGAATCATAAAATATCTTAAAACTATTTGACTACATATAATTAACTTGATATTTAATAAAATAAAGTGATATCTCAAAGTTTATACATTTTATATTTTAAATTTAGAGTTGTGACTAGAAAAGAAATATTTTGAAAGACATGATAGTAACATGAATTTATAAAAAGAAAGGTTATATATTCATATATGCATAAAAAGGTCATATATATGTAAAGAAAAAGGTAATTTTCTTGCCCTATTTTTGTGGGTATAAAAACATCTAAAGAATTGGCTTTATGCAATAGACTCCAAAATTTTAATTTATTATTTTCTTTATATGATATTTTAATTTAATATGTAATCTTTTGAGCTTAAAAAGAAATAGAAAACCTTCAATTCAATCATTGCTTCTTTTCTACGGCTTTTAATTTCATGTATCCAACTCGTCTTCGTTACTATCATTAGGCTTGAATTTTCTAACCCCCCAATTATCATCCATTATTTTCTTAGTCCACGAAATCGCTTTATAGTCAAAATATCCAAAACTAGGTTAATCTTAAGATGTCTTATATGCTACTAATCCACTAACTTATTTATTCAAACCTCTATATCAATGCATCCACATGCCTAATTACTCATAAACTCCAGTAATGGAAACAAACTGTATTTGATTATTTCTTTTTGGTACTTAATTATCAGTATTTCTGCAGTACAAACTTATTATCAAGTTCTTCAAATTACAATTAATTTGACTCAAACTAATTAAAGGATCTAAATGGAGTTGGAATTCTCCCAAAAACATTTTCTACGTACATATAGTGTTCAACTATTTCTATGCTTAATTTTTTGCTTAAAATTTTTCAAACCAAATATATCTTGCAGTGATACCTTAGTATTTTTCCTCTATTCTATAAGGTTTGCATAAGATATTCATCTAATAAACCAGCAAGGTATCGGTGGCTCAACGTTGGCGAAGAAATTTAGACTTCATTGAAAGCAAACTCCGTGAGGCTTTCATAGAAGAAAAAATGCGAATTCCAACCGTACAATACTGTTGGAATTTTGACTAGTTCTGTTAGAACTTTTCATTTCCAACAAAAACCTGAGAATTAGATAGACAGCGGTTTTAATACACCATCATGCATCTCAGTAAGAATACAAATTTTAATTTGTTGTAGTTATTATAATACAATAATAACGTTCTAATTATTAAATGAGGTTGCAATCGTATTACAGTTTTTACGTAACAACTGAAAAGTAGTTATAGTACTGCAATAACTATAGTAGATTTGGATCTCAAAATTTTTATGAAAGTTCTCTTAAAATGCTAAAAATGGGAATTCCTCTTAGATTTGCATTAAAATTTCAATTAAAACTACAAGAATCCTTTGACAGTTCACGAGAGAGGAGAAAATAAGCACTGTAAAAGTCAAATTTGCTCGTGTGAACTAAAACCCAAATCTGATCTAGACCAGGGAACACGTAAGTCCTACATTGATTCTCTCTTTATATGCATAATGCAAAAGTTGTGAGGATCTATCCAAATATTGGCTGTAGGGGTTCAAAATTCCACCTCTTAGCGGTGGGAATTTTCTTTTTCTGAGTTGACCAAATAAAAGGTTCCAATAATTATCTCAATGACATAAAAGAAATTAGAAACTGTTTTTCTTTCTTCTTTTTCATTGGCTAAGTACAGTTAAAAGAACAAAAAAAAATGTTGGAATTGGTATGAGAAGGCCTTATGATGGTCTTTTCTAGATGTCATGCCCCACTACTCATAGCAAAGTAGTGGTGAAAGAATCATTAATAGCCTTTAATTAGTATCAAAGCCCATACCTTCCCTTTCTCCCCTCTAACTTTTTTGTTTCTTTATTTTTGTGTAAATTATGGGTTTTTAGTATTGTATTAATATTGATTAATTTAATTCAAAACAAAAAAAATTATAAGAGTGATAAATTTGTTTATTAAATTTTATCATAGTTATATTTTCAGAATTTAAACCTAAAACTTCTCTTTCATTTTACAATTTACTTTAAACAAAAATTTCAGCGCAGAACTTGGGATAGCTAAGAAGGTAGACGCGGTGGTAAAAACTTCTATGCAGCAGCTTGGGCCTGTTGTATCTCTTTCTAGGGGATTTCTTTTAACACCCTATTATTTTTACTCTCACCCCTTTCTTAAACAAAACTGATTAAAAAGAAAATCATCACCCCTTCCCCAATTCCGCACACCCGTCACCCCTCCACCTCCATCTTGCAATTTTATGCTACTTCACACTCTTTAACACTGAAAGGCCTAAAGCAAATTTTTAAACGGGGATTTTTATAATTTTTTGAAAATAACTATTACTAAAATTGTTAGCATAATTCTATAATTAATATATACATTTGGAATAAATCAAAGTGTTTTTTATTTTTATATTCTGTAAAAAGAGAATTGTAAAGATATTAAGAAGGAATTAATGAATAATAATTTATATTATGAAAACCAAAGTTAAAGTGTGGAAAGGAAAAATTAAAGAAATTAGAGTCAAGAAAATAAAGTTAAAAAGAATAGTGTGTTAAATAATACAAATCTTTTGTGATTATGAAATATAATTAATATTTAAATGGTAAAAAAATTAATTAAATATTTATATAATTAATAATTATTAGAAAAAATATTATGAGGCCTACTTTTTACAAGATTTTCTTGGGGCCTAGGGTAGAGCCGGCCTCCCACCCCATTGATAATCATCCTCATCACCCCCCCCCCCCCAACTAGCTAGGCAATTTGATATTAGATCTTGCTTCATATTGAAGCTTAGTTTAAAGTTGAGGATTTGATTTACAACTAGGTTTCATTAAATATTACCTTAAAAAAAATTTATTTTATTAGAGTGATTTCATGAAGTAATATGGAGGAGAGAGAATTTTTTTAAAAAATGGTTAATTTGTTTAATTTTTATTTTTTTAGATTAATTTTAGGAATAATTAATTTAATTGTTTAATCACAATTGATATGATTGATACAAAATAAAATTTGTGTATTTTCATTTTAATAAAAAAAAAAAAAAAAGCCCTTGTTAACCATGTACACACAAGTGGATTCATTTTAACAAATCGTTATTTGCATCACTTTTAGTCAAGGGGGTGAGAATATTAAACAACGTGGTGCGAAAATCAACTATCTATTTTTAAAATAAAAGGCCCAATATTTATAAGGTCCAAATTCGGTCTGTTCAAGTTTTAAAAGGTGGCGCTTCCTTTTCTCACATCACAAGGAGCCACCGTCACCGAATCTGAGACTGACGACTCAAAAGCTCGAAAACTTCAAGCTAGCCTCTGAGTGCTCCGAAGCATCAGCGTTACTTTGCCGGCAGCCATTGGAGGCCGCAGCAGATCTTCGAATCCCATACAACGGTATATATTTCCCTCTACTTTCTATTTTGATCTCAAGTTCGATTTTGTTTTTAAATTCCTCATTTCTCTATTAATTTTCCGACACCTCATTTTAACCGATTGAGCTGCGATTGAACCCTAATCTGAATCAGATTTTCTTTTTACTCCAGAAAATTTTTGTGACATATTATATTTGTCTATTATGTAAAATTTTGTGTTGATAATGGCTCTGTGCCAGTGCTGTGTGTGTTCCGTTATTGTGTATCGAAAGTAGAAGTTTTTAACTCTTCATTTGCATTTTCCATTACTTCACTCTTTGCAAATCCTTTTTCCATCCGAATAAAAAAAAATTTAAAATAATTTCTTCCTGTCATTCAAGGATGTTGGTAGGTCAATAAGAAAATGACAATTTTGTTCTTGAATGGGGCCAGTTGGATCCTGAGTATCGGTCAGGTGGTAATACTCTGACCCTCTCGTCTTGTAGGCTAAAGACAAATAAGAGAACTCTAATAATTTTAGAGTTTTTAATTATGTAGCTCATTAACGGAGTAGTGTTTTGGTCATAGGGCATCTTTGTAATTTATGCAAGCCCTGGAAGTGTAAGGTTGAGCTTTGGCCCTAATCCCTTATGCAGCGTGGGCTGGGTTCAATGACCTTTGTCCATATCAAAAGACAGTAATGGCAAAGGAACTAACTCAGACACAGAGCATGTTCTTTTTTCTAGTCTTGTCCTCACCAAGTCTCTTTGTTTCTCTTAAAAGATTTATTGGGCAAATGACCAAATAGGCTCTTTATTGCAACCAATGAAGTGAAAGAAACCACACCTTCGTATTAGATTACTTAGATTTAGAAATATGACAACTCAAAGAACTCTTTTTTCATTCTTTAAGAAGAAAGAAGTAAATGATTTTGATCCACCACAGTCTACTTCTATGCCATTTATCGTGACCTCAACCTCAAATCATTCACCACAGCACAATGATTTTGTATGTGTTTTCCCTGTATTAAAAGTAGTCATATTTACTTTCTTAGGATATGTATATATATACACACGCCCGATGTTTTGTTTTTTTGGTACAACTATTATGTTCTTCATTAAACTAAACCTTAGACAATAGTAGAAATGATTCCTTAATGATTTTGCTTGAGATGTGTTAAATTTCACTCGTTACTCAATTTTCCTGGTTCTGTCCCAAATTGCTTCTACAATTGGTATTACAGTCTTTGGTTAAGTTATTAAGTTTAACAGCCTTGAGTTCATGATTCAATTTCTTGTAGGAGATATGGGTGCCCGAGTCTACTCACGTGGACTACGATTTATGGATGATTGTCAAGTATGGTCCAAAAATTCCTTTGAAGATTGTTGATGGACAAGAAGTTGTCAAAATGGAAGAAGAATACAATGAAGAGAACAAAAAGAAAGCCCAACTAAATGCCATGGCGAAATACTGCATTGCATGTGGAATCTCATTAGAAGAATACGAAAATGTCGAATCATGTGCTACCGCAAAAGAGATGTGGGATAGATTGCGAGCAATCCACGAGGAAACAGACGATGTCATAGAAGCAAAGATTGAAAAGTATGAGACCATGTACGAGCGTTTTCAGATGAAGCCAAATGAGAAAATTAGAGACTTCTTCTCAAGGTTCATGAACATCTTGTATAAGCTAGAGGCTCTTGGAAAGACTTATCCTCCTGGACAACAAGTCAGGAAGGTCCTGAGAAGCATGACCGAAAAGTGGGACATTATGGTCTATATGCTATATAAAAATTTGGAGACACGTGAGATGACCCTTTATGAACTAAAAGGGAAATTGGAAGCACATGAAATCTCTTATTTTGATGGAAAAGAGAAAGGAGATGACAGAAAGAGGGTTGCTATCAAGGTCTCGAAGCCTTCTTCTGACAGTGAAGGATATGAAGGAGGGTTGAGCAAGTCTCTTTTCTGATTGTCTGTTAGTTATATTTTCATAGCTGCAAGTTTAGGTCATGAATATAGCCAATATCTTTCTTTATGTATTGAAAAGAAACCGTGGGCTATTATCCTTTTGAAGTGATGACAGTTGAAGAATTATGTTAAAATGTTTTGAAATGTTGTCCAATGAAATGCTGAAGTCAGTTTAGTTGTTCTGAGCACACACCATATCTAAAAGGAGGAAATTCAGAATATCTTTTTCATGTTTATCTTCGACAAAAAAAAAATATGTTACTGAATTTCCTTTGTGAGATGGTTTGCTCAGAACAACCAAACTGACTTCAGAAAAAGAAAGAAGGCTAACTATATTTGAAGTCTCTTCAACCCAAATCTCCTCTAGAGATTTAAAGGGACCATCATCACGAATAGAGTTCTCCTAGAAATCCCTTCATCTGTTGTAATTAACATATCCTCTCCAACTCTTGTAGGATTAGCTCACAACCAAAAATATCTTGGGTTTAACTTTCAACCCCCTCTATTAGAGCTCTTGGAGCAACTTAATATAATTTAGTGTTATCAAAATAGATCAAGAAAAGTTGATTAGGTTTGGCCCGTTTAAAGCTTCGTTTAAACAGGCCTTTTTTTATGCAAGCTAACAGATAACAAAAAAGTCATTTGTATATTGTTAATTTCTTTATTTTCTTTCATTTTCATTTGTTTGTCACAATAAAAAAATTAATAAATAAATAATGTGATGTAAATATTTTTATTAATATTTTAATATAAGTTAGAGACTAAAGGTAAGTGTATATTTTAAAAACTTTAAAATTTAAATATACGTTTTAAAAAATTTTATGCCAAAATGCACAAAGTTTAAAGAATATTTATCAAATTATAAAAAAATTCCTACAATGATTTTCATATATCATATTTGTTTGTTAGTCAACAAGAATTTGCCCACTGAACTGGTATTACTTGTAAGTTTTGGAAGGTTGATGATTAGGTCGGCGACACTTCTCATTTGTGTATCAGGATGGCTTTTGGATAGAAATTGGAATTCACTTTCAAAAAAATTGCTCGGAGTATTATGACCCTCTTGTTTTTTATAGTACTATAATTCTTATAGTATTTTCTATATATGTAAGGAGTGTGAACTTAACTTTGAGCCTTAGGCCTTTCTAAGCCCAATTCTATATTCTAAGAGTGTAGCCCAAGTAAATTAGTAGTTCACATTAATATTTTTAACGTTGGTACGAAATGCTTGGAACTTCAAGGAGATACGTAGAACCCAATCTATTTTCTTGTTTCATCGGAATTATCACTTCTGCCTCAATTTGAACTTAGTTAATCCCAATTTGATCAAAGGTTAATATGCACCTTCCTAAACTAATATAAGCAGCCTTAGAAGAGAATTATAGTTTGCTTAAACAATCCAAGTCACAGTATCACGTGAATGTATTATACTTTTATAATAGATTCGATTAGATATACAATAGAATATTTTAATTTTTATACATATAAAATAATTTTTAAAAATTATGCAAGAACTTAATCTAATGACTAGTGTCCCTTAGAGAATATGCCCAGTGGCGACATCATATGAATATATTCTACTTTTATAATATATATTAGATTAGATTAGAATAGATATTAGATTGTATCCATGTGCAATACACAACCGATCTTAACATAATTAGCTATATATATCTTTTTAAAAAGTTATTTGAATTTCAAAAGAATAAATAAAGTCTTGGGAAGAAAAAGGATTTATTACTTTAAGATGTGCAATTGTTATGTAAACATATATATTGAATAAAAATTGAATATGTTAAGAGGAGTAAAATATTAAAAAAGAATAATTTTAAATCCTTCTGCAACATATTCCTACATATCAAATGAAGAAATAATTAAATGTATTTTAAATTTTTAATATAATGAATGCATTTACTTTGTTATTTAATACCTACTTTATATAGTATTAGGAGGATCCGTAAGAGAATGTAGTATGAGAATATAACATTACTCCAAAAGAAAATAGAAAAAATAAAATATTAATGCCTTTTACCTATTCCAAGGTATAAGATTTGAGATATAATTTGTAACTATTTTTATAAAAATGAAAAATGTTTAACAAAATATATTGTCCATGATAAAGTTAATTTTTGAATTTAAAATTTAAAAATAATAAAATAATTCAACAAAATAATAATTAAAAGTAATATAACAGTTTTTATTTTAAAATCATAATAAAATATTTTATAATAAATTTATAATATTTTAATAAAATATTTATCAATTCAACATTTATGGTGATAATTCATGATGACGGTAAATAAAAAGATAAAAATTTTGTGAGAGTGAGTAAAACTTAAAAATAGGAAATATGACATTTTAATATTTTTCATAACAGCGTTTATGATAAATAGAATGTATGAATACTTTCTATAATAGTATTTGAGATACAATGTGAAAAGCAAATAATTAAAATAATAAAATATGTATAAAGCAAAAATTATGGTATTTTAATATTTTTGAATTATTTAAATAAAAAATATTTTAATAATATATTAATAAAATATCATGAATATTAAAGTGATAGGTTAAGAATACGGAAAGGACAAAAATTATGAGAAAGGAGGAGCTTCCTTCTCCAAAAAGTGATTTTTATTTTTGTGATTATTTAGTAAGAACAACAAATAGGAAAAATGAGTAAAATTTTGATGAACTGTCAACAAAATAAGTGATTTATTTAGTGGTTCATTATTGATTCACGTAGACGGTTGATTGACGAGGAATAAAGTAAAGTAAGATTAGATATGAGATTACTTATTATCTATGAATTATGATACTACCTTTTTCTTTTATATATATATATAGAGAGAGAGAGAGAGATAGATAGATGTATGGAATCATGAGGATCCAATGCTACAACTAATCCATTATGCAAATAAGAAGGAAGCATTATTTTCTGGTCTTATAACTAATCTATTAAGAAAACAAGACGTAATGCTAGTTTGAAACAGTTGGAACATTTTAAAAATCTTATACTAAATTGTCATATGTAATAACTAACCAATTAAAAAAAAAAAAAAAGCAAAAGAATCTCGTAAAATCAAGAAGAGATAAAAAATAATAATTTAAATTTTTAACGGATAACTTTTAATACTTTTGATCATAACATAAAATTTGGAAATGCTCAATTTCAATACAGTTAA
Organism: Bauhinia variegata; assembly: GCA_022379115.2. Lineage (NCBI taxonomy): Eukaryota > Viridiplantae > Streptophyta > Magnoliopsida > Fabales > Fabaceae > Bauhinia > Bauhinia variegata. The sequence goes on along the minus strand of CM039426.1, from coordinate 14,526,023 downwards.
TCATTAGCCATTTTGTGTAATTCATATGAAAGTTATATGACAATTTACTATGAAAAATTAAAATGTTCCAACTGTTCCAAATTAGGATTCTATCTTATTTGCTTGATGGATTAGTTGTAACACCAAATCCTCATGATTGCATCTTATTTGCGTGATGGATCAATTAGATGCAACAGTAGATTCTCATGATAATATATACATATATACAGGAGAAAAGTTGTACATAGTAACTCATACTATTATATAATATTGTTTTCTATGCTTAATGTATAAGACTTATAATTGAGGTAGTGGAGTAAATCAAACTTTAAAGAACTTTTCTTCCAAGTATCTATTAATACTGAGATACAAAAGTTGTGTAAATGATATTGTCAAGTATAATAAGTACCAAAGAGATAGTAAGAATTTTCATGTTGAAATGTTGCATAATAAGTATCAACTCCAGTTTTGTTATTACTCATATAACTGAGTCAGTTTCATGAAATTTCAACTTCGACCAACCATTCCATAAATATATCAAAAATAACAATTGAGACACGATATTATCCATAAATGCTTAGAATAACAGTGTATTTAGGGCAATATTTTTGTTTCTTACATTAAGGTGACTATCAACTTTTTCATGTGTACTTTGGTAATATTGGTATTCACCTCACCAACAAAATTTCATCATCCTTAGAACCTTTAGTTGCAAGTTGCAAGTCCCTATCAAAGGGAATATATATAATTCATGATCACCCAAAAAGAGAAGATATAAACAATATTGTGAATTCATATCTATTATAGATGTGATTAATGCAATGAAGAGATATCAGAATATATGCAACCAGATAAGCATTACCGAACTTGGAATGAATAGGTAAAACTTTTGATCATAGTTGTAATCTAGGGAATGCATGTGTCATTTGCTAATGCTTAACTTATTTCAGCATTGGTACACAAAGAGGTCAAAAGTACACTAAGCAGTTAACTATATTGCCAAACAAGTTAAAATAGATGATCGATCAACGAGATATGGTTTTAACAGTATCTACCTATACTGCCAAACAAGTTAACAATCACCAATATATGTTTTTTTCTAAAATAGTGGCTATTTGGGCTGAATCCTCTAGTGAGTTGGACTCTGAATTTGAACCTCTACCATCCTCCTCAGGTTGGGTGGGACTAGCCTTCGAGTCAACGTCTTCTTCTTCAAGGTACGGTGAGATATCAACCATGTTGAAAGGGGCAGAGAGGCTATGAGATCCCGGTAGCTCTATCTTTCAGGCATTTTTCTTTGATCTTCTACGCCACTTTGAATGGGCCATCTACTTTAGGAGATAATAAACATTTTATCTTTACATTCTTATATTTAGCTCTTTGTTCTAAGCTTACACTTAATTGTTGAATTAACTAATATTTATATTATTAAGGTTTGACTAAAATTAATTATATTTTATATTAATCTTCTAACTTTAAAATTCAATTTATTTATTATAAAATTTTTATTTTTAAGATTAGATTTGAGAGATCTTAATACATGTTGATAAATTTTTATGTCTAAGTTAAATATTAAAACAACAAATTTTTATAAATTAATAAAATAATGGCATAATAGTAAATTTTTCAACTCCAAAAATAAGGTAGACATTTTCGTAAAGTTAATGAGGGCCAAAATCATCATTTAGCCTCATTAATGACATAATTATAAATTTGGAGATAATTTTCCTCCTTTTGTCCACCCATTTTCAGATTCCTTCTTCTCCTCATTCACATTTTTCCCCTTCTCACTCAAGAGTTTTAGTCTCTCTTTCACTCCCATGCCTGCCACCATAAAAATAATGTGCGATAGCTCTTGTAATCAATTTAGTATGATTTAAAGACTATTAATTTAATTCTTAAGCTAATATTGTATTTATTTTATATTTAATGAAAGTTATACTTTTTTATTTTTTTATTTCTTCTCTAGAATTATATATAAAAAAATTTATACATAATTTTTTTTGAGTTTGTAATTTTTTTTAAGGATTAATAACTCTAAAGTAATTTTCATGAAATTTTGCCTTTCTCTTTCAGTAAAAAAAGAACGACGTCATAATCAATGACATTCTTCAATGTTTTATCAAATATCTATAGATAGTTATTTTTTTTATCGGACCTATAGAGATAATTATGACTATTAGAACGTGCATTATTGTATAACCAATTTGAAAGGTGCATACCATGAATTGATCAACTTCTGTAGAACTTAGAAGAATTTTTTTTTTTTTTAAAAAAAAAAAGTGATCTTCACAAATTAATTCTTCTTTTGATCTTTCATAAACCAATATAAAGGAGAAGAAATTAAAATAATAATCTGAATTAGACCAAGAGAAGAAAAGATTAAAGAAATCACGCACCTTCAAACAGTTGAATTGAGACTCAATCAAAAACAGATACAAAGGGTGGTTTGCAATCATCTTAAGAACCTTAAACTCCTCACTGAATTTCATTTTTTTTTTTTTTGCTAAAGAAATTAATTTGTGTTTTTTTTGGTAGATAATTAATTTGTGTTCCACCCTATTATTATTTGTTAAAAGTAAAAGCTAATCAATTAAATTTCATTGCCAAAAAAATTGGAATATAATTAATTTCCATTCAAGGTGGGTTAAAAAAATATTTAAAAGATGTGATTTGTAATTTTACTAATGGTAAAAGTCATTAAAAAATATATAGAAAACTAGAGTTCATAGTGATTAAAAATATTTTAAATGAAAATTATGAGATATCTATATATTCTTAAGAACTATGAAAATTGAAAATAAAAATATTCTTAATAGTAATAGGATTTAAAATTGATTGTGATTTACAATTAGAGTAAAAAAAAAAAAACATTGCCTATAAATAAAATCTCACTCTCACAATAAAGGACAAACAACAAACACACAAGCTTTTGGTTTTTGAAAAAAATTTGTAGGAGAATCCAAGTAAACATTTTACCATTTAATGATGGAAGGACTCAAATACATTGGATTAGTCTCATGTTTCTCTTTTTATTTTATATTTTATTTTCAAAGCCATTAGAGAAACTTAATTAAATAAGATTTTTGGGGACCAAAATAAATAAGATTTTTTTATATGCAAAATAAATGAGATTTTAAGTACTTCACAGTAACTACATAAGGTTCATGTTATGTGCCTCAGCAAGTCTAGTTTGAGGTAATGTGTAAAATTTAAATGTATCAAAGAAAAAAATAAATTAAAATGCAAAGATTGATTTAATCTTAGTTTTTTTTTTTTCTTTTGATTAAATTTTCTTTTTGGCCTTTCAAATGGGCGAAATTAGAGAAATAAGAATTATAAATTTTAAATAAGAGATCTTGAGGCTTGACTTATGTTAAGAAAAGAAAATTCATAGATCAATTGCAACATATGTTTTTACATAAAGTTGATTGCAGTTACTTTGAAGACAAACAAGTAGTTGTCTTAGGAAGTGGGAAGGCATTTTAAAAGAGGGAAAGGTAAGTGAAGTCTCTTTTTTTCTTTTTTTTTGGTTTCTAAGTGAAGGAGAGGAGATAGAATGAATAAATTTATTATTATAACTTTATAAGCAAAAAAGAAAAATAAAAATATGAGAGCATTTTTACAAAAATTGAGTAGATATTTCTCTCCCCTCTAAAATCCTGTAATTTTGGTGTTCAAAAATAGAGGGGAAAGGGGAAAAAATAAATAAATAAAATTCATCCCCTCCCTTATGAAGTTTAAACCAAATAAGGTATTTTGTCAAAACTCTCTCTTTTTCTCTCCAAATCCCCCCAACCAATCAGTGTGTTAAAGAATATCCTTTATTTCTCAATTTTCAAGTATAAATCTAAAGCTTATTCTAATTTATACTTACATCTTGTCACTTCAAAAGTTTAAGTATCAATAGATGACAATCCAAGTGTTAATACATCACAATCCATGACCTGTTAAATAAAAATTAGAGATAAAAATATCCGACTGTACAATAAAAATGTACAACAGTATAACAGTTCGATCCGAAAGCTCATGGATTGGCAATCCATGAAACAAGATTATTTTCTGGCCAGAAATCAACTGTCCACAGAGGATCACATACACTATACTTCTCATGATTGACCATAACAATAATATAGATATTTGTTTGACCAATCATAGGACACAAAACAAAGAATGAGACAAGAAAGTGGAACAGCAAATGGTCCTCCGGCTGAGCTAGATATTAACTTAGTTGTCTCTGATAGAAATCAAACATCTGCCAAGCCATAAGAAAATATTTTCTGATAAAATAAAAGGGAAGTTTCAAAGATATATAAAAATTCGTTTGACAATCCATCCAAAATGTACTACTAAAGAGAATTTCAAAACAAAATTTTAATAATCGCGTACAAGAAAGAAAAAACCTAAGCTGCGGTCTTCTTCAGCTTAGCAAGCTCTTGCCTTACAACAGCAGCTCTCTGCACAAATTAAAGACAAGCAAATTAGCTTGGGCAACAAAGAAATTCATATGTACACAAACTGAGATAGACCCTTTTGTGAAATGCCTCAAAACCATCATAAACATTTTATTATCTGTAGAGTGCATTTATGTGCAGAAAACCAACCTTAATCTTTGCCAACATTAGCTTGAACCTGTCAAAATCATTAAGGGATGCCCTCTTCTTTTGAACAATCAATTTTCTTCCCCATGAGCTGCTTTCCCACTTCTTCTTAACATCTGTTGAAAGGCAAGACAGCACATGAATTAATTATCAATAGAAAATCATCAACTGCAAGAAAGATCATGAGTACTTGAAGAAAACTTGTACCCACCAGCAGCCTCCATTGCATTAAGGAGATCCTTCTTCTTGGGGACCCTTTTAATGTCGATCTTAATGTCGGTGAGAGAGAGTCTCTTGAAATTCATCTGGGTCCTTACCATATCAGGGGAATCAACAAGAGCCTGTAAAATGTATAGAAAGAAGAAAGAAATATCAGACGACAGCTTCCATACCAATTACTAGTGAGCAGCGCAAGAATGTGTAGATGCAACTCTTTTCAATGGACTACAATAATCCATCCTCACGATTTTCTACTTGCTGAAAAATTCATCTACTAAGACAAATATAACAGGCAGGCCACAAGACAGAACTAAATCACACCTCAACGATTCAGCCCTAAAACATAACTATAGATTCATCACCAAATTTAATATAATATGAATAAGATAAAGGAAGAAAATTTCAATAAACAGTAGCCCCACAAACCAGAAATCATAAATATGCTCAACAATCGTTTCTCAAGTGCACTGCACATGAATAACTCAATAAAACTCTCCATGAAGGCGTGAAGAACGTTAGTAGCGTTTTTTCACATGCATTCCCACAAATTTCTACCAGAACAAACAGCTGGGAACCGATGAAAGGAACAAAATTTGCGGGGAAAATGAGAAGGGCTTACTCTGTTCTGGTCAACGACGTCGACGATAACCACGAGCTTACCATAGTCCTTTCCATAGTTGATTAGAGCAACCCTTCCGATCTCAATGAACCTCTTGAAAGGCTGCGTTACAGAGAAATGCTCTGGTTATATCCAAGGAAATAACTAAAGCGAAAATACAGATAGTGAATAGAATCAGACAAAGACGTGCGAATAGTGGAAAAAGTGTACTCACCATATTTGGCGAGCAAGGTTTGTGACTGCGCTAGCACACGGAGAGGCGCAACGAAGGTGATTGGGGATGGCAGTAGGGCGGGCTTGGGTCAGGGTTTTCACCCCCTAACTCCATCCCCATTATTTAAAGAGTAGTCACATTTCTGACCTCAAATCCTGTTAGGTGTTTATTAAGATGTTCATTCTCTTTTTTTAAAAAAAAAAAAAAAAATTACTTATTCTCTAAGTACCTGTATTGTTTATCCAAAAAATTATTTAAATTTTATAAAATCATTAAAAAAAATTTAAAATTATGAACTAACTTAACTATCGAGGTTTATATTTGAAAGAATATAACATAAAATAATTGAGATAAATCTCAAAAAAAAACTTTTCTTTTTAATATAATAATTACACACACGGGCACACACAGAACAGACAGACATATATATAAATTTTTATCACTAAACTAATACTTGTTATTTTTATTTTTTTTAATAGATATTTGTTTATAGGACGGCATAGCACTGACACCTTGAAGTTTGGACACTCTAATCTTATGCTATCCTTTTTATGAAATAAAATTTTCAAAACAAATTAAGTTGTGTCAAAACTAAACTAATGACAAGACTACCATACCTTACTAAGTAAAAATAATGTAAATATTCTTTCTACATAAATCTCCCATAAAAGTATTCATCTGCTGGTGCTCTTTTGCAATTTTTTTCAAGAAGTGAAAGGAAATTTTTTTAATTTACTTGAAAATTACCTAGAGAATGCAGTGATATATAAAGACTGGCAACATAAAATTCCTGTATTTGTTTATGAATAAAATAGAACAAACAATACTTATGAACAACGAATTTGTTGATGGCAAAATAATTTTCCTATTCAAGATCATGGAGACTTCATGAAAATTCCACAATTTGTCAATTATGTTGTTGTAATTCTTGATTGTTCTGCCATCTTTTTCTTAAGAGCGCCTAATCTAATTAAGTCAATACTTGTTTTGAATGGTCACTAGGAAAACAGAGCAGCTCAGCGGTACTGAAATGTTCATATGCCTAGTCATAAAATTGATTATTGGTTATGGGTCATAGAGCTTGCCTTTGGGAATAATAGCTACTCTCACATGTCCTTTAACATCAAGGATATTTAACTTAATTATATAGGTTAACAAAAGTAGTAAAAGTTGTCTTTTTTTGTTTTAAGAAAATATTTAAACATGCCAATTTTACCCTAATTTAATGAACAATCAAAAAAATAGAGTCAAAATCTTTATTAGAAGCAAACAATATAAATAATAATAATAATAATAATATTTTGTATGAATTATAAAATGTTATGAGGACTATCAAAAAAGAATTACAGAGGGTACAAGACATAGACAATAAACACAACATTAAAAATAAATAAGTAAGTAATGTTTATATATGAAGTACAAAAATGATTTGTGATCATAGTTTCACATAAAGTTTTTGCTTTATGAATCCTATCAATACAAAAATAGAAAAGATTAACTAGTTCTTTAGACTATCTTTCCTTATGTAGTGCATACTTCTCTTTGCCCCAATATCCTATATACCATTGCCCTTTCATATTGGATATAATATTTATTATGACCACAAGTTATGAAATTTTGTCTAGACTTTTAGACACACTCAAGATTGGTAAATATTGCCTCAAAAGTTGTTGATACTTTCAAGAAAAATTAATTTATAACTCTTGTACATTAATTAAACATAGAAAACAATACTATAGTATGAATTATGTTGTACCATAATACTACTCTTCTTCTCTTATATCTTGAATCACGAGTTTATGGTGTTACAATTAATCCATTTTGCAAGTAATTCTAAAATTTTATAGTAAATTGTGATATAACTTTTTACTAAACATGGTAACTTATAAAATGTATTTATCAATAGCCTTATATATAAGCCCAAGAAAAAAAAAAACTTATATTTAAAAATGAATAACACTAAATAGTCAATGATTTAGTGATAGTGAAACTGTAACAGTTGCAAATTTATGTTTAAATTTGATTGATGTTATGACCAAAAGTATTGAAAGTTATATTGTTTTTCTTGTCTTCAGGGGGCTCATTCATTGGGTAAGTGAAACACTTGTTTTAAGCCCCAAAAAAAGTTTCTTAAAAGTTAATTATCTTTATCTTGTTCAGTAATAATTACTCATATAAATTTTAATTTGATTTTTTATTATTTGATTAGATATTAAGTATTTTTCTAATTATAAAATATTTGTATTTCCTAATCTGAATTTCTCTTTTATTTTAAAATTATTTTTCTCCATCTTTCTAGGATTTAACGTTGTTTTTTTTCTCCTTGTGTCTCTATAATTTAACGTTCATTTTCTCATTTTGCTTCGAAGTTCTTTTTCCTTCTGTTGTAACATTCTTTTTCAATATCATTCTAAGCCATATATAAGTATTGCATCTAAAAGCTTGAAGTTTGAAAATCTTGTCATTCGTAGTAGTTTTGTGAAAAAAATTTGCATCTCCAGTGCTAAAAAAATAAACTCTAAATAAAAAAATATAATACTTAAAAAGTTTTCAAAATTTTTGTTATTATTTACAATGTTCTAATGTTTGTTAAATTTTTTTAAAATTAACTTAAATATTTTAAAAAAATAGTCTAATTTAATTTGAAGACATAAGAGTAACAGAATTTTATTTTTTAAAATTTATCAATACGCTAAACCACTTTCTCAATTGATATTTGCTTTTGCTAATATGTTAAAATACATTTGACATCTTTTTTTTTTTTCTTGTATTTATTTATCAAGAAACTAGTAATAATATTTATTAGGCTCTAGGCGCATGGCCCAAAAAAGTCATCCGTTGATCTCGCTCAACAGGCCAGCCAAAATTTGAGAAAGCTTCTTATCTGCATCTATACACATTATTTGTAATTAAAAAAAAAAAGAGTTATAATTATTAAAATATAATTTATAAAAGTCCATGTCAATTTATGAGTTACTCTTGAGAATAATCCTAAAAGAGAGTTTATTATTTATTAAATGGACTAAAATTTTTACTTAAAATTAATTTTGTCAAATTAGGGATAAGATTTTTATAATTGATATACTGTTGTGTGAAGTGGCTTTGAGTGATATTGATTTTGGCATTTCACTTGTGATAGTATTTAACTTGACTTTCTCTTTTGGTTTATATATATATATATATATATATATATATATATATATATTATGCCTTACAAAACTTCATTGATCTTTTTGCTTTTGAAAAATAATATTTGAACTACACCAATTTCAAATATCAAAATATATATTGAAAATGTCACCCGCAGCGGGGACATTCAAATCTTGTATTAGTTATGTTTTAAGTGGTTTAAATTTTTCATAATAATTAATATAAAATAAAATATTTCTTAATTTGTTATCAATTTTTATAAATCCAATATAATTATACAAAATTAAAAATACTAAATTGATTCTAAAATTACAAATAATATTTGCAAATTCGTTTTTTTAAAGAAATATCAAAATATTAATATTATTTAATACACAAAATATCGTAAGGATCAAAACATAACTTCGTTAAAAAAATTACAAAAGTACATTTGACAAGTTCAATAATAATAAATGACTAAAATATCACTTTAATCTCTCTCAAAGTTGTCACAAACTAATTATTGGTAGTAAAATTTAAATTTATTTATAAATATTTTCATTTCATATTAAAAGTGAATTAATTTCATTCGAATATATAGAGCAATATATAGAGCAATTCCAGTTATTTCACCTCCCAATACGTATTGAAACCCTTCAATCACTAAACTAAATTTGCTTACCAACTCAGCTTTGTTGGTTATTCTTGCACGTTTTTAAAACCTTAGGGTTTGTTTACATATAAACTAAAATTAAAGCAAGTTTAGCGCCTGTTAGGATAATATGAGAATGTTTTGAATAAAATTGTCTCTAATACAATTGAAGATACCTTTGAACAGCACCCAAAAAAATAACGATAAAGTTTGCTGTTTTTCACTCGTTTTAAGACATTGGGACAGAAAATATTATTCTATTGAATCTGTTTCCAGAAGAACAAGAAAATGGAAGGATGTTTGGTTTGTTTAACCTAATCCACAATCCAGATTCCAGAATAAGAATGTAGTCTAAGCATTCTTTTTTCTTTCTTTTTTTTTTTTAATTTTTTTTTCCTGCTTTTTTCGTTGTAAGGTAAAAAGTGACAGTTTTTTGCAATGAAAAGAATTCAAACCCAGAAAGGTATACGCATGCTCTACTAAGCTAGAAATCTTCAACCAAAGCACTCATACCCTCAGATTACAAAACAAAACATAGCTGAGTTAGAATATACTTACATAATAAGATCAATTTCAGAATGCAGACATTGGATTAATTTGAGATAAAATCTAATATTTAAAAAATTCAACATCACTACGATAACTACACTAAAAAAAAAGGAAATTAGTCCCCAAAATCTTCCCCGTGCTCTTTGCATTTGAAAGGCACTGATGATAAAACAATTTCTGGGAAGGAGCCAATGCATCCTGTGTTTTCAGATACACTATATAACCTAACTCCAAAGAAAAAAGTCATAGATTCTTCTCTTCTCTGCTGAAGTAGAAAAACAAGGCTGAGTTTACCTGGAAGTTCAACCATGGCGGCTACTCACACTTGATGGACCTGTATATGTGACGAACAAAGAGCAGCGAGGCGCGGAAACCGACGGTTCCGAGCATGAGGAAGAAGCCATAGCAGATGCACAACATGTAGCCAAAGAAGAAAGAGGTTTGCATGAAACCAGACATATCTGATCTTGCATAATAGTAATACAAGCAGTAACCGTAGATAAATAAGCCTGTCGATCCACCACATAGAAAAGACCTAAGGCAACAAAGAAAAAACATCATCAACATCAGGATGGGAACTGCAAGATCTCAGAAAAGTTCAATTCACAGAATCAAACCAAAATGTTACGTTGATTCTAAGTTTCAAAACTCAGATCATTTTACAATTGGACATAGTCTTTTTCACAAAAAAACAGAAACATAGGGAAAATAGATTAATATGGCTACAATAGCTAGAATTGTGCAAAGGGGTAATGAATTGCTAATTGACAGTGTCATCCAATATCCAATAAATAAATAGAAAAAGCCATTTCACAGTATGAGGAGATCAAGTTCCTGATCACTTTCAGAATATAGACCCAAGAAAGTCAAACGTTCTAACATAGTGTTTGGTTGGAGGGATTTGGAGGGAAAGGGAGTAATTCTTGATATTTTACCTTGTTTGCTTCAAAACATAGAAGGGGAGTGGAGGGATTTTAATCTCCCATTTTCCCTCCCTTCACCCCCCAAAATTGGAGGGTGTTGGAGGAGAGACAAACAATTGCAACTTTTGAACAAAAATACCCTCATATTTTATCTTTCTTTCTCACTTATAAGGTTATAATAATAAGTTTACACATTCCCTCACCTGCCAAAAGACATTGAATTTCCATTATGCTATCAAAGTCAAAGACCTTTGAGTACCACACTACCACTTACTAGTCCTTCTATGTTCTAACTAAGAAAACAGTGTGAACCTTGCCTTCTGCACCAAAATAATCTTGCAGAAAAGGAGGCATGATCTCTTTTGCACATAATTTGATTAAAATCCCCATTCAACCTATGTAGTGAGGAAGGACATAAGGGGAATGAGGAAGTTGAAATTTTTGGCTCAAAACAAGACCACCATAGTGGGTTAGACAAGACCAAAGCTTTGATCAAAGAGAAACATGTAACAGTCAACCTTGGGATCCATGCCTTTCACTCATTTCGCAAAGAATCCAGAAAAGCATATATCTAAAAGAGAAAACTTACGCTGCAACAATTCATAGAGTTATCCACTGTACATAAAGTTATTCATATAAATAACTAATACAGCAAAACCTGAATTACGAAGATTAAAAGGCAAACCAATTAACTGACTCTATTATACAATCCTACACCTTACATGTTTCTTTTTCTGAAATTCACATCATCTGGTAGTTAAGTCAAACTTATATGTTCAATTTCATAGAACCCGTGAGGTATAGACAAGCAATGTAAATTGGATGATCATAATCCCTTCAAGAAACTACTATCAACTTTTTTTCCTCCCAATTTTTTTCTTTTCATCCCTTCAATAATCTCCTATGATAGAGATGATACAAAACTTAGTTATGTATGCAGAAACAAAATAAAAATCTCCCTGAAAATCATAGCCTGTTATAAAAGCTCTCAGAAACAACTGTGCACAAGGTAATGCAAGATATTTTACAAACCTCCACCACCATTCATGATCTTCAGCAGCAAGTTGGAAGTAAGTCAAAGCCACAGTGATGAAAGCAGTGACAATCAACAGGATGATGAACACAATGAACAAGATGCTGTATATGGTATAAATCCTGTGGCCCCAGACACTAGCGAAAATGTAGTATAGCTCTATGTAGATAGCACTGAAAGGTAGAAACCCTGCCATTGCCATCTGGGGTAGACTACTCCTGTACCAAGGTAGAGGTGGAACCTCTCGAGGATACTTTGTGGTGCGGCAAGGTGCTTGGAACTCAGCTTTGCTATTTTTACCTGCAATACCACCTAATACAAGCAATGGTGACGTTACCAATGTCCATATAAGGACTATGACCACAATTGTGCCAAAAGGAAGTGCCGCTGTTGCGCTATAAGCAATTGCAACAGTGTTCAGGAAGCAAAACATGAGGAACAGAGGCCCACAGAAGAGGCATCCTGTCAGCAGTAGATTTCTCACCTGTCAAGCAAGAAAACCAAAGTACAAGTTAGTTTTATCTCATAAAGCAACAATTAATAAAATAGAGCAGTGCAGTCAAAGACCAAAGATGCGTTTAAGGTGCTAGGGGAGTCAACTATGGAATCATGGGTTCCATAGTAATCATCACTTTCACTTCTAACTTCTTTTCTTGCTGGGCTTTTAATAATTTTCTTATTTTCCTTCCTTTTCACAAATAAAATAAAATTTCAGTAGTAACTGAAGCCAGCAACTATTGACCACAACAAATCTGGGACGAGGTGACAAAAGGCAGGGCTTCAATAAAGGGACCCAGCCTCAAGCATCAAGAGGTGATGACACTTCTGTGACATGGCCTCAGGGCTTAGGCAAGGGCCCTAGGGTCTTTGACTACACTGGAAAGGAGTCCTTACATACCCAATTTTTCCCTTCAAGCTGAATATAGAAAGAAGTAGCAGTGTAGCCTGCAATGCCTGACGTCAGTGCATAGATGACCACCAGTGCAGTAAACAAAGCTCCTCGATTATAAGGATAAAATACACCAACAAGTGAAAGCATAAAGATGAAGATCGTGCTGCATATGCATACAAGTATATAATATGACATTTAGTCAAGCTTATAAATTATAATAAACTTGGCCTCAACACTTGGGGAAAATGAAGCTCCAGATGAAGATTCTTACAGAGCAAATAACTGAGTTCCAGAACCAAGGGCTGCAGCAAACAAAGATTTGTACTTGGGAAACCGAAAAACATCACCATGAATGTACTTCCATCCTGTCTCCTCTTGATCATCAGCTGATTCCTCATCTTGCGCATATCTTCATAGAAATTAGAAAAACAAGACTGATAAATACAAATTCCAACTAAAATGAATATCCAATGATAGATACAGAAAAAGTACTTACTTCATGAAATCATTCTTCAAGACTCGCATGAGAATTGTTGCCAGGAAACCAGTCAAGAGAAGTACTGTAACACAGGAGTTTATGATCGAGAACCAGTGAATCTCTAAGTGATGTGGCAACGAAGAAGACTGAGAGTACTTGTCCATTCTCTTCTCAAAAGGAGTATCTATTTCCTTCCATTTTACAGTATACATGAACTCGGCATCAACTTCTTTGTCCTCAGTCAGGTCAACCACAGAATGAGGATCCATCCGGGCACTAATTTCAATTACACGATCTTTGTTGTATGAGACATCAAACTGAATATGTTTGTAAAGAAAATATTTATACTCGCTTGGGTCAGTTTTTCCTTCCTTGTCAACCTTACCAATAAATCCCCAGATTGGCAAGTCATCGTAATACATTTGGAAGTAATAGTCCTTTTTGACTGCGTCTCGGAACTTAACAACTTCCTCCTTTGTGAGCTGCTTCCTACACACAACCACAGTGTCTTTTTCCTTTTTGAATTCAAGTGTATAGGGAGCACTAACAAGGCGATCTCCATTCAACACCTCACCAAGAGCCTCACTCTTATCTCTTTCTTTACCTGATTTGAGGATGAATTCATGTTGGGATCAAATAAAGCACGAAACCTCGAATTACAAGTCTTTACCAATACCATACAAGTAGGGAATGAAAATCAAGAAAACTAAATATTTTGTTTTCTCAGATAGTACCGACAAAAATGTACTTCCTCTTGAAAGGAAAGAGAATAGTCAATTTACCACTTGGAGAGATTTTAATAAAAAAAAAAAAAGGACAAGAACAGATATTAAATTGGACAAGAATCTCTTCCGTGTTTGAGATTTAATCAATTAACAATTTTATGTGTAAAACATAAACTCAGTTTAAAACAAATCAAAGTCTAAGGGAATATAAAATTATTGTTCAGGTACTGACCTGTTGAGCAGAATGGCAGATCAAAATACCGATAAGTTTCACTGTATTGAAACAAACACAACAAAATGAATACTTATAGTATTATACCTGACTTCAATACTCAGGACAAACTATAAGAACTAAATTATAACAATCCCATGATATTCGTTATGTTGTCATCTCATATCACCAACATTCAAAGAATCAGCATATATCACACAAATTTCATAACAAAGTCATATTTTGAACATAACCCACTAACTATTCTTACCAAATACGTAGGTCTAAGATGTATACAACAATCCAAAAAAATCACCCAATGACCTGAGACACTAAGCAAAGGAAGCGCTTCGAAAAATACTTTAAGATGTATTTCACTACCAATATGCAAGGAGATAGCACATATCACACAAATTTTATATCAAAATCAGATTTTGAACATAAACCACCAACTAAAACTTACCAAATATGTAGGCCTAAGATTAACGCAACAATCCAAAAACAGTAACCCAAGCCACTCAGCAAAAAAAGACATTTCGAACAACCTTAACCGACATTCTTAACGGCATATTTAACTACATTATTCTTCAGCACCAGAAAACAAACCTCATTTTTCGTTTCCAAGTTTCTTACTATTCTACTTGATCATATAATTAGAAGTCTCATTGTACAACCATAATGCACAGCATACCACAAAAGAAATGCATCAAAACAAGACCCTCTTCGATCAAAACAGAGAAAGTCAGATCTAAACTCAGATCCATGAATCCACATAACCAACAAAATTAAGAAAAATGGGATTTTGATGTGAAGGAGTGAAATTTGGATAGCTTACCTGGGGTTGTGAAATGGGCCGACTTTGTTGGCGTAAAAAGGAACAGCCTCTCCCTCCTCGTAACGGTGATCAGAGGAGTCAGATCGCACATGGATTCCAATGCTGAAGATCAAAATCGCCAGAAAAAGGAGCATCGAAGAAGTCCCCATAGCGTTCTGCTATGTTATTCCCCCTCTCCGTTCAGATAAGAAAACCGGTAAAATTTGGAGGTCAATCAGCAAAAATATATATGAATTCGACACAGGTTACGTTATTTTTTTTTACAAAAAAAAATCCAAAACAAAAATAAAGTAAAACAGAACAATGAATGTATTCTCTTTTTTTCTTTTTAGATATGAGAATTTTTTTTATTATTGTAACATTATTATGAACATTCTTTTCGACATTATTAGTATTCTTTTGGGTTATATTTTAAAAAAAATATATTATATATATAATTATTGATGGACATCTTGATACACACATCTTAATTTATTAGTTATTATAAGAATAAAATTATAAATAAATAATATATATACATGTAACACTCCTTTTTTTAAAAAAAAAAGAAAAAAGGTGTTAAACCCGTTTTAGGTACGAGGCATGATGAAAATATGTGTTAAACCCGTTGGGTGCTAATCTATATTTAATAATGTGAGCGTTTTATATTAATTTATCAATGTACCACTAAAAAATATGTCAGTTGCACTTAAATTGAAAGAAAAGTAAAATGAATATTCAAGTCAATGCACTCCATTTAGATAAATAAGATTATTCATAGAAAATGTGGATTCAATTAGATTTGCCTTAGAGATTTAAAAGGCAATGCTGTAGTTAAACCAAAAAGACTAAGTATAGAAATCTAAGTAAGGCGTGATGTAACATATACATTTATTCATGTATTTACTTTTTAAATTTTTATTTATAGTTTTATTTTTATAATTAATCACAAAAATCTTTAATAAATTAAGCTTTTACCGAACACATCTCAATTATTTATTTACAAGTCTTATCGACATTATCACCTTAACACATATCTCTATAATAAATTTAAATCATTTATTTACCGCTCAATAAAAAAATAATAATTACTGTTTGTCCTTAAGCAGCTGGTTCCATCACCTTCGCATAAACAATATATAAATATTATATAAACAAAGTACCAACATATAATGAGAAGATTAGTAAGGTCAATAGCCCTCCACATGTACCATTTTCAAAACAATGGTTCAGGTAGAATCAATTTGATAATGCGCATATAAAATGAATATATATTTTTTAAATCTATTGATTGGTCAAAAACTCGCTCTCACACACTAGTCTTATTTTTAATTTATTTCTTTATTTGCAAAAAAAAAAAATTAAAATGGATATATTCATATTTTAATTTTTATCAATTCACCAAACTTGATCTCATTAACCCCAACCTGCACTAGGAACCATTTAGCACAGTTATGAGGCATTTGATTGACAATTCTAGAAATCCAACACAAGAAAACAACAGAAAGACAAGAAAAACTACATGAAATACTTACAAAACACTAAGAATCTCCCAAGGTTTAGAAGAAAACAACCAAGAATTACATCAACAGTAACCTTGCACTCTATAAATACTTGAAAATCTTGTTGGAAACCTGCTAGTTGGACAGTTAACAAGATTATCTTTTCTATTCACACTGATATTTATAAGCACCAAGCATTACATGAACTTGAATACTAGGGTTCAAGCCCTGGAAACCTCACTACACAAGCACACTATAAAGTGTGTTCTCCTCAAAGTTTGGAATCAGAGAGGAGAAATGGAAAGCAAGCTTTCATTTATTAGTCCAAAATGTACATAGAAGGCACTTATTTATACACATGTAATCAACTATACATTCACACAACTTTCCAACTATAATAAACTATTATCAAAGTAAGTTATAATACTTTGCACCAACATCACAATAAACTTAGTGTAATTGATTTATACACATCCTAAGAATCTACAGGCCGAAAAGAAAGCTACTACTCGATTGATATTCACCATTCACCACATTAAGAACGTTGTTGAAAGGATAGGTTGCTTGGAGAATCAATCCTCACTATAATATCTTCCTCAACAGTAGATTCATCACTTGAATCTTCTTCATGAGTTTCTCTTCTCTTTGTGCTTTCTGGCGGGGGATTTGTGACATTTCGCGTGAATGGCCTGCCTTCGAGGTCCTTCTTGGCAGTAGTAGCCCCTTCTGATTTGACAGAAAGAAGTTGGCGGCCCTGATTTGATTGAATTGATGGATATAACAAACTAAGAGGCGGTTTGATGATATAGCTTGGCAAACTTCTACTCAGCCAACGAATGTCAACCTTCAAATGATATGATAAATTGAAGAAATTTAGAGGCATGATAGAGATAAGGCATTCCTAGAAGTTAAAACCAAAATCACATTTTTATTGCTTATTGATTGATTATATTTCAGGATATCCGTCCAATGTAGACTGTCAAGATAGAAGAAGTTCAATGGTCAGTGTGACTTGACTTATAATGTTGATATCCTCAGTGTAAACCTCAGGAAAACTACTCACCCACAATAGTCATAGAGCATTCAGATGAAAACACACCACACCGCACTGCAAATAAATTCACATTAGGGAGTTGCCCATCAATTTTTTTGGTCTTAACCACTAGTATCTATGGGGTACGAACCTATTACTAGGTGCCTCAACCCACAACTAATCTAGTTTAAGCTAACTAAAGGACCCAAACAGGGACAGAACTCTCCTAAAGATATTTTTTGCATACATTAGGACTTGAACCCAAAATAACATATTTAAGTGGCCTTAACTCCTTACCACCAGAACCAACACCTATTGGTGGGTTGCCCATCAATTTCAGTTTTGGGTAAATTGGAATATGGCAACATCGAGTATAAATATATTAGGTAAATTGGATATGCATGCTATACTCTACAGCCTATATATCCTAGCAACAAACGCCTTTTGGATAAACTTGCAAATCAGATGATCTACAGATGATCTAAGAAAAGATTGACTCTTTTTCTAAAACCAAAAGGTGATATTCTTATCAAACTAATAGATTAAATTTGGAATGTAATTCAAGCAAAATATTCTGCCATGAAGTAAAAAATAAAAAAGAAATTATATACTGACATACCATGCTGCCGTAAATGCTCAGATGCAATGCCCTTGCAGACATACTATTGGCTTGTCGCTCAGTCCTTTGAGGTTCTTGCTTATGTTGATTCCGATTGTAGACTAGTTCGGGCCAACTCATAAGACCACCATGTTCTCTACTGTAAGATCTATGGGCATGATCGGCTGCGTCTGATAACAGGGAACTTGACCTTCTACGAGGAGCAGTGTCAGACTCAAATGCTGCAATGTCAAATATGATTACTCTTGCTCTTGTTTCTACTAAATAACTGAATCCCCGAAGAAGAAAGCTACCTTGCTGACTACCTGGCATAATTAAAAAGAAGATTGATCAGAATTTGGCCAACAATCAAGACTGACAGTTATGTTATTGATTATCTTGTTTGCAAAAGAGGCATTTAAATGAGGTTAATCTTGTAAAAAAAAATTTTTTTTCCTTGGCATAATCTACCTCAGCTATTAGACAGCAGTGGTGGAGTGACATTCCTGTTTACTGTTTTATGATTTAATTGCTTGAACTGTTTTTGGATTCAGTATAACTTTTTTTTTTCTTTATTTAGTGGTTATGCTACTAGCATAATACCTTTTTAATGAGTAAGAATGGCTAAGATTAAGAACTCGTTTGAATTGGCTTTTACAAAATTAAAAAGCTAAAAGGAGAAGTAGAAGTAGAAGTTAAAAAGAGAAATATTCCTCGACCTGCTTCTAAAAAAAAAAAAAACAGAATTTTGGCTTGTGGAAATGCTTCTTCTTTTATAAAAACGCCAATCCAAACAGGTTCTAAATGTTGGTTCTGTAAACGTGGGGCTGGGTTTTAGAAATATGATAATGACAATGGTATGCATAGGCTTCATGACCTATTGTATTCAGCCATCATACTATATTTTCATGTGAAAAGTTTTTGCATCCATAAAACCAATAACAAACAATAATGAAAGCCTAAACAACTCACACAACATAAGGAAAAGCCAAACAAACCGAAGTTGTATATGGACATAACCAGATACCTCCCTTCAGGATCAAAACAATAAATTACCGAAGTGCCCCTGATGGAAAATAAATGAAACAGAAAATATGCATCTGCATAGGAAAACTCAGTTCACTCTGCCTAAATATCATAATAGCAATGAAATAGGTTTCCCCATTTCGCCATGGCATTTCGCAAACATCCCGTCTCTCAGCCAGCTAGTGGTCCTAATACTAATTCAGTGAAACAAGTATTACAACAGGAAACATCTTTTTGATAGCACCAAAATAAGTTCAATTACCTGAAATTTCAAGGTTTTGGAAGCTTGGATTCCCATAAGGCAGCAGGGCCGCCGGTGATGTTACCAGTTTCTCAGAACCTTGAGTTTTGACATATCCTTCCAGTAAAATCCCGATTGAATGACGAGGAATTTCTATTGTTTCCCCTCTTATGCGTATGGTTATTTCTGACCTTTCAGCAACTAAAGCTCTTAAATCTTGCATTGCCAATTTCCCAAATATCTGAGGAAGCAATAGTTTGGAAAGGAAAATAGCACTTTCCTGCAGATCAAAATAAACTGTGCTTAATAGCAAAAACACATTCATTATGACAATTTTCTACCATATTATTGCCATTTCTATGCTTTCTGCAGCACCAAATATATATAACAAAGACATATTTAATATACAGCACATCTTAAAGAAGCAGTCTGAAAATGAAAATCTTATTCCCCATTGAGCTATAATATATGAATTAGAGTTCGTTTGGATTGGCTTCTATTTTTAAAAAAAAAAAAGGGAGAAATAGAAGTAAAAGTTAAAAGGAGAAGCATCCCCCCAACCTACTTCTAAAAAAAATAGGATTTTGATTTTTGGAAATGCTTCTCCTTCTACAAAAAGCCAATTCAAACAGTAAATTTTTGTATAAGTGCTTCTTTTTCAAATTAAAAGCAGAAACAAGTTGGCAAAAGCTAATCCAAATGAGCTCTTAGTAAAATGCAATAACAAATTAAATACCATTTATGCTATGGTATTAGTAGCAATAACAAGTTATTAATGTACCGCATACCTGCCACAAGAAGTCTTCCACTGAAGGATCTGATCTGAGACATGAAACTATCTTGTCTGCTTCAAGGAAAAAGCAAAGGACCACCGAATCCGTGGTAACGTTGCAGATATATGGCCTTCCAGTCAGCACTTCATAGAGGCCCAATGTGCTCCCATGTGTAAAAGTTTGATAAAGAGAGTGCTTGTTTCTTATGATGCTGCTTTCCCACTGTGAAAACAGCAATAGTCAATGCTGCATCTTTTTGCATGGAAAATCAGATCATACATACTTAATCTGGTACTGCAGACAATGGTTTAATTACCTTCACCACCCCACTAGAAATTAACCAAATACCATTTGGTTTGGAACCTTCCTTGTATAGTGTCAAACCACGCAGTTTCATCATTTCCTTGGTATTGCTTGCAAGTGATTCACGAACCGAAGATGGTAGGGCACCCAACATAGGATTTATAGTACTTATTTTAGGAACCTTCACCAATGGAGGATTTCTGACTAGTCTCTTTAAATCGGTCTAAAAGATAAACGAATCAATTAAAAAAAAATATATTCCAACATTATCACAGGAGATTACACAAACTGAAACAACAGATGAACATAAAGAGTGAATAACACTAGAAGATACCTGAACAGCATCATGAAGATGCAGCATCTCTTTCTCTTCCAATAACCCAACCTTCTCAAGGTTTTCAACATATTCAATTAAATGCTTCAATACTAAATGTGTTGCTTGCCTTGTTTTTACAACATGCAAAACCTAAAGATTAGACATTTATTAGATAAAATAAAGAAAAACTATCATTGCACATAATACTTCAAAGAATTCAGTAAAACTAGCAAGAAAAAAAAATTAATGAATTCAACAAACAAACCTGAGGAAATGTTACACGAACATCTTCGAGGAACTTCCTTGCTTCTTCTCCTTCTACAAGGCTTTCATTAATGACAATAGAAGCAACATCACTCTCGCCTACAGAAGAAGTGGATGCCAGAAAATAATAGCTATTTCAAATGCAGTTACGGCTCTAGTGACTCTAAGAATATGAATTAACACTTAACAGAAATAAAAATTCATATAATCCAGACATTCAATGTTCTATTTAAGATTAACAAAGTCATGTAGTGAATAGCAAGGTTTTCAGTTACAGGAATGCGTGGTCAATCTATATGATGGTCCAAAATACTAACCAATGTGAAGGACAAAGCAATCAGGATTTTGCACCCACCAGAACTAAAAATAATGTATGATACAAAATCCAACACTAGTTTTCAAATAATACATGCTCCAATTGCCTAAAATTGCACATAGAATGTTTCAGAAAATATGAACCAGCAAAATAGCCATTGACTGTTGCAGACCGCTAATCACCTCAAACCTTAACATGTTGAAACCGGATCAAATTAGTATGTCAAGGTTAAAATGCTAGCATGCTCGTGCACTCTTGGCAAAAAGTGAACCTTTCCCAACACATGACAGTACAACTATTTTCAAACAGTTGTCATGGTTTCTTCCGAGATGGGTTTTATGAAGTTTTATTTTTAGTAGGTGTCTTCTAAATTTCCTGGTTGCTTAACCAGAAGCCAGCCCTTTTAACCTGAAGATCAACTGCCTATTGGCTATGTTTGGAATTGCTCTGCCCATTTTTTCCCTCTAATTAACTGCACAGCTCGATAGATTTTATTCTAGGCTTTCTATCATGTATTGAGAGGATGATACATATTGCAGTAATTGAAGTCAAAAAATTGTACTATACTCCTTTTTGTGTATGTGCACACCCACGCATGTGCATAAAGTAAAGAAAACGGAACATAATAAAAAGGGGAGTTGAGTTTTTTAGAGAAAACAAACATTTTTCACAACATTGTGAGGTTGCATTGAAGAGAATAAAATCTCGTACTTTCTCTTTGTAATAAAATCCATTTTTAGAAAAGGCTTATGAACTCATGGGCACTTTTCACTGTTCTTCTACTCCATACTCAATTTCAATTTTTTTATATAAAAAGAAAAAAAAAAAAAGATTCCAAGAATCTTTCAAAGCATAAGAAATGTTTATTAAACTAAACGAGTTAAGTTAACATAAGTACATAGAAAGCACAGTAGAGAAAACAAAATGGAAAATAGATGATAAAAAGATCACAATAATGGCAATAGTACTTGGAAGGTAAATAGACTAAAGTACTAAGATAGACAATTACCTATGAAGTCAAGTAACTTTTGTTGGGCAATTCTGTGCGCACGAAGGAATGCAGCACAAATACAACATGCAGATTCCAATCTTTCCACAGTAAAATATGTTACTAATTTTTGTGGAATAGAAATTCTCTGGAGAAACTTGTAGTAACTTGGGAAATGAACATTAGATTTTAAATCTTTCCAGTCACATAAAGGCTCCTGTGATGCCAAGTCCAGAGCTTCCTCCACCGACTGCATTAAGATATTCGCTGTTGTTTGTGAAATTCTTCCCTCATCAAGCATCTCCCAGTATGCAGCTTGGACACCTAACATTAAGCAGCAAGTTGTTCAATCAACCAGGATATCAATATAGAGGAAGAATCAAGTTCCCCCGGCTAAAAAAAGTGATGTTTGCAAATTCACGTCAACATGAAAGAATATAGGCATCCTAAGATCTTAGGTGCTTACATGAACATAATCATCATGCAACAACCTTAAAATATCAGTGTTAGATATAAAACCATTAGAGATTTAGAGTCTTCACCTAATAGCTTAAACTTTTAAAATGATTTTCCAAGAAACAGGATGTATCTCTTGATCTCCTTTAAATTCCATTAAAAATTGATATGAAAATTCTAAATTTACATACGGTGACTAGACAGGCAGAAATTATTTGTTTTCCTTCTAAAATCATAAGAAAGATGATACTCCGAAGCTCTTTAAAGGTAGACCAATCTCTACTGGCATCCTCCCCCTCCTGTACAACATGACATGCCAAAAAACTGAAAAAAAAAAAAAAAAAAAAAAATGGAACAAAAATATGCATGGCCCAAAAAAAAAGGCATTGCAATGATGTTAACATGGTGAACTGTCGAATGGTAAAACCAAGTACAGTGTTGATAACATTGCCTTAAAAGCTTCAATATCTCCAGGATATTTAATAACTTGGGGAATACAAAAAGCATCTCATCATTCTGAGCCATTCCTTCACATTAATTTTGCCATATAATTGAGTGTTAAAAAAAAGAATGCTTGAACTAGTCATCAAAACAGAAACGGTTACAGACTGGACATGACTTTCACTCTTGAGAGGCATAGAATTAGAAATTATAAAAAGCAACAAGTACCAATAATGAAAGAAATGCATAAGCTTCCATACCATTCAAAAGGCGTATTCTTATGTCTTTCAAATTCATCGGATGATTTGGATCCGAGTTATTATCACTTGCAGATGTATGATGAGGGTGAACACGTTCACCTTCAATGTCATTTAAGCATGAGAGATATCTCTTCACTGTCGACCAGTCAGCAGGTCCCAGTTCCTCATCATCTCCAAGTTCACCAAAAGCCTCTAATGCTTTCTTCAACATTTCATACTTTGTGTAATCAAGTATACGTTTCTGTTTTATTTAAAAAATAAAAAAAGGACATAGACCAAAGGTAATTAAGCGATAAGAGAAAAAGAAAATATCTACAGATTTAAATTGGAAGGTATAGCACACATATTTATACAACACAGGACCTCTTCTTTATTTCTTATCTCTATGTTCTATAAAAAAATGTAACTTAAAAAATGATTATATATAACAAGATGGTATCAAGGATGCACATGACAATATCATTGCTGATTCTTTGACAAGATTTTTTGATATACATAATCAACATCAAAAGTAAACTTCAAAGTATCTGACTAGGTACACAAAGATGTTTTTCCACAATTAAGGTAAACCCAAAAACATAAAGGCCCAACTTAAATTATGACATGTCAAATGGTTGCATCTCTCTTAATAAGATTGGCAGAATCCTGACCTTAGTTGCTGTTAACTTATCCATTTTTAGGAAGTGTAAAACGAACTGTGTGGTGGAACCATTCACGATGAGTGTCAAAAACACAATTCCTCCAGTGAAAAAAACAAACTGCACAATTGAAAATACTTAAAGTCAATGTGTTAAGAAAATTATAATATCCCAAATAGTCTTGAGCTTAAAATAACCCAGCATAATTAAGATAAAGTTATTCATTTTTACAGAAATGTTTTTCTCTAAACTAAATATGTGACCAATAGTCTCATGTAAAAACATACCAGTATTCCCGTTTTTCCACTCAATTCAACCGATCTGTCACTGGATCTCTGAACCACCAAAAATTAGATTATGAGAAGATTAAACTGCAAAAGCATGAGAATACATACAAATGATAGCATCAGGAAGGAAACTTCTTTTTCCTTAACATCATAGAGTTAAAAGTTCCCCTTGTGATCCACTGGGAAGTAAAGCAGTGATAAAATGTCTTTCTAGATCAGGAAAAAAGTTTGATTGGCCAATATTGCATGTATTCAAGAAGAAACAAGTATAGAGACTGTTTATGGAAGAGTTTGATTACTTATTTAATTATTGTATAATCAAGACTTTGTTTTAGGTTAGATACTTTTATTGCCTCTAATATGGAAATTCATTTTAATCCATCCCCAAAATTTTGAGTGTTAGATTTTATCTCGCTTTTCCTAGTCATTGAATTTGCTGTGAAATTTTACTGATACGTTAATAAAAATTTAAACCAAAAGTAATCAAGATATCCAAAGAGGGACAAAACTGAACCCAGTTACAAAACTTGGTGGACTAAATTGTAGCAACTGAAAAGAAGGATAATGAATTTGGCTTAAATTGTAGGAATTAAAAGTATATTTTAACCAATTGCTTGGTAATACAACTAACATTTGCTTAATATTTGATTTAATTGCAAGCAACTTGCAAACAATCTGAAGATTTTAAATATTACTTGATGTTACTGACAACTTGTCCAGTTCAAATTTATATTTCTGTAGACAGTTTACAATATATCAAGCCAAACAACCAATATGCAATTGCTCACACAGACTAGTTTGGAGCATCATGTTTATGCTTGCTAGAGTCATCAAGGGGATCATGTAAAGAACCAAATTAGAGCAGCCATGATTAAAAAGTTAAAGATAAAACAAATTTATTTACTAAGTAGGGTTCAGCAAGGTGGTAGACTTCCTTGATTTAGAAAATCACACCGGAACTTCTGTAGGTACAAATCTGTGCAAACTAATAAAGAATATGATATTCCTCCTAAAAACATGGCAGGGAAATATGCATTGTTTAGTCCATGAATACTTGCCTTAACGGATAATGAAAGCGACAAGGCAACAGCCCCACGCAATCCTGACCAGATAAGGATAATAGCTTCTTTCCATTCCAAACCATATCCAAAATATTGTAGAAAGGGATACAATACTCCAACTACAATGCATCTAGATACTTGAACATATGCATAGAGAAGCAAGAGGTGAACCCATGATTGTCCTGCAATAAAATCAATAGCTTATGGTCACTCACTACAGCTAATCTTTCTAACAACAAAGGAGAACAAGTGAAACTGACAAGAGCATCAATAAAGATGAGCTTCAATATCAAAGAATCTCAGTTGTAAATCTTGAGATTTCCAGTCAACCCTTCTTTCTCTCTTTCCCCTTAACTGAAAAGTTTTTACGGTGGGACATCTTTTGAGATTAAAATAAATCATTAATAGAGATGCCTAGCGGAATCTGTTTAGTTACTAAAAAATTTTTCTTCCATTCCTCCATTATTTGTCCTTCATAGTGTTATTTATTCTTGTAACCAACTTTTCAGCATCATTACAACCACCAATGTTGAATTCTTTCAGTTTTAACACCTCAGAAATTACAAGTCCAACTTTCCACCTACAACGCTAAATTCAAATATTTCTATGAATACAATCCATAACTCATTTCCTCCTAAACCTCTTGTATCAACTTTTTCATTTTCCCATATGAACCAGAAAAAGGATAGACTCGGGCTACAGAACACCAGTCCACATGAGGAACATCTCAGAAAAGGTTCTACCAAATTTGAGTATCATTCTCTAGAATCAATCAGCAAAGGAAAGTATTAGTATCAGCTGAGTTCCCATTGATTAATTAGCAAAGTTACAATACAATATTTGCATCCAATAAATTTCATTGTATGGCCTTACTCAAATAAATACCCTAAAGTAAGAAATTATAATCCGTTAAAATAAAGAGAACTTAAATACCATCAGAAAAAGTAGAGAAATCTTTAAGAATGCCTTCAGCTATAACAACTCCACTGCAAAAGAAGATATGAAACAATTAATGAAATCAATATATTATTAAGATTGCAGTGCAGTTGCATCGAAAATGTGGTTAAATTGTAAGAACAATATTTGTTTGATTTATTCGAAAATAGTCTCAGCTGCCTATTCACATCTCATATCAATGGATCAATATTATTTGAGAGTCCATAATAGATCTTACCTCAAAATGAAAATTAATGTATTAGCAATATAAGCAATCATTTCCCTGGGAAAAATTGAACAAGATTAGAACAAGTCTGAATTTACAAAGAATATATAACTTAGAAAGTAAATATGAATTTTGTTATAAGAAATCTCAGATGGGATTTGTAGCCAAACTACATGTTCAATCATTTTAGCCTCTAGTAAGAATTTTTTTCTTTTAATTTTTGGGAGAAAGAATAAATTTATTTAGAGAAGACAAAGATGAAGGAGAGAGGATAAGGTATCCTGCAATAGAAAGCAGAAAACGAACTTGATAGGAAAAAAATCAAAACATGTGGATCCCTCGAAACAACGACAGGAAAAAATGGCATCCTTCAAAGCAAGAACTAAACTAACAAAATGGAAATGAAAATGCCAATTTCAATTCATAGGTCACAAGTCCAAGTTCAATTCTGCAGGCAAAATACTATCTGCTAAATTACTGGAAATGGTAATGATACCATTTTTGTTCTCCTAGGAAGAGCAATCAATTTCCTCCACTATTCATTCTACTTCTATAAGCTTCAACCATATAGGAAGTCTCTTCTCTAAGTTTAAAAATATATTTAAGTTTCTTTGCTTTCTTACTTTCTTTTCATTTCTTCCATTTTAATGAACAACTAGCAGGTATGTTTATCAGCAATACAACAAGGGTGATTCAAAAAGCCAAAGCAAAGCCAGTAATATATATTTTTGACAAAAGAACAATCCATTAATAAAAGTAGAGTGGATAAACCCAATAAGTAATCCTCATAAAATAATCAAGGGTTTCAAGACATCAAAGAAACCAAACCAAAAAAGGAAAGAAAAAAAAATCCCAATTCCTTGTCCAAAGTAAGAAGGGGCACCCATCTAAATCCATTAGCTGAAAAACATAAGAAATCCAAAAAGACAACCACATTCCATAATATCTATGAGAGGAGAATCTCTGGCTATAAAGCCAGTAACACACATCTTTAATCCTTTGCCAAGCAAATACAAATTCCCTTTCTCTTTTCTTTCAGTCAGAAGATGTCACTTAGACTGTTCATTGTTTATACATACATCAAACATGCCACTCTTATTGACATATGCATGCACAAGCAGAAGGCTTACCAAAAGTGATGCAAGCTTTCTTGGCCATCACCCTTAAAAGCTGTCTTTGCAACTGCAGAATAGAACCTGTGCAAGGATTTTAATAATAAGATATTTATAACATAAGAGGTAAAGACACTTTATATTAAAGTTCAACTTACATCCCCAGTGTCATCACTGTCAAAACACCAGAAACATCAGCACTCTCTTGAGCCTATCAGAAAAAATGGCCATCAATTTATCCATACACAAGATGAAAGCAATTCAAAGCACATTGTTAATCAAACAACATGTTATGATTTCAATAATATAATGGATGAATACAAAATGAAACTGAGCTATGAATTTATAAACAATGAAAATGTCATAGAGATCAGTAGTTTTTTATTTTTTTTTAACAAGAGAGGATCAAACCCCAAACCTCCAACATCCTACCCAAACCACTCACCACTAGATCATATTCACACCAAGTGGCTCAGAGACCAGTAAGTTTTTATTTATGCATGTTTGTACAATTTACGAAAAAACTATCGTCAGGACCTCATTCTGCTAGCAGAAAGGCATGGCAAACAAACAAAATAATGCAGCTATGTCTCCAGAAACTGTGCAAAGTTGCCCATTTAGAGAATTGCCTGCTAATAAGTTCCCAAACAAAGATAGTATAAATGAAAGTTACAACTGCCCAGGGGCTCATTCTGCTAGCAGAAAGGCATGGCAAACAAACAAAATAATGCAGCTATGTCTCCAGAAACTGTGCAAAGTTGCCCATTTAGAGAATTGCCTGCTAATAAGTTTCCAAACAAAGATAGTATAAATGAAAGTTACAACTGCCCAGGGGCTAGGACGGATTAAGGGGTATTACTCAAAACAAATTAATTAAGAAGTTGTAAAAAGATGTGAGCTAGGCCATTCAGGTTTCCAGAATTTCCCTACCATTAATGTTGACCTGAATAAGATGAGCAACACAAGACCAAATAGTTCATTAAAAGCTAATCCCAGATGTTATTGCATAGTCCAGATCATTCTCGTCCAAGTTCAATCCATAACAAAATGACTATTGCATCTAACCGGACACACATAAAGTTAAGGTCATGGTAATCCTACTTCACTTACCTGACATATTTCCTCAGTCAATGATTTCAAATTCAATTTAAGAAAAATTAAGCACTATTAAATTGCTCTAGCCATGCAATTATCGCTAACACTGACTCCAATAATCTGACATATTTCCTCAACCGAAGAATTCAATATCCAGAAAAATTAATCACTAATCAATTGTATCCAAGAAATTATCATATCTAACAGTGATATGTCCTGCTTTCAGCACTAGAGCAACTGCCTAAAGATGGCATCCACATTCAGAAGCAACTTACTATGAAGTAAGCAATGTAGCTAATAGCAAGTGTTAGAGCAATCTCTATCACTGTGTCATTGAAAATAAACCCAAGCCACAAAACAGATGCTATCCCGAAAGCAAGACCAATTCCTACACTGGACCAACAACAAAAGGGTCATATTAGCAGAATGAATTTTTGCCACTGCTGATGTCAAGAAGTAGGCGGAACCTACGCTCCAAGTGAAACTTGTGCTAGAAATTTAATTATGGCTGCCCAATTGAAGCTCTCTCCCAATACCATCCGATAGAATAGTGTGTAAACCACAATTGCTGTCCTGGAGAAAAAGATTTGAAGAGGAAGTAGGTAAATGAAAAGTAAAAAGACCATTATAGGAACAAACAAGCAACCACTAACTTCAAAAAATATAAAAACAAACAAATTCTTCCAACAAGTAGGCATTGCTTATGATAAAAGTGATTTAAACTAAACATAGATACCCATCATTCATCAACGATTCCCCTTCAATTATTGTACTCAGTTTTTTGCTGGCACCAAGCTCTCTCAACAAAGCCACAACTGCTACAGGATCAGTTGCACTAAGAAGTCCTCCAAGCAACAATGATGTTTTCCAACTCCAGTCATATGGAAAAGTAAGCTGCATGGTGATGTAAAGATAATAATCATATGACGAAGATGATAAAATGTTTACACAAAGCCTCACATACCTTCAAAACAGATCCAAGCAAAAAGGTTGAAATCAAAACTCCTGGACCAGCTAGTAATATCATTTGAGCAATGCACCTCTGCACCAAAATAAAAAATCAAAGTCTGACAAAATAAAAAATTATCATTTAATGAATGGCATTATTTTATAAAAGCAACATCAGTTTATTTCTCGGTTCATATTTGTTCATTACTAGTCTATCACTCCTATCTTTGTTAAAGTTTCTAATTTCTTCCTCCCCAAATTGGTGTATCAACCATACAAGACAGACTAGATAGTAGAACACAAGAGAGGATGCAAATTTTTGGCTCAAATGAAGAATTTTACTACCTTTTTTTCTCTCCCTATCTTCCGGTTACTGGTCAGTCAGGAAATGTAAGCATGATGATGAAGGTTAATGGCTAAAATCATCAAGCCAGATCCAAAGTGTTGCTTGCAACAAGCCAGATACAGAAATAAAATACTACAATATGCAACATTTTTATGCCATAACTGAATTAACAGTGTGCTAAATAAAAGATTATGCCAGAAGCCTAAATGAGTCAGAAAGCAATAAATTCCAACTTTAACCACTCCGGGAGTCCTGTTCCACAAGAGCAAGTGTTGATCACCTGCTACTTTAATATTTAAACATAAGACATGATATCCATCATCTTTTCATCCACGCTTTGCTGTCAGTCACTGATGATGGATATTTACTCAACTGTCTACTCTAAAATTTCAAATTTTCATTTGCCCTTCAAATGCAGAAAATGACAATTCGAAAGGGTGACTTAGACAGCTAGCCCAAAAGCTTTAATTTGTAGCAGGGGGTCCTTCAGCAACTGAAAATTCTTTTAGGGGTTTTGAAAAGCTGGTCTCTTGTGTGAAGACAAGATATTGATTCTAAACATAGGTGGTGGAAAAAGACATACTAGTTAATGAATGTAAGTACAATAGAGTAAAGTGAATTTTTTTCTTTAAAGAATGAATAAAGTGAATGATCCACTGGAGGAAAATGAGGATGGTAATGAAATTAGGAGTGAAGGATCTACTTCAACAACATAAGGACGGCAAGCGTATCCTTAAGTTTGAAAGTATTTCTGTGATTCATTTCAAACTCCAGACGTATGAAGGAAGAATATTCTTGTCGAGGTCTCTATCAAACTGTAATCCTGGAGCAATGACAGAATTTATGTGAAACGAACCAGGCATGATTAATATCTCCACTCCAGCTTGAGGGAAGTATTAAATGTATTGGCTGTTTCCTTATTTTAGCCATTAGGACTATTTTATGTCCCTTACATAACCATCCTTTTCAGTGCATATAAACACAAATACATGAGAGACTCATGATAAGTTAGATCCAGAAGAGAAATCTCTTCTCTCTCTAACAGTATCTACATAAATTGAATGGGTGTGCCTGTTTGCCAACGCAAGCATCTATTTATGTACAGGACCAAGACTTGATAAACAACCTGACAATTCAAATAGTAAGTGCACATGAAAAAGACAGAAAACAAACCTTGATTTGGTGGACTTCCATTGAGAATGAGCTCTCAAAGAGGAGAGCCGGAAGAAAAACAGCTAACAGAAGATCTGGATCAATCTCTGACCCTGATAATTTAAAATATTAACCTCCTCAAATACTTTTCAAAAATAAAATAGCATAGACTAAGCTCTCTAAGTTGAGACTTTCTTTGAATGTACATTTTAATATGTAAACTATGAACCACGATGACAGCATAAGCTCTATTTTCTCCTCCTTCTATTTTTCTTTTTCAGCATGGGCATATGCTCTGAAATTAATAGAAGAAATAAAAGGACTGAACTTACAAAGGCGAATTCCAGCCCCAAACTTTCCCAGCTGATGATGTGTACCATATTCTGTTTAGAAGGTTCACCAACAATTAGCCAAGTTGCTAAAAACTATAAAAGTATGTTGATATATAAATATGCAAATAAGTGTATATTGCTATATAATGTCAGAGGGATTGGTAGGGAGAATAGTGGTAAATGAGAAGAAACTTTGGTCCCTGCTCAAAAAAACTGAAACAAGCACATATTGCAGAGCTCTATCCATCTGCTGTCACATAGGTTCACTTAAATATATTTGCTGTCTCTAGAAAGCTGAGAAGTTCCACATTGATGACAAAGTTTCAAGATGTGTATAGACCCCAATGGTCTTTAATGGACCAAAGATGAAAAGAAAAGAGATGCAGTTAAAGCGGTGAACAGATGTGATAATCAACGTTGAATAAACCAAAACCACTCATGTAACTCTTGGAGCTCTCCTGCCAAGCCCAGCTAACTAAATTCCTTTTCACTTATGCTAGCCAATAAGAGTATTGAAAATAGCTAATGGAACTAGTGTCCGCTAGAAAAAGTTAAAAAGGCTTGTCTTAAAATCAATTGTCTGGGTATATTGGACATCCAGAGTTCTCATATGCATGAACTTTGTAAATTCTACCATGATATGATAATACTTATGTAGAATTACCACTTTGTCCAAATATAGATGTCACAGTAGTAACATTATGTTTTTACCAGATTATAAACATCACCTTGTCTCTCCCAACATCACCCTCAACAGTAATATAACATAATTATGACCCTTTTCTGATTGCTTCTTATTCTTCGTCTACTATGTTTAATCTATTCATAGTCCTTGATTTGAACTTCAAAGGTCATGTCCTAATGAATTATTTTTCTTGGCATCCAAAGACTGAAGTTTCTGACTAAACAATTTATAAGTAAACTTCCTATAATACCAAAAGAAGGACCTTTTCAGCCAGTTACATAAGAAATGTGAATAATAAAAATAAAATGAGCAAGCCCATGTAAAGAAAATCTATAAGAAACTAATAGTTAGAAATGACAAACTCAGAAACTCCAGGCAAGCAATATTAGAATTAAATACAAAACATATAGAGCATGGCACAAATAAAACTGAAATATCCCACCTGAACATCCCTAGTACGATAGTACTTCCTTGTCAGCTTGAAACACTTTCTTGTTCCTCATCAAACATGATGAACAATATCATGATTGCATGATATCAGGATATAAAGTAACATTTACAGTGAAATAAAAGATCAAGAAAACCTTGGATTTGCTCAATTTTTCAGAATTTGTGGTGGGTATAAAAAGATAAGGTGTTCTATATCTTACATAATGGCTCAAACTAGGAGTTTCACTTTCGGACTTAAACAATGAAAAAGGGTTCCTACTTCATATTCTGCTTTGACTATATCAAATCAATCATTCAAATTCCATGATGACATATTAAATGAAAACCAAGATCGAACTCAGTGTTGATCTAAGCTTCTTCTTTTTTTTAATAATAAAATTTTTTCCCTTAATTTTTCCATTCTAAATACAATTATAGAATTGATCATTGCATTATCCCAATCCAAATACTTATCCAGAATGTCAACTTTCTTATATGTCTTCTTCCATCATTTCCCATACTTGAATTTCTATCACCTTTCACAATAACACCCCCAGAGAGAAAAGAACAAAACAGAAAAACAGAAATTTTCATTTTTCATAGCCAGAAACTCAGAAGTCCAAAAGGAGACAGAAAAATTCATTATAAGAAAAAGAATTATGCAGAGTCTGTAAATGAATGATGAAAAATTGAACCTAAGGATCCAAGAGCAATGCCAAGAATGAGCAAAGCCACTGTGTACGGCACTCTGGTGCCACGCAAGACATGCCTGCAAGCAATTCCAAGTGCCAAACTGACCCCAAAAAATATCACTGCGTCTGAAGGACTCCAGTTCTTTTCCGAAGAAGCGGAGGGAGCAGAAGAACCAGAACCAGAACCAGAGACTTCTTCCGCCATGATTCTGTACGGAAACATTGCCTCCGTCACTGCAGCCATAGGAATTCGATTGCTGAAGTGAGAGTAGTCAATAAGGAAAGCAGAATGGGACAAGGAAGTGAGAGTTTCAGCTCAATGAGTAAATCATTGGATGATTGTACTTTAAAATCATGTGCTGGGGGACAAACACAGTTCTCTTACAAATTACAATAAATTAGAGGGAAAACTATTTGCCATAAAAAATTTTGAGTTTCTTTTTCTTTTTTTTTCTGGGATTCACAAATTAAAAGGAAAAAAAAAATCTCAAATAACTTCTCAAACAAACAATATTAGCACTCCCTTTTTATTAGTAAAAAAAATTTATAAAAAATAATACTAAAAATGAGACAAAATATATGATAGAAAATGTTACTCTTACAAAATTATATATATAGTAAATTTGCTTGAATAAAGCCATTTAATCTTAATAGCAATTTTTTTTTTTGGCTCAATAGCATTTAAGATTAATTTGTACAAATTAGTGCAGTTAATTAAACATATTAGTTCCAAAAAAAAAAACATATTATTTTACCTAAAAATATTATTTGTAAAATTCTAGTTAAAATTATACAGTTAATATTTTTTTCTTTAGTTAATAATTATTAATATTATTACAAAATTTTCAAATTTAAAATGTAATAATTATTACATTGAAAAAGTTAAACCAAAAGAAAAAGTACAAAAGAGACAAAATAAAAAATGGAAAGAAAAGTTAAGCAAGGAAAAGAGGGGATGAAAAGCTTATTTTAGTGGTGATTAAGTATAGCAGAAGACATGACACACGACAATTCATGTATGCCAGTGTGGACTTTGGATTTCGATTTTAATAATAAACATAATACTGAGACGCAACTCGTCACAAACTGGTCCTAAAGTTAAACAGATGTAACCTAAATCATAGATTGGATCTAATCAGTAAATAAATAAATGAAGGATTGAGTAGGAATCATATAAAAAAAAAAATATGTTATTATAATACACCACTTATTTTTTAGTATTATTTTTAAATTATAAATTTATGACACTTTTTTTTCTGTGGGCTCTCCTGTAATTCATCTAATAATTATGGTGATATAAGTAAATATTCTAAATAATTAGAGACATAAGTGACAAAATACACATTTCTTTGTCAGACATAAGATGTCATAGTAAAACGTATAAATTAATCGATAAAAAATTATTTTAATTTAAACTTTAAAAATAATGATGTTTTATTCACTTATATTAAATTAGTTAATTTTTAATATAATAGTAGATATATGTAGATTTTAATAATAATAATAACGGTGACAATTATTTTCAAATAAGTTTGACACATTCTTTTTATATAAGGTCATTGTTGAATTTTATTTTTTTTTCCCAAAACGGTTGTATTATGTTTCATACTCTGTAACTTATTTAAATTATAAGATATGATTTAGTGGTAAGAATTAAGTAATATATAAGAGGTTATCAAGTAACAACAAAATCACAAAGAAAAAAATAAAAATTATTCTAGCTTGGCCGTGACCCTTGATTATAGAACCAACGAAAAAAACAAAACTGAGGGCGGTGCAATAAAATAATAAGCTAGCGCTGCTGTGTGATGCTGAAGTGAGTTTGACTTTGAGAGAAGTCAACAATGAGACATGAAACTTGATCCCCATGAGACAAAGAATAACCTTTTCATGGATACAATTACAACCAGATTCTTATTTTTAAGGATGGCTTTGTCCCAAAGTTCCAAAATTTTAACCATAAAATTGTAGAGAAATGTCAAATTTTTCATTGCGACAGTGCTGCAGATGAGAATTTCTTGACTTTGGATTTTTTTTATAAATAAAATAAAAATATAAATTTTTTAATATTAATTCAAACATATAAAAAAACTAAAAATTTCAAAAGTTTTTACGTAACAAAGAAAAGTAAGAGAAATTAATGAGAGGCTCACACTTAAGTCAATTTCTTTGTAGATTTTCTTGTTTATATGATTAAATTGATATGTACATAACTATACATCATTAAATTAAAATAAAATCCATGACTTCATACTGACTATGATAAAAACCTCATTAAACTATGAATCTTGCAATTGATCAAGGATGAAAATGAAACGTATAGTATAATAAATGGAGCAAAGAAGTTTATGCCACAAGTATATACTGTATATGATTATTAATAATATGTAGGATATAGCCCAAGCACCTTTCATAAATTAAAAAATAAAATAAAATAAAATTGTATGAATAAGACTCTATGAACTGTTTCCAGCAAAACCTAGTTGTCTTGTGGGGGAGGAAATAAGCAAATGTGATATGACAAGTAAGATGTTACTTCTATCTCCTCAAGTAGTTCATCACTTGTGAATCCCTATATAGATACGTGAAAATGAAAGACTTGATAATTAGCACTACATGAAAATTGGTCCAACTTATAATGAACTCCAGACCCATTTTTCCAAGACTTGCAGTTGTTGAGAAAGCAAATTCTCTATGCAAATGTGAGGCATACTTTTTCTCTTCTCTATTTCTTTCTCTTTTCTACCACAGTACATTTGCCTTGCATGTACACATGATTTGTTTCGATGTGGACAATATTTATCAAGGAACTAAATTTATTATTTTATACATTTAGATTAATCAAAAAATATAAAAAAAAAAGTAAATCAACAATATTAATTTATGTTTTTTAAATAATTATACAAAATAAGATAATAAATAAAATAAAATATTTTAATCTGCATTTTGATGTGACCCTCCGACAATAAGTCAATTAAGCTGTCATAGAAGATATATGAGAAGCAAGAAAGAGAGAATAAGAGGCTATGATAAGGACAAGAGTTGAAAATAGTGGAATCTTGGTGTCATAATTTGAAGGTTGGAGCAATAATGTCAGTGTAAAGAGAGAGCACATTATCTTTTTTTTTCTTGCCCATGGGAGGTTTCAGACCAATACGATACAAAATTGAGACTTACAAGTGTGGAATGTATTTAAAAAATTCTTGCTTCACCATGCAACTATATATGTTATGAAACTGCAGAAGAGCCATGCTGAGTTTGAATGCTTCATATAAATTCATTTGTTCTTTCAAACTTCATGTAGCATTCCAACTTCTATTCTTTGTTACAATGAAACTGGTAGAGCAGGCAGAGTAGACCTACAGTTATTGTTCATGAATTCATAAAAATTAGGCATAATTCAAGTCCATTATAAGACGTTGTCTATGCCTAAGGCAATTTAAATTTGCACCCCTCTTGCTATATATCCACTTTATATTTGTTTTCTTTGGGCGATGTGAAACTTTTCTCTTATTTCTCTATTTTCCAACATCATCAACAAACTATTAGTTACTTGACCTACAAAATCATCTCCCTCTAGCCCTTTGAGGCCTAATTTCTGAAAACAATCCTCCCATGTGGGGCAACCTTAGGGACTAACAAATAGTAAAAAGTGGTGAATATTACGATATTAGAGCCTTTTAGTGTTGCAACTTGCTACAATTTCATTATAATTTTGTGGGCTCTATAGTAACACATAATTTTTTAAAAGTTTTTTAAATGAATTCTACAAATTAATTTACACCTCTCTCAACTTGGTTAAAATCAGGTACTTTGCTGCAGCTCTTTTCTCTCTCCGTTTTTGTTTAGCAGCGCTATATCACTTCCTTCTAGTGGTGAAACTTTGCAAGATACAAAGTTTATGCTGTTAAGATGCAATGGATTTCATGTTCCTTATATGGTGTTCAAGAATAGTAGCCAGTCCAGGAACCCTTTGAGCACTGTAATCAGCTAAAAGCAGTTCATCAAATCTGTGAAAAGGTTATATTGTTTAGCTCATATTCTATTTTTCTTTGCCTACCATATGAAGCATTCTTTATTTTTTATTTTTTGTTCAATTTTCAAAAAGGTTATATTCTATTAAATATTCTATAACTTACTCTAAGTCACTAAGCTATACTTAGTAATAAGAAAACTTAGTAATATGCAAAAGGTAATTAGCATCATGTAAAAAATTACTCCATAACTTATTTATTAGTTGGATCCAACTAAAACTCACCAACTACACATAAAATTATTGTAGGTTGGCCGTGATTATAGTGCAAGAAACATAAAAAATAATAAACTAGGACTGCTATCTGTGTCTGGTGCTGAAATGAGAGAAGTCAACAATGAGGCATTAAACTAGTTCATCGTGAGACAAAGCATAACTTTTATGGATGAAATTACAACAAAATCCATATTTATAAGGATGGCTTTGTCCTAAGCTCAATTTTTTTTTTATATATATGCTAGCTCGAAAATTTTCACCATAGAGAATTGTAGTCAAATGCAAAATTTTCCTTTGCAGGAGAGCTTGCGCACTTTTGAAATTTGGACAAAGATTATTTAACTTTTAAAATTTGCTGATTTAAAAGAGAAAATATTTATAAAAAAAAAAAAGTTTCTTCTTCTTCTTTTCTCCCCTCCTTTATTTTTTTCTCTTTTAAGTTAATTTATTCTCATTTTCATAAGATTAAATTAATTTTTACATATCAACAACAAAAAACCTTATATTTAATAAATGGAGTCGATTATATAAATTATACAATATCATTATGCATTATTTTATAATCAATAATTAAAACTAAATCTTAAACTTAATAAACCTTATATACTATAAATCATTCAACGACTATATACATAATAAAATCTTATATAAACTATTAATCTTGCAATCGATCAAAGATGATGAAGATGAAAATAAAAGGGCAAAGAAGTTTATGCCACAAGTATTTATTGTATATGCTTATCAAGTTTGGGTTAGCCTTAATAAGTAAAATATAGCGCAAGAAGCTTTCATAAACAATAAAAAAAAAAATTGTTACTGTAAGTAACTTATTAATAAGTAATTTGTAAACATTTTTTAGTCTTAAAACATTCTCTAATCTTGGTATGTCTTAAAATTTAATTCATTAAAATTTTTCCAAAACAATTTTTTTATTAAGAAAATCTTTGAAATTAGAATTTTTATCCTCTGGACAAAACCTAATTTCCTTTTGGGGAGGAAATAAGCAAATGTGATATGACAATTAAGATGTTGCTTCTACCTCACCAAGTAGTCCATATCTGGTGAATCTATAGATCGATGAAACTGAGAGATTTCATGACTAGGAATACGTGAGACTTGTCCCAACTTTAAATGGATTCTAGACCCATTCTAGGACACTTGAAAGTGAGGAGAACGTGCATTAGTGACAACTAAAGCGAGTGCTTTGGCGTCACCTCGGACAATCAAATCAGCTAAAGAGGGATGAGAGACTTTAGAGGATAAGATAGCACCTTTCCATTTTTTTTTAAGAAGCATTTGTTATTTTTGATTGTTTAAATTAATTTTTTTAAAAAAAAATAAATAAATGAAAACACTTTCAAAAATTAAATTACTTTTATTAAGGGAATCCATGTAAAAAAAAGTAAAAGTAGACTTTATTGTTCATAAAACAATATATATATATATATATATATATATATATATATATATATATATATATATATATATATATATATATATATATATTTTACTTATAATTTATATATTTTTTTAAAAATTAATTCAAAGAAAGCTCGTCAAAAGAGGGGAATTATTATCCTTGTCTTGTCTATATATGTAGATTGAGACTTTGTTACAGGATGAGGCAATCTTGGTGCTATTTGAAGGTTGGACCAATAATGTCACAGTAAAACGAGAGCGCACTCTACCAAAAGTGGGAGGAGGGAGAGAAAGAGAGCATATTGTCTTTTCCTTAAAAGCATTTTTAGTGATGTTATCTGAAGAGTTCCACATATCTATACAACCATTCCAACATTAATATCATGACTAAAATAGTAGTGAGCTGACAAAAACAGAAGAAAAAACACTCTTCAATTGAAGATCGTTGCACAGCCCAATTTTGGGCCCAAATTCATATGGCTAGCAGGTAAAGAAGATACTCTTTGGTGGTGTTTAACATGTGCCCTATTTTATGCAAGAGTTGTATCACTAAAATTAAATGTCGTGTAAATTATATAAAGTAAAAATAAATTATATATTAAAATAAAACTCATAGAAAAATTACATATATATATATAAAATTATATTATTTAGCTCTTCTAAATTGCATCATTAAAAATGTTTTTATAAATATGAGATGTAAAAAAAAGTGCAGGAGACACTAAAAGAGATTATCCATACAATGTGGATTACTCCACAATATGGCTCAAATTATACTTTGTACTGACCATTTAAGCTATTATTTTCTTGCTTTACCATGCAACCATATATGTTATGTGAAAGTGCTGAACAGCCATGCTGAGTTTGAATGCTTGATATAAACTCATTGATTCCTTCAAGCTTCGTACAGCATTCCAACTCCAATTCTTTGCTGCAATGGAACCTCTAGAGCAGGCAGCTTAGATCTGTAGTTTTTATTTTTTTTATCATAGATAAAACGAGAACATAAACTTTTTAATATTAACTTAAGCATTTGAGAAGAGATTAAATTTAGTTTCAAAATAGAGTGCGCTAGAGCCTTATCATTGAGATTTACATTATTGCACCAAACCACTTTCTCAAAGTGGACTTGTAATTACGTACATGAATTCACAAGTAAACATGATTCAATTCAAGCTACTATAAAACTTTGTCTTTACCAGATATGGACCCAGCGAGCTTAGCATCTTCTAAACTCAAAATATCTTATCTTCAATCTCTTGCGGATTCTCTGAGGGTTTTTAAAATGCATCAGCAGACTATTATAGTAACTGACCTACATAATAATCTCCCTCTAGGTTTAGGGAAACAACACAGCCATATTGAATTAATCACACAACTATATTGCCCCTTGAGGCTTAATTTCTTGAAAAGAATCCTCTCATGTGTACGAGAACAATCTTAGGATCTAACAAGTAGTCAAGAGTAGTAAATACTATAAACTTAGAACATTTTTAGTAGCGTAACCCATAAATTTTTTTTCATCATTTTTTTAGCTCTGTCATAACATATTTTTTTATTTAAGTAATTTTTCTTTCTATTCCTACAATTGTTTAAGTGAATTCTACAAATTACTTTGCATATTTATTTCTCGCACTTATCTCTCTCTCTCTCCATCTTTGTTTAGCTACGTTTCGTCACTTCTTTCTAGCGATGAAATTGTGCAAGATTTCATCAAGTTTGTGTAAAGTTTATATTGTGGGTTAGCTCATATTCTATTTTTCTTTGCCTACCATAAAACCAGCCAACACATGATGAAAGCAAGTACAAATATGATATGGCAAAAGAAATCCATCCACCTTCAGCAATTTTAGTGAAAACAGAAACACCTTCCATCAAAAAAAAAAAAAAAAAAGCATAGAGGAATTAGTATAGGATGAGTTCTCTATTTGATAATCATGGCTATTGTCAGCAATATAGTGGTGATGAGCATTACTAAACTCACAACAACACCTACGAAAAGGAAAAAAGAAGATCGTTAACAATCAGTAGACTGTGAATTCACTTAACATGTCGTTATGTATCCCAAGTAAAACTTATATATATAATGTTTTAGCTATTTTTTCTTTCTTGAAAATTCTAACTAGGTGAAATGTTTGGTATACATTTTCTAAAATAAAATTCCTAGGAATGATTTTTGGCCAAAATTTCTGTCAATATATATATATATATATACAAGAAAATATTCAATAAACACTTATTTATACACACCTTAATGTATATCTCATATTTTATAACTGATTGAATAAGAAAGATGTATTAAAAAAATATATAAAAAGTTAGTGTGAAGTGTGCATAAATAAATATACAAAAATGCCACTCATATTTTCATTGGGTGCCAATAGACGAGAATCCAATATTTCATTAAAAAACTTGAGATAAAATTTATTATTTTACTTAACATCTCATTTTTTATTTAATTACATTATATAATTAAAATAATATTTTATAATCTCAAAACTAAATAAAAGACACAACACTGCATGGGACAATTGATTGAAAAAAGAAAAAAATCTTTTATGATGTAGAAAGACTATTTTATCCTCCAAATCCCAAACGCAAACCCCACGCGCCTAATAAACACTCGAGCACTCCAATGCGATCCCTAGCTAACACTTTTAATTCTCTTCAAGCTGCCGCCCCGGCAACCTTGTCTCGGCCCACCAATCTTCTGTATTCTTCAGGTAAGCAACCTATCTCTATCTCCCCTGCTTTCTTCATGCATGCTATTTGTGCTTCTTTTCCCCTTGTCCTTGCTGGGTTACGAGCGCATGGTTGGGGTTGGGATGCTTGTAAAGATTCCAGAAACGGAGAACGACTTGACTTTTATAAAGAATTGACCAGAATTTGCTGGGTTTAGAGAAACATCGTTTGTTTTAAGAAAATTCTTATTGAATTGAAACTTAGAGGAGATTGAGAATGATGGTCAGGTGTAACTGAGAAAAGTTGAACTTATTGTTTGTGTTAACGATTAAGAATTGAAATTTAGGCTTTGAGAAAATCCTTATAGAATGGAAGTGACAAAATGTATTGTATTGTATGAAGGGGAAAGTGAATGAGTGCGCAATGAGATGTGAGAAGCAGAGAGGAAGGTATCGAATCTTGTGAGAAGCAATGAGATGAAAGGTTTTGTTCCTCACCTCAGTCCTGCAAATGTGCCCTTTTGACATGATCTAGTAGGACCAGGATTTATTAGGAAGCTCCCCTCAACAAACTAATCCAATGCCAAATATTGATTCTCATTTTTTAATTTTTATGCGTCTTTTGCCTTGCTTAAATATTTATTCTGAATATTTGATATTTCATAATCTTATTTCAAAGTGTTGAAGGTCTAAGAATATTTGTTGGTGTGTCTTGACATGAAGATCTAAGAATATCCCTTTAGATTTTGTAGGATGGGTAGGACAGATTAGTTGCAATGCTAACCATTGGGTTTGGTATGATTGTTGATTATTGCCATTTGATAAATATGTTGGGCAATAAGCTAAAATATTTTTGAGTTACAATTCTGGTTTCTCTCTTTATAGT
Source organism: Bauhinia variegata (assembly GCA_022379115.2). Classification (NCBI taxonomy): domain Eukaryota; kingdom Viridiplantae; phylum Streptophyta; class Magnoliopsida; order Fabales; family Fabaceae; genus Bauhinia; species Bauhinia variegata. Next base: position 14,483,294 of record CM039426.1, on the reverse strand, counting down.
TAACTGTAGCCTCCCTTCACCATTTCTTGCATTTCGTTTGGTCCACTTATTTGAATAAAAATCTGCCATGTTCATGCAGATTTCTTTGTTGAAAACAATGAAGATATGTGACTGACATTGAAGGCAAGCAAAACATATAATCAATAATCATTGTTTGACCATTTAAGAAATTAAGAATAAGCTGAACTTATTGAGAATGTCACACAAACAAAATGGTCAGGTAGACCACATGCATTCATTGTTGTCGGATGCCTATAATTTCATGCATTATCATGTAGAAATCTCCAACTTTTAACCATATCCAATTGTATTGCTTTTGGATCTTCAACCCAAGATATGAATCAGATTTACAAAATCTAATAACCAGCACATCTTTGTCTCTGGTGTATCAACATAATTGTTCACTTAACAAATCTACTCTTGTCCTTCTCCTCTTCCAATCTCCATTTAGAATTTCTCTTTCTTCCTCTTCTACAGTCTATCTCATGATTAGTCTAGCCATATAGACAGGAAGATTATTAAATGACATATTGCCCACTTAAAAGAAAGAAAAGAAAAGCATTGTACAGAAAGGAGGTTAATACTTTGAAGGCTATTCCAATGGCATTTTTGTTTAGTATATGTTTCTTAAGTAGGTTTATTGTAGGAATCTGATAGGAAGATCAAGAGTATATACTAATATATTAGAGAAAACAGAATAGCCTCCAGCTATAGACACTGGTATTCAGCAAACAGAGACAGATAGTGTTTCCAGACACTCACAGGCCGTAGCCCTACAAAGGGAGAATATCCCAATAACTTTCTACAAAAGACAAAACATGACATACTCTGTCCTAGGAGACCACTACCCTATATAACCGCCCCACACCAATCATTGCCACATCACCTGCTATTCCCTACTTCTTTCCTCACCCCTCGCCTCACATACACACGAAGGGGCTTTGGGCCTACCACACTGCCTTCCCCTTCATTATTCCTAACAATATCTTCCGGGGGTGAAACAGCCTTGTCCTCAAGGCTGAATTTTGGAAATTGCCCCTGAATAATTTCTTCATCTTCCCAAGTTGCCTCAGATAAAGGTTGGTTCCTCCATTTAATTAACACTTGTGGGACCACAATGCTGTTTCGTTGAATACTCCTTTGTTTCAGAACCTCCTCAGGGACAACAGTAGGGACTTCACCCTCCAATTCTGCAGGAAGTTCTGGTTCCACAGCTATGTTCCCGCTTGCTGTTTTTAATTGTGAAACATGGAACACTAGGTGAATTCTTGCACTCTCAGGAAGCTTTAATTTATATGCAACCTTTCCCACCTTGCCTACTACTTGGAAAGGGCCAAAGTACCTCGGAGATAGTTTGGGGCTAACCCTTTTTGCCACTGAAGTTTGTCTATGGGGCCTTAACTTGAGATACACCCAGTCCCCCACTTGATATTGCACATCCCGCTGTTTCTTATTTGCATATGTCCTCATCAGTTGTTGTGCTTTTTGCAAGTTATGTTGTAACTGTTTGATGATTTCATCTCTGTTCCAGAGATCGTTAGCTACTGCTTCTACTAAGCATTGTCCTGGCAGAAATCTCAGAATGGTTGGGGGTTTTCTGCCATACACTAATTCAAAAGGAGTGTAACCTGCTGCACTGTGGAAGGCGGTGTTGTACCAATATTCTGCCCAATGCAGCCAATCTGCCCAACTCCTTGGTTGCTCTGAAGCAAAACATCTCAAATAGCTCTCCAAACTCCTATTTAGCACTTCCGTTTGGCCATCGGTTTCCGAATGGTAAGCTGTACTCATCTGAAGCTTTGTACCTTGGATCTTGAAAAATTCTGACCAGAATTTGCTGATGAAGGTGGGATCTCTGTCACTCACTATAGAGCTAGGCACTCCATGCAATCGGACCACTTCTTTAGCAAAGATTGCAGCCACTGTTTGGGCAGAAAAAGGGTGTTTCAGGGCAATAAAATGCCCATGCTTGGTAAACCTGTCCACTGTCACCAATGTGGCATCGAATCCCCTTGACTTGGGTAACCCCGTAATAAAATCTAGACTAATATCTTCCCAAATTGCCTTAGGAATAAGCAGGGGCTGCAACAGCCCAGCTGGCGTTCTGGTTTTATATTTATTTTGTTGGCATACCGAGCAATCTTTCACAAACTGCAATACCGATTTCATCATGCCCTGCCAAAATAAATTAGCCGACAGCCTCTTATACGTCTTTAGTGCCCCCGAATGGCCCCCCACTGGAGTCGAGTGGAATTCTTTCAAAAGTATAGGAACCCACTTGGAATTTTTTGGTATTACCAGCCTCCCTTTATGAAACAGCCAGCCCCCCTCCAAGGAGAATCCTGGTTGTGAAAAAGGATCGCTTTCTAAGGCTCTTACCACTCCTAATAACTCTAGGTCTGCCATAACTTCTTGCTGGATTTCATTTGCATCTACCCAATAGGGCTTGGATAAGACTAAGAGTTCTCCTTCCTCACCCATTCTTGACAAGGCATCCGCCGCTAGGTTTGTGTTGCCTGCTCTATATGCTATATCAAATGAATAACCCAGCAGCTTTGCTAGCCAATCTTGCTGGTTTGGAGTAGTGATCCGTTGTTCTAACAGAAACTTGAGACTTTTCTGATCAGTCTTGACAGTGAATTTCCTTCCCAGCAAGTATGGTCTCCAATGTTGGATGGCTAAAACCAAAGCCATTAACTCTTTTTCATAGATGGATTTGTTCAACACTTGGTCTGATAATCCCTTACTAAAGTAGGCTAATGACTTTCCCTCTTGCATCAAAACTGCCCCTATGCCTTTCCCTGAAGCGTCACACTCAATCACAAATTGCTTGTTGAAATCTGGCATGGATAAAACTGGAGCAGAAGTTAATTTCCCCTTGAGTAATTGAAAAGCATCATTTGCCTCCTTTCCCCATTCAAATTTTCCCTTCTTCAATAGAGTAGTCAGCGGCTTGGCTATCTTTCCATAGTCCCTAATGAATCTCCGATAATACCTTGTTAAGCCCAAAAATCCCCTCACTCCTCTTATTGATTTCGGTGTTGGCCAATTCTGGACTGCCTGAACCTTCTCTTGATCAACTTGAATTCCTTCAACAGAGATGATGTGCCCCAAATACTGCACTGCTGATTGTGCGAATTCGCACTTTTTTTTGTTAGCAAAGAAGTGGTGTTGTTGAAGTGTTTTTAATGCCGTACATATGTGATTAAGGTGGTCCTCCCAGCTGCTGCTGTAAATCAAGATATCATCAAAGAAAACCAACACAAACTTCAGTAGAAAAGGCCTAAAACGCTCGTTCATAACCGCTTGAAAAGTAGCTGGGGCATTGGATAGGCCGAATGGCATGACTAAAAATTCGTAGTGCCTATGGTGAGTTCGAAAAGCTGTCTTTTGCACATCCTCTTCCTTCACACGTATCTGGTGGTACCCTGACTTCAAATCTATCTTGGAAAAATATCTTGCCCCATGCAATTCATCCAGCAGCTCTTCTATTACGGGAATGGGGTATTTATCAGGGATGGTGACTTTGTTAAGTGCCCGGTAGTCTACGCAAAACCTCCAGCTCCCATCTTTCTTCTTCACCAAGAGAATAGGGCTGCTGTAAGGGCTGTTGCTAGGCCTAATGATCCCTACTTGCAGCATTCCTCCCACTAATCTTTCTATTTCATTCTTCTGACTGTGTGCATATCTATAGGGCCTAACGTTGACAGGATTTGTACCTGTTTGCAGAGGAATTGTGTGGTCAAGGAGTCTCCTCAGCGGCAGACCTTGTGGCTCCTGAAATACTTCTTCAAACTCAGCCAAGAGTTCTGAAAGTTGCCCTTTCTGCTTACTGGTCAAATTGTCATTTTTCATATTTAATAAACAAGGAGCAAGTTCTTCGGCTACACCTCTGCCCTGCAGCACAAACACAACATTTTGAAATTCCACTTCCTTATTCTTCAGCAGGGATTTAGTCGAGACAGGAGCTATACAAAGGGCTGGGTCCCCTTGAATAACTACCCTCATTCCTTTGTGAACAAATTCTAGCTTCAAAGCTCTGAAATTCGCCTTCACCACACCTAACGTTTCCAGCCATGCCATACCCAGGACTACATCCACACCACCCAGCGGAAAGATGAAAAAATCAGCCACAATTGTTATCCCCTCCATTTGCACAGCCAACGACTTACAAACTCCCAGCACCCCTTTCTTATGCCCATCGCCCAGCCCCACCTGAAACCTTGGGGTTGGTTCCGCCCACAATCCTCGTTTTTCCACCAATTCAGCAGAAATAAAATTATGACTCGCACTGCTGTCAATCATTACCATCACCACCGAGCCCTCCACTGTTCCCAAGAGTTTAATAGTCTTGGGTCCACTAACACCTCCCATAGAATACATGGAGAGCTGCAAAACCTGTCCTTCGTCTGGCATTTTTTTTCCTTCTTCTTTCGCAGGTCCCATTAACTCCACTACAGCTAATTCATCCTCATACTCCCCTTCTTCGTCCTCATCCAAGATCACCACCCTTAAGCTTTTTTCTAGGCAGCGATGTGTTGGTGAAAAAGGCTGGCCACACTGAAAGCATCTGTTTTCATCCCTTCGCCTGATGTATTCGTGGTATGGCAGATGGCGTGTACCTCGAAATTTACCCCCAGTTGTTCGCGAAGCACTGGGGCTGGCAGTAGAGCTCAGAGTCGAAGGTGTCGCACTAGCTGAGCTGGGTTCGTGGCGTCCTCTTTGCCCATGACCCGAGCGCTCCCCAAAGGACGGGGTTCGGGTTGAATGGTTTGTTTGGCCCAGAACACTTGAACCCGAAGGCCCAAATCTCCTTGGTTCACCCCCCGAATTCCTGGACCCTCCGACAAAACCTATCAACGAAGTTCTACCTCCTTGCGTTGCCGCCGCTTCTCCGAACAAGTCCTTTTCAATCAAGCGAGCTAGGTTCATCGCCTTGTTTACCTCCATTGGCTCATGGGTCCTCACTCTCCGTCTAATCGAGTCTTGGAGACCATTCATGAAGTATCCCAAAATCTAGTCTTCTGGTAGGCTTGTTACTGATGCCAAGAGCATTTCAAACTCTTGCACATACTCCTCCACTCCACCTGTCTATTTTAGGCCAGCAAGCTTTTCATAAGGACTGCCGTCGACGGTGTCTCCATACCTCTTCATTAACTCAATTATCAATTTTTCCCAAGTCAAGCCCTCTATCCTCTTTTTCAAGCAGCGAAACCAGTGAATAGCATTGCCCTCCATGCTGACAAAAGCTAACGGCACCCATAATTCCTTTTGTGTTCGCTGTAGTTCAAAATACTTCTCTGCCCTCGCTATCCAGCTTAGGGGGTCAGTCCCATCAAAACCCGGAAGTTCTAATTTTTTAAGAGCGGTTTTCATCTCACCCGTATCATCCACATCGTCCTCCTCATCGCCTACTTCTTCTGCATTTCTGCTATCACCCTCCGTACCCTCTGGCTCAGCTTGGAATGAACTAGACCCACCCATTGTGTTGGGACCAGCTACCCTTTTCCCTGTGTCTCTTTGTTTGGAACTTCTTCCTTGCTCTGCTAACCACTCCTTGAACATTGCCCTCATCTCATCCACTCCCGTCTTCAACTCTTCCAGGTTCACCAAACGCTTCCTGATGTCCTCCATTCCCATTCCAGCAGCCCGAAACTTGGCTTCTTGTTCCTTCCTCATTGTTTCCAGCTGACTCTCCAAAAACCCCACTCTTGACTCCATGGTGCTCGACGGAATCCTGCAGGTCGGACCAAATGATAGGAAGATCAAGAGTATATACTAATATATTAGAGAAAACAGAATAGCCTCCAGCTATGGACACTGGTATTCAGCAAACAGAGACAGATAGTGTTTCCAGACACTCACAGGCCGTAGCCCTACAAAGGGAGAATATCCCAATAACTTTCTACAAAAGACAAAACATGACATACTCTGTCCTAGGAGACCACTACCCCATATAACCGCCCCACACCAATCATTGCCACATCACCTGCTATTCCCTACTTTCCTCACCCCTTGCCTCGCATACACACGAAGGGGCTTTGGGCCTACCACACTGCCTTCCCCTTCATTATTCCTAACAGAATCAGCTAGTCTCCTATGTCTCACTACAACTTATAATATTGGTACCTTCATTGTAGAAAGTATACTGTTTTCAAGCATAATTTCATTAACTAGGTAGAAATGCAGAAAGGTATATTAGGAAGTTATAGCTTTTTTCTTTTCCTTTTCTTTTCTTATTCTTATGGACATGTAACATGTTGATTATTGTTTAGACCAGGATTTGGCCATATAGTGACAAGGTATCTTCCCAAGTGTCATCCCCAAAGGAATATGTAGAATGGGTAGGACAATTGGTCGTAAAGCTAACCTTTTAATTTGGTGTGATCATCGATTATTGCCATTTGATATGTTGGTTGGGCTATAAGCTGAATTATTTGAGTTCCAGTTCTGGTTTCTCTCTTTTATTGTTGACCCAAGTCCCCTTCACCATTTTTTGCACCCCGTCTGGTTTGCTTACATGAATAAAAGTATGTCATGTTCATGCAGATTTTTCTGTTGAGAGCACTAAAAATATGTGACAGATATTGAAGAGTTCAAGCAAAGCATATAATCAATAATCATTGTTTGGTTGCATGTTTAATATAATTTTGGTGAGAATATGATTATATATTTTATTCCTGTTTGTGTCATCTCTAAAAATATGTCCTTTTTTCTTTTATGTTAGATTATGGCACGGTTACACTATGCAAGGAGGAAAAGACTCATTGGTATACTAATTATGCATCTGGAGTTGCTAAATCAATTTACACTATTTTTAATGAATATGTATCTTATATTATTAGTTGATCGTTTGAGAAGAACTAGGAGAAGGGTAACTTGGGATTATGAGAGTAGGGCTATGGTGAGAGATGTTAATTTTCAAAGAATAGTTTATACTAGTGATTCAGCTTGTATCAAAAATACCAGGATGGATCGGAGGTGCTTTCATCAGTTGTGTGAGTTGGTGAAAACCGTTGGGATGCTTCTACCAACTAAGCACATGGGTGTAGAAGAGCAAGTTGCAATATTTTTGCACATTTTGTCTCATGATGTCAAAAATAGAGTAATTAAAAGACAATTTATGAGATCTGGCGAAACAATAAGTCGGCAATTCAACAAAGTCTTGCAAGCTATATTGAAATGTCATTCAGTGTTACTCAAGCAACCTGAACCTGTTCTTGAAAATTCCATTGATGAAAGTTGGAAATGGTTCAAGGTAATGCTACAAAAATAAATATTTAGATATCAATTATATTTGAGGAATAAATTCTAATGCTACACATTTTCCTGCAACCAATAGAATTGTCTCGGTGCTTTAGGTGGGACACACATACAGTTAAACGTCTTACAAGCTGATAAGGCTAGATATCAAACCATGAAGGGTGAGATAGCAACAAATGTCTTAGGAGTTTGTTCTCAAGATCTACAATTTATCTACGTCTTAGCTGGATGGGAGGGATCCGCTGCAAATTCTAAGGTTCTTAAGGATGCTATCTCTCGTAGGAATGGATTAAAGGTGCCAAAAGGTACTATTATTTATTTAAGAGTGCAATTTCTTTTGGGGTTGATTTTTTTTTTCTTGTAAAATAACTTTTATAGAGGGGTTGATGATCCTTTTTTTTTAGGTTGTTATTATTTATGTGATGCTAGCTATAAGAACCGAGAAGGGTTCCTAACACCTTATAGAGGGCAAAGATATCATCCTAGTGAGTGGAGGCAAGGGGCACCACCTACAACACCCCAAGAGTTTTTCAACATGAAACATTATTTTGCCAGAAATGTTATAGAAAAATGTTTTGTTTTGTTAAAAGGACGCTGGGAAATTTTGAGAGTCAAATCCTCCTATTCTGTTAAAACTAAGTGCAGGATAAGTACTGCATGTTGCTTGCTTCATAATCACATTAGGAGAGAAATGGTAATAGACCCTTTAGAACACAACTTGATGGAGATAGGAGAAAATGGAGATGCTTTGCAAGGTGATACAATAACTCAATTAGAGAAATTGGATGCTTGGACAAAATGGAGAGATGAACTTGCTCAAGAAATGTTTAATAAATGGAGAAAAATCAATTGACACTATTGGTTGTAATGTTGATTACATGAGAGAATTATGCAACTGAAGACCAAGAATAAGAGCAACTATGATCAGAAATTGAGGGTCAACAGGTTCGTGTTTACACTCATCAATCAGGGAAGTACAGGGCTTGTAAGGTCTATGTTGAATCAAAGGATTTTGTTTCTGGGGTTATTGACACTGCTCTGAAATCCTATGCCCGAGAAGGAAGGCTCCATGTTCTTGGTTCTCATGCAAGCAACTTATTTCTTTATTGTGCAAAGGATTGGGAGGTATTTTCATCTACTACTTCATTTGAATTTGGTATATATTGCCCTCTTATTGTTTGTGTAATTTCCTTTGTGAATGCCAATGTTGGGTCCCTACTTTACACAGGCCATTTCATGAATTTAGTTTCTTTTTAGTAATAATTCTGTCCCTTCTCAAGTTGTTGTTTGCTAATTTACATACCAAATGCTTTTCTCCTCTTCTTGAACTCAGAAAGAAATGGAAAATTTTCTTCTAACCACATAACCCTCACATTACATTTACAAGTGTGCACGCCATATACAAGTGGCTTCATCTGAGTTCACTAAACCCCACTCCAAACATTTTTATGGGCGTAGCTAGTCAAATAGTTATGCACATAAGAGTTGGGTGCGCAGCAAAATTCTGTAAACTGTTATATTATGAAGTTTGGTTCTGTGATTATAATTTGTCTGGCAAAGGGTGTTTGCTTAGAAATAAGAGATGTTATACGCCCATTTATATTTTCACACCCTCCTCTCCACGTCTTTTTGTATTTTTTATTTTATTTTTTATTTACAGTTGTACCTGTACTATTTAACTAAAATTAAGAGGTATATAATGAAGTGTGTAAAATTGGGTGTGCATACAGCTTTTCCTTGTGGTGGACCTCTTTCCTGGCAGCTTCGAGTCCATCGGAGCCTATGGTATCTTGTGAGCAAGGAATTTTCTGCTATCTAAAAGCAGGGGTTACCCGCCCAAGGCAGAAGGACACTCAATTATGATATCACTGAAAGGAAGTCATGGCAAAACAAGTCATTTCAGTGCAAGCTCGCCTCTCATGGTTATAAAAATCTAAGGGCAATTGTAACGGGAGATGCAAATACGAAGCACAGCTCTGTGCAACAAAAGGAAGAGGGTTCCATGGTTAGAGAGGGTTGGTGAGGTGAATGAGAGAGGGGAGAGAGTGTCGCTGAAATATGCAACGGGTGAGAGGGAAAAAATGAGACTTACTTGTATTTTATAAAAAGAAAATAAAAAATTTATAGGAAGAAAGAGAAAAATTGTAGAATAGATTGATTATAAATAAGAATATAAAATAGTTTGTGGGATTTGTTTAAAATTTTTTTGAAGTTGTATGAGTAGAGAAAAAATTGTATAAGTTATATAGAGTGATGTGTCATCGTGAGACTCATAAAAATAATATAAATAATTAAGATATGGAACCCTGATGAGTATCATGATTAGAGCATTTCTAAGGGTGTAACTCACACTTGTTGCATGCAACATTGTTTAATCATTTTTTGTGGGTCTCATACTGACACATCATTTGTCATACTTTATACAACTTAAAAATAAAATTCTTTCTAGTTATGAAACACATATTGGTTGCATAAATGAGTTTTACAAGTTACTTCACATTATTATTTTATTTTTGTAATTTGATATATTTAAATTAATTTTATTTTATTTTTAATATATATATATATATATATATATATATATATATATATATATATATATATATTATAGACAATTTTAATAAATTTATGTAAATTAAAATACATTATACATAATAATATATTAAATTAGATTAAACAATACCTAAACAATCTTATATTTTTTTATTATGTCCATTCTAAGGGATCAATTTGTGACTGTTGGACAATTTTTTTTAAAAAAAAAATGCAGCATTTTAATATCTTATTGAAGGCTTAAATTTGTGACCGTTAAATTTGTCCTTTTCATATCTAATCCAACAGTCAGATCCAAGCTTCCAGAATCTCCTCTTTTCATGCGTTCTCCGCTTCATTTTTCATCTTCCTCGCTTTCGTTAACCTCTCATTCTTCTTCTCTTTCTCCTCAAGCCTCTGCTCCATTCTCTCTTTCCTACGACTCTTTCCACACTCAATCAGCTTCAATCTTTCCTCTTCGTCAACTTTTGCTAGGTTTTCCTCCCATTCCTTCTTCTTTCTCTCTGCGTCTTTCTTCTTCCACTCTTTCATCAATGCCTTCTTCTTCGCCTTCTTTGCTTCGAACCTCTGTTGCTTCAAAAGCTTATTTTGGGCACTCTTGGAGAGAGGCTTCTCGAGATCTAGAGGATTCGCATTGAAATTTTAGGTTTTATCAACTGCGATTTGGTCATTTTCGACCATTGTCTGCAAAGCAACTCCGTTTTAGATTACATGCCTATCTGGTTCAAAGGTTTGATTTTTAGGGTTTGGTTTGGTTTTTTGATTAATCTCTCGTTTCAGATTACATGCCTCTCTGTTTTTTCGTCGCTATTTGGTTTGATTTTTTAATGAATCTCTAGTAATTGATTTCTGAAAGAGAGAAGAATTTGGCTCCAAATTCGCTATGTAATTTTTTAGTTTTTTTAATCAATTTTTCATACAATTTGGGTCCCATTTCTATGCTGTGCATCAATCTCTAACTATGCATCGACTCTTCCATCTCTCTGCCATGTTGGCTTTACCGTGGAGCTCTCTAGTCATGGAACTGTGGCAACCATTGATGTATAGCGCTGTGCAACGTGAAGCGCTCCCCCACTAAAGATGGTCTTAAAGATAGACTAATTAGCATGTGAAGATGTTTTTGAGTTCAGTTGTCTTGTGTTCTCGATTGTATTGTCTTGTCAGTATCAAATAGTGGCGGCTGTGCTAGTAGTCCATGTCCAAATTTGTACGGAGGAGTGCAGTGTAAATATATGTTTGTGTATATTTATTGTTTTTATATTTTTATCTATTTTATTCTTTTTTTTACTTTTTTATTTACATTTTATTCTTACAATCTAAATCAAATGAATTAGGTGTGTATAAAGATGAACATAAACAGGTGGAAAATGTGTAACTAGTTTTTCCCAATTGTTCAAGGATAACTGAAAGAATTTTAAGCATTTCTTATATATTTATTTTTGTACTTTTTTTTTCTCTGTGTATTTTTTTATTTTTATCTTTTTTACTTTTCTATTTATATTTTATCCTTATAACATAATTGAAACGAATTGAGTGTGCATAGAGATAAGCATAAATAGGTGTATAAATGTATAATTAGCTTTTGTCAGTTGTTTAAGGGTAACCAAAATGAATTTTAAGCATTCCCCATAAATTTTGATTCTCATGAAATCCGGCCTTGAGCTATAAACTAGGATTCTCTGCATTCATATCTTTTATTAAAAAAATAAAAAGCTTTTTTTTTTTTTTTTTATCACACAAGTATAATTAATTTTAAAATTTAAAATGGTTTGTAGCACAAAATTTACAAGTATTTTGTTTAAAATGACATGACAAGGTAAAATTAAAATTTAATATAACTCTATAGACTTGCTTGATATTTACTATGTATTAATTTATGCAACTATGTTTTTAATAAGACCTATACTCTTGCAAATTATTCTCTTGAATGATATAATGTGGAGAGAATGCTATAATGTGGAAGATATGATACTAACATTGTTTGGGAAGAGATTTGGTTTTGATGTACAAAGGTTGGCTTGAATATACTCTTACTGTTAACTCTTTTTTTTTTTGTTTTTTACTGTTAATTTTTTTAAAAAAAGTATGTGTAAATATCTTTCTTATAATCAAAAATCTAAGTTATATAACTTTTATAACTCATACTATACTAACTCATTAGATTAGGGTATTTTCTCTTAACTACCCAATTTTTCTTTAACTCAATCACTCTTTTATTCTCTTTGTCAATCACCCTCTGTATGATTTGGCTTTGTGGTTATCTTCACTACTCGATTTGGTTCTCTTCATTCTCTACTAATTTCTACACTAATTCATGATAGGGTCTGATTGATTGTTGCAAGAGATTCAAGTGTTTGAAGATATGTTGTCTGTCACTCTTTGCCATTTACGTTTAACAAAGCATTTTGGAGGTTTTTTTTTTTTTTTTTGCTGGGCAATTTTTTTTTCTTTTTCATTATTTTTTCATAAGAAATTATTCATTCATTCAATATGAAGTGATAAATGAATACTAGGGTGATTTTGTTTATTCGCTGCTCTGGAATAACAGAACATGTTTAACAATTCTGAGATAAACCTTTATTTAAGATATGTCTAGTCTTGATAAATCTCATAAAATTGATTAGCAATACTAATTCTTAAAAATAAAATTATTATACATATATAAAATCAACAGACAAGCATGGAATTATTATAAATATATAAAATCCATCAACAAGCATGCCTCTCACTCTCTTAATAATTTCAAGAAAATTTTAATTTACTCCACTATCTCATTTATAACTCTTGTACATCAAAAAAAACAATATCATAATATGATTTTTGATATACTACTCTTACTCCATTATATCATAATATCATGAGAATTTGATGTTACAACTAATTAATCCATCACGCAAAGTGCACTTAATGGAATTAGGCAATTTGACAAAATCTAAAAAACATGGAAAACATTTAAGTTCAAGTATTTCAAATAATGTAGAAAGATTTAGGCTGCAAATTAAGGAAAAGAAGGAAGGACCAAAAACTTGTAACTACTGTGAGATAATCCAAAATAAAATAGAATAAAATAATCTATTAGCAATTATGACTCGCAATATTTTTCTGATTTCTAAAACGTGTAACTACTTCAAAAAAAAAATGTAACTATGAGGAACCAACTTCAATCTCAATTTATTCACCTTCTTTTTTAGACTACTCTCTCTCTATATATAATTTGTAATACGTATATGTATGTATATGATCTAAGGTAGTGTGGTTTGTTTTTGATGGTTTAAATTTTTTTTTTAACTTTCAAGACAAACTAAATTAGTAGTTTGAGATAAAACCAATTTAAACTAATTTTTGGTAGTTTTTATAAATTTTGATGTAGTTTGGTGTGGTTTTATTGATTCATGGTAATTTGTGAACCTCAAATAACATGCAATGATCTAGTGTTATAACTAAGTAGTGGCATTTTTTAAGTATCTTGGTCTTTTAGATACAATTAGTATATTCAAGAAGCAATTACATCATGGACAATCAAAATCTTGGTCTTCTTGGATTTTCATTTGGATTAGTAAATGGAAGGGTAGCACTACAAATTTCCTATTCATTCAATTCGAATGACATTGGATTAGTTTTAGATTATACCTTTTTGTATATTTGTTCAGGATTTGCATATCCTCTTATAGATTTCTAGGGTGTGTTGGCAAGTTTTAAATATGAGGGAAAGGGAAGAGAAGAAAAAATTTAGATGAACCTTTTCCTTATTTGAGAGTGTCAATTTTAAGAGAAGAGAAATTTAGAGAATTTTTACAATTCTTCCAAATCTCTCCTCAAGTCATATACCCTTCAAATTGAAAGGTTTTAGAAGAAAAATTAAAAAATTTACTCATATATTCGCATACACATATATATAGTATTTTTTTTTTAATTACAAGAATTAATTAATATTTTAAATAAAAATAAATTTATTTATAAATATTATAAAACCGTATATTTCCATTCTCTTTCAATATTTTTGCTCTAAACAAAAAGAAAATAAATCCCCTATACTCCTTCCTTCCTTCCCCTTGCTTCTTTTTTAATTTTCTCCCCTTCTTTCCCCTCCAAACTAGCAAAGCATAGCCTAAATAAAGTGAGGCAAAGAAAGAATTCCTTGATAAGTTTGTTTCTGCCTTATTTTTATTTTTCTCTTTGCTTATTGATAATGCAATTATTCAAGTTCTTTTGATGCAAATAAGGATTACAGGAGTTCATGGAAGCAAGGAGTTCCATACCAAACTTTGTCAGTTTATTGTTTGCAGTGTGTTTCGTTTGGCTTACAATTGTTATATTGAAGATATGTTGGATGTGTATCGAATTCTCATCATTAGTTAACATAAATAGTAAGTAGCTTTAGCTATTTCAAGGGATAGTGAACTGTAAAGGAAGTGGTTGAAGTATCATTTTCATAATAAATTTGAAATATGCTTAGGCTTATAAGGCATTCCGGTAAAAAAATCCCGAAGAAAATGTAATTTAAAAATTATTTATTATAATACAGTAATTTAAAAATTATTTATTATAATACAGTAATTTTAAAATTATTTATTAAAATACCAGTATTTTTTTGATTAAAATATAAAAAAAATACTTATATCTTTTCATTATCTGTTCACTTGTATATTGCTACAAAATTTAATTAGTGCTCTTAATGTTTTAGTTATAACCCCGAAAATAGGGGTGGGCATAAGTTAGGAATTTGACCATTTCAGTCATGTCTTAAATAAGTTTTTGAGATAAAAGTTCTGTCCCAATCTCGGTCTCGAATTTTTGTTTATTTCGTCCCGATTTTATATAGTTTTGTCCTTGTTTCGTCTCAATTTTTGTCTCGACTCCTTTGTCCTATCCTGGTTTAATTAAAAAAAAAAATACTGCTTGAAAGAATAATAATAAGTGGGTGTATAAAGTAATAAAAAGGGTGTTAAAAATATACATAAATGAATAAAGGTGATGTATAAATAACAAAAATAAAGGTGTAAAAAATAATAATTGAGACAAATATATATATATTTATGGGACAGGATGAGACGAGACTTATTTATATAAAATTCGGGATGGGATTGGGATGGTTTCGTCTCGAAAATTAACTAGGATGCAAAATTACGTCTTGAATCTCAAATTATCCCAAATCTTTTGGGCCGTGACGGAACACCGAAACGTCTCGTTCCATGCCCACCCTTACATGAAAACATATTTGTACGACCATAAAATATATATATATATATATATATATATATATATATATTAAATTTGAAGACTCAAATCAATGATTGGAAATTTAGATTTTATTGTTATCAAACTTTAAGAAGGTAGTTTAAAGCTTCATTTCATTATTTGGCAATACAATTATACAAGGAGACGATAGAAGAAGCACAAGGTGAAAGAAATTAGGGGAAGAGTGCTACAACAACACCTTTTTACTATTATTCTTTTTAACAATCCCAAACAGGCAAACAGTAAGAGTAATAGTGACTCAACATTTCATTCTCATTCTCATTCTTAATTAAGGGCACTTGCGTCTGCCGCCGTGTGTGGTCATGTTAGCATAGCAGGGGCACACTTCTTGGTTGCCGGCAGTGCCCGGAGGAACGCAGTTGCAGCGTTTACAGCAAGTCCCGCATGCTCTGTGGCACATCCGCTGACGAGATGCCTTTTGGCATCTTGCTTTACACGCTCCATCACAATCTGCAATTTACTCACGTGATCAACCATGCGTCACACCACACCACACGTATTAATCATTAATTACTCACTAACACCATCTTTACTCATGCAAGGATTATGTATTTTAATTTTTTATATCATTTTTATGTATTTATATTGACATATTATTTTTTATTCTATACAACTTATATAACTTTTTTCTTTATTCATATCATTTTTAAAAAAATTTATATAAATCTTATAAATTATCATATATATTTTTTATCTTTCATTATATATTCTATAATTTTTTTTCTTTTTTTTTCATAAATCTTCTCTTATTTTTTGACCAAATAATACAATTTGACTTTTTTTTATGCAACATTCTTTAATTAAAAAACTCTTTTTCTCTTTCCTTCACCTCACTTTTTTCAGTAATAAATTAAAAAAATATATTATTACACAAGCTTATACAACACTTAAATGACCACAATATGGTATTAACATATTTATTTTACATACGTACCAATCTGCTGAAGAAGAGAACCCTCCCTTTGTGATTCGCTTGCATGTGCCTGCGTTTCCACAAAGTCAAACTCATTTAGGAATATATATACTGCTGTACTAGAGAAGTGAAGAGAAACTGTACTGTACTGTCAATTACCGGTGGATGATCGTCGGCGTCAACGTGGAGAAGGAGAAGAGACATGAGGAGCGAAGCAACTAGAAGCTTAGAGAAGAGAGCCATGGAATGGATGGATGATAGCGAATCAAGAGAAGGAAGAAAGTGGGAAATTAATTGTGGTGGTCAGAAGGAGAAAGAAGGAGTTGGTATTTATAGTAGAAGATAATGAACACAACACAAGGTGCGTGGAAGGTGTTACCTAAAGTGAGGGTAAATTATTGAATTAAGCAAAGCTAATAGGTGGGACATGTCATAGTGATTGGTGCAATTAAACAGTGTACAGGGAAGAGACCTGACCCCAAGTTAGTGACTGGGGAGGGAGCATTTGATTTAGTTGCTGAAAGGATATTGGAAGCATCCAATGGCAGTGCTGTACTTTGCAATGTTTGGTGGGTTTCTTACAATGAATGGCAAAGAATCATACCCCCGCGCGGCCTCTCTTATCTAAAATGACTCAATCTTGATTATGACACAATGCTCAACTGGACTCATTCATCTTTAGATATTTTTTTTTATATAAGAAGTTTACTTTAATTTTATACTTAAAATATAATAATTTATTTTATTTCGTGTGTAAAGTAAAAATTAATATTTTTTAAATCAATAATAATATAAAAAGACAAAAGAAAAAATAATTTTTTTCTCTCTCTGTATTGTGTTAATAGCTAGTATTATTGTCGATACAGTGTAAAGTGGGGAGAGAGGAAAAACAAGGTGGAAGGGTGGATATACGATGAAGATTAATTGAGGTATGTTTTATGAAAATGAAAAGTACGTGCAAAATAGATGCGAATCGGATGGAGTGGGGGGCCGCCAAGTTTGGCTTTGCAAGGGAATTGACCAGAGTGAGATGCATGGACCACCGCGTACTGGAATTTACGAGTGGCCAAAGGAACTGAAAGCAGAAAGGCGGGCTGAGACTGAGGGTGACGCTAGTTTAGTTCCATTTGTCCAAAGCCTTCACAGCTGTACGCCCTGGCATTACAGCTGGAATCTGCTCACATCGTACTGCATACAGGCAAATCCAAGCTGGAAATTAATAATTACTATTATATATATTGTTGGAGCATCTTTAATTTAATTAAGATATTATCAACTTAATTTTTTATTAATTTTTATAAATTTTATCATTATAAATTATTTTTTATTTTATATAATTTAAATAATTTTATTTTTTATTTATATAATTTTTAATAATAACTTTCACAAATTATTTTTTTTAAAATTCTCTCTTATTTTTTATTTTTATATTTCTCTCTCTTTCTTGTAATATAATGATAGATTCACTTTTTTAGACTATTTTCTTTTGTATAACGTTTTATACTCATAAAATTAATAATTTTTTTTTTCTATGTCATTATTCTTTAGTCATAAAACTTATTATACAATTTACATTTTATTATATACAATTTTTATAAAACCCTAGAGATAGTTTTAGCAAAGTGGAATGAATATATATATATATATATATATATATATATATATATATATATATATATATATATATATATATTTGTGCAAAAAATTGTTTGAATAACATTTTTGCTGCGTCTTTGTTCTCAACTCGTTTTTATGCATATAACAATTAAGACTCTGTTTGTTGACAATTAAGCCAAATTCCATGGACGCGGAGATAATAAATACTATAGAAAGAGGAAAAGAATTAAAGTTTTGCTTGTGCACTGACTGGGCATTATAATTGGTGGCCTCCGGTGTGGGACTGCACGTTCAAAAACCAAATATGCATTTTGTCAATAATTATGGATCAAACAACCACTGAGTTCCGACAAACTCTACCTATATATATATAGAGAGAGAGAGATTACCTACCTTAATCAGGGTTTGAAAGAGGTCTGTGTGCTAAAGTATCCACAAGTAGGGTATCTTAAACTAGAGGACATAAAGGATCAAGAAGCTCTTTCTGGGACAGGCACAAGAACAACAACTCAACCCTTTTATGTTATTTTTTCTTTTTTTTTTGCAAGAAAGTATAACTCCACGTTTGTCAACTATCTATTATGTCAATTTTCCTTCAATATTTTTAGTAAAAAATCCCTTACTAATTTTTCACATCTTCATTAGATTATGTTGATATAGGAGATCCGATACATTGCTGCCCACATTGTGGGGTGCTCAATTATGGTACGTTGAGTGTTCCAAAAAGAGAAAGTTCAATAAATGGTGTGAAGTTTTCACTCTGTTGTGGGAATGGAAAAATTCAACTGCCAACTTTGCCTTCACGCTGATCTACTATTTAACAATAACTCAAGTCAAAGTCAAAGTTTCAACAAGAACATCCTGGTTCTTAATAGCATGTTTGCCTTCACTTCACCGGGTACGAAAATGGACAAAGCTTTTTCAAATAGCCATGGTCCTTACAATATAAGGCTACAAGGACAAACTTGCCACTTAAATTATAGACTACAGATGCAAAAGCATGAGCCCCTGACAATACTAGCTTCAAGAAAACTCTTCCAGCAATTCATAGTTGATGAGTATTGTATGATTGAGTCTGAAAGATTAAACTATATTAGAACTCGCCAGAAAGAACTCCGAGTCGAAAGTTATTGTAACCTGCATGAAGGAAACACTGATGTAGATGACGAAGGCATAAGGAGGGGCAAAAGAATCATCATTCCCTCTTCATTTGTTGGTTCAAGACGATATATGGACCAGTTGTACTTTGATGGAATGGCAATATGTGCAACAGCTGGTTATCTAGATATTTTCATATGCAGAGTCTTCAAGATCAAACTAGAATTACTGATGAATGATTTGAAGAAAAATCGGTTCTTTGGAAAAGTCATTGAAGGTACACTTTCACCTTACATATAAGACATTTTAACTAAAAATTTTCTAGATTCGATTAGTAAATTATTTTAATCCGTAGTTTATATTATCATTTGCGTAGACATTCCAGATCCACAAGAGGATCAATTGCTGAATCAATTGGTAAAAAAATCATACGATCCATGGTCCATATAGTGCAATTAATCGTCATGCTCCATGCATGAAAAATGATAGATATTCACGGTTCTACCCAGAATGATTCCAACCTGAGACAATAGTTAACCAAGATGGTTACTGTATAGAAGGGACAATGGTCACTTTATTGAGAAGAATGGTGTATTGTTTGACAATCGTTATGTTGTTCCATATAATCTAGCACATATTAATGTTGAATGGTGCAACCAAGGAGCTTCGATCAAATACTTATTCAAGTATATCAACAAGGGTTATGATCAAATCACAGCAAATCTTGGAACAGTCACTACTGAAGAAGAATCTGCACAGAATACTCGAGATGAAATCCAATCATATTTAGATAGCAGATGCGTTTTACCATGTGAGGGTTATTATAGAATTTTTGGATTTTCAATACATGGAAGACAACCAGCCGTTGAAAGGTTATTTTCCACCTGCATGAACAACAATTCATAATCTTTAATGATGATGACAAAATTAAAGACGTGTTGGCTAATGCAAGCAATTGAAGACCTAATGCAAGCAAATAGAAAAAGCTTGAAGCACTATCCTCCTATGCCTTATCCAATGAACTATTCTCCTGAGCAACAAAGAAATAGACTCATTGCAGCTGAACTAACTTATGATAGGGCAGCGTTAGAAGTTGAATTTAACCAACTCAGCGCATCTCTAACAGGTAAAGTTACAATTATTTTATAAATACCATGTCTCTGAACCTGTGTTAATACATCATTCTAAATTCATTCAATTTATAACTGCAACTATAATTTATGTGCACAACTATTCAGTTATTAACACTGATTGCACATATATTACCACAGATTTAGCCACAAAAAATAAAAAAATTCTTTCTTATTTGTCATTCACAGATGAGCAGAAATGTTCCCTCGAGACTATTCTTGATGCTGTGTATACAGGGGCTGGACAAGGGAACTTGCTGAGCTAATCAAATTGACAAAATTAATCATATGGGATGAAGCACCAATGACTGAGATATTGTTTTGAAGCATTAAATAGATCCCTCATTGATATAATGAATGAAAGTAGATCTGATGAAAGCCCACCATTTGGTGGAAAGACCATTGTATTTTGTGGTGACTTCACACAAATCCTTCCAAAAATTCCCAGAGGAAGTCGTTCTGACATTGTCTTCTCCTCCCTCAACTCATCTTCACTGTGGCATCATTGCAAATTGTTACGACTTACAAAAAATCTTGGCTTGCAAAATAACCAAACTCATCAAATCTTGAACAACTTGCAACCCGTGCACAATGGATCCTTGATGTTGGCGATGGTAAAGTTTCAGAACCCAATGATGGAATTACTGATACTGATATACCTCCACATTTGCTCATCACAGATTATGTTGACCCTTTGGAAGCAATGGTTAACAGTATATATCCTAATTTGGCCCTACAATATCATGATGGGAATTATCTATAGGGAAGAGCAATACTTGCTTCCAACATTGATGTGGTTGACAAATTAAATGAATATGTTTCTCAAACAGATCCCAGGTGATGAGAAAGAATATCTCAGTTGTGACACTGCCGCCGTTGAAGACGGTTCTGAAATACCACTGAGTTCCTAAATTCACTCACTGTCTCTGGTCTTCCAAACCATAGATTGTTGTTAAAACTTGGTTTTCCCATAATGCTTCTCAGAAACATTAGTCAATCTGAAGGCTTATGTAATGTTGCCTACAAGGAAATCTTTCAAAATGTTTAAGGTCAAATTTTTAATAAATCTATATTTTATCGTGATTTTAAAGATATACTTCGATATCTAATCATACTTTAGACATAATCTCGTTGACAATATTGCAATTGTTCCATCACTGCCTTCGTTGATGCTTTGCACATTTTTTTTTTGTTCATTTTCTCATTGCTTTCCACGCTACCAAAATGCTATCTGAATGTTTAATTTTTACATGAACCATTTTCTAATAGAAGCTTATCAAGTTGTTTTAAGTTGTTCTAAGCAATCCAGATTTGTGAAAAAAAATCCAAAGTAGCAAAAATGGCCAGACCAATATCCAAACTATGTCAGATTGATGATATTTCCAGCAAGGTGTGTCTGATTTCAATGAGCTAGCAAAGAAAGTTGATAAGTTGTTGAGGAAGAAATATGCTTTCAGGGTTAAAGCACAGGCCAACGGTCTCTATTCTGTGTATTCTCTTTCCAATGATTTGGAACTGTTCAAATTGGTCTCAGACAAAAGTAAGAGCATTCAGTTCTATGCAAATAAAGAATCGTTTCAATATTTTTTATTTTGTTTGTGCATATATTCTGCTCCTGTGCTGAATTTATCAATTTCAACCCTCTCTATATATATGGCTTTAAAGCATCAACTAATCTACTTATATTAGTGGATCTTTCATATATTTACTACCTTTCGTCCATTGTTCTATCTTGTCAAAATTACCAATGAGAGAATTTAACAAGTGTATGTTAAGTTAACTCTAAATTACTAGGTGTATTGAGGCATGGGGAGGCAGCACAGAAACAAAAAAAATGGATGCCTTTCAAGCAAGATTTAACAGAAGACTAGAGTTAAAAGAGAGTAATAATAATAACATTTGCATTATAGGAATTTAATTTTTTCTTATTTTATTCTTCTGTACATATAATGTATTCTGTATGCCATTTCAGAATATGGACAAATGCAATTGTCACAGGCTGATCATAACTTATTTTGGTCCTCTGGGAATTGTGATATACAGGGTATGTTATATATTATAACAGCCATGACATTATGTTAAACTTAAAAATGGATATATAATATGCAGGAAAATGACTCTCCATGTTATTACAGAAATTCTATCACATGCCAACGTCAAAAATAATTCACATTTACCCATTGGCTGTCCTTTTGATTTTACACACTGAAGATATAATAAATACTGGACAGGAACCTTCTCCAGCAAACATGGATCTACATCAAACAGAAGATATAATAAATACTGGTAAAAATTAATGAACACAAAAACTATTCTTTTAGTTAAATTCCAGCACGTAATCATTTTTTACGGAAATAGATGTAGTAACTCTAATGGCATATATTTTATTATCGATTAGGATTTGATTCTGAACAAGATTTACATCCATGTCAATCATCTATTATTTCAATTTTCCTTCAATATTTTTGGTAAAAAAATCCCTTATCAATTTTTCACATGTTCATTAGATTACGTTGACATAGGAGATCCGGTACATTGGTGCCCACGTTGTGGTGCTCAATTATGATATGTTGAGTGTTTCAAAAGAGCGAATTCAATAGTGGGAATGGAAGAAATCAACTGCCAACTTTGCCTACTATATAACAATAACTCAAGTCAAAGTAAATGTTCCTTCACTACACCGGGTACGGCAGTTTACCACCCATGTCTGCTGGTCAATGCACAGCTGTATATTTATGACACCGACAATGAAGTTAACAATAAAATGTCAAGCAGTTAGGTCATTTTATTTAAATCACAGAGTGTATAATGTCTAAGTTACAACTTCTCTTATACATGTTCGGTGATGATACAACAACTTAAAGAGATGATCGATGAGATAATCAATCACCGCGTAATAATAACACGAATGATGTAATTTTATTAAAAGTAATATATATTGATGATAATTTTTAAAATATATGAGTTTAAAAAAATTTATAAATTTTTTTTATGTTTTATTTATAAAAAAAAAATTAATTAATTTTTTATATTAATATTATAATATGATAAATATTAATATTATAATATGTAATATTAGTACATGATATTATATTATTTAAATATTATTTATAATAATATAATATTTAAAAAATAATATATATTATTACATTTTTTTAAAATATGTGTGTAAATTTATCTCATACGTCTTTTTACGGTACGGTAAAGAGAAAATGAGAGGATGAAAAGGAAAGGAAATAAAAGAAAGCAGGTAATGATTAATGAACGCACTTAATCTTCTTTGTTATTTTATTATTATTTTTTCTTGAAGGACGACCATATTGCTAAATTAAAGGCATTGCTCTTCTGTGTCTATAGAAAATGTTTTGTATACGCCTATGTGGTGTCTATCGGTCATATCCTCGATGACAAAGAAAAAAGTAAGGCATTAATCCTGACTTAAAAATTGAATATTTTTTAATTTTTTAATTATTATTCTCATCACAAGTCTCAATTTTTTAATGTATAAATTAAAAAATATTATTTTTTAAGATATTACAAATAATTTTTATTATCTTCAAAAGTGTTATTCTAATTTAATTAATGTTTTCAGCTTTGAGCTCTTAGTATAGAAAGTATTGTAATTTTACCTTTTAAAATAATAAAGTCCAGAAACTAAACCATGAGTGGGCTGGACTCGCGAGGGAGTTTAATATCTGAAAAAGAGAGAAAAAAAAAAAAAAGGGCTGGGCACGCCGGGGGAGTTTGATTCGGCCTAAGGGGTAATGAATTCCCGGGGTACGTTTGGCGGAGGATTAGGATGACACATTCATAGCATATCTTGAACTACAAGCTTTTTGTGGATCGAGCTTCAAGCTCTGACTTAAACAAATCATCAAGCAGTTGGCGTGCAAAAGTTATGAATATTGATCATTTTTCTTGATATAACTCTTTTTTTGCATAAAATTACTGTTAATTAATTACTGCCTTGATCCAGAATATCATCTAAATTATTGCGAATGAGGGCCGCTGTCTACCAAAGCAGTTTTCAGTCATGCGCAATTGTACGTTGCTCTTTCCAGAGTTCAAACAAGAGATGACCTAAAAATACTCATTCATGACAAAGATAAATGCCCATTGGACATGACGACAAATGTTGTCTACAAGGAAATCTTTTAAAATGTTTAAGATCAAAATTTTTAAGGTATTTAGATTTTCCTAATTACCAAGTTCAGTTATAGTCTATTATATTCTAATTTTTAAGAGCTACATATCACTCTTTTTAGTAATGCCTCTCTGAATAATCATTACCTATTAATGTGGACTAAATTTATAAAAATGCCCCACGCGATATATAAGGGTTGGGCCCAAAGCCTAATGTCATATTTACACTTTCGTTAGAATAGTAAAAAGACTTTCAGGACAAAAACATTATAAAAAGAATATTTTATTAAGGAAAAAGAATATGTAACCATAAGGAAACCCTAACTCATACTTTGATTTTTCTTGTTTTACTTTAACTTTGTAAGACTTTATTGACTCGAGCATCGGAGTATCACTCACTCAACCATTTTTTTTCGCTCTTATAGATCTAGCACGACCCAAAGGAGACCC